>LPNX010593470.1:708804-855589 GCA_001517045.1 Pseudotsuga menziesii | reverse complement strand
TTGTGAGAAGACCTTCAGCAATCTCAAATCACTGCTGGGGATTGCTGATCATGCTATAAAGGCATGAGTGGAGACAAGATTCTACAATTTTGTTTTATAGTTTTACAGTCCATTTTTAAGGGAGGATTTTCCCAAGTTGGTTTTGCCTCTTTCCTTGGTTGTATGGACATTGCAGTATGTAAAGGGTGACTAAGCCTTGTTGCTAGGCCCTATATTTTTGATTTATTACTCATAAATTCAGGATTAAGGGGGGGTGTTAGAATAATCAACCCATAGTATTTACCCACTTAGACATTAATTCATTTATTTTTGTCTTATTTTCCTAGTCCATGAGTCCCACCATGTGCAAGTTGCTAATTGCCTATCCATAGAGGTAAAACTTGCCATCTTTGACTCATGTAGTGCTTGGGAAAGCCTTAGGAATCAAATCTACTTTATTCCTAGCCTCCTAGGCTCCCATCTTCTTTTTCTGCTTTATACCCTGCTTTTTCAGTGTTTTAAGGCACATAGGAAAGCAAGACTAGGTGAGGTGAATCAGCTTTGTTGCCTCTTCCTCCTCCACTCTTTCCTCCATTCAAAAGCATGTATGAGCTTCCATTTGACCACTCTTTAGCTTTCCTATGCACCCTTGCTAATTCGTGGGGTCCTTGATAGATTTGGGATCAGCTTTTTACACCTATGGGGGATTTACCTATTTTGGGTAAGCCTGCTTTATGCTAGATTTGGATGCTTCCTTATGCATTTGATTTGATCATGTATTCTATATATTCAGTAGCCTATGTTATTACATGGTTGGCTATTGTACACTCAGTTAATATAATTTTGTGTTACAGCTCCATATTCAGTCTCCATTGTTGATAATTTTGCATGATCAATTGTTAATTGTTGTGGGTGAAATTAATCTACTACAAGCCTGAATTTCTACACCCTCCAGCCTTGGTAATTGATTTCTCCAGGAATAAATTTTATAATGTATTTCAACCATTGCTTCCCTCTGAACTCACACATTAGGGGCATCTATTATCCTATGAAAAAACACTTATCCATCTCAGTATTGACACTCAATGTGTTGGTACACAAAAGGAAAAAATGGATGGAAGTGACCAAAACCCTATATATGTGCATGTGCCTTCATATATTATTATCATGCTAGCCTTACCTATTTTTTATAAGGTGATTAAGGATAATTCACGAATATTTCCATTAAAACCTGCGAATCATTCACGAGTATTGACATTACAACCCACAAATACATGATCAGGGTTTTTACAAGTGGGTTTCCCTTATTAAATTTGTGTATCACCGACAACCTGCTAGTATCAATAGTCATGAATTCCCTAATCCAAAAATAAAAAAACAAAAAAAAAGTTTAGTCGGGGAAAGTTGGTACCCTAATCATAACTATCCCAACTTCCCCAACCATCTCAATATTTGTAACCTCTCTATTTCCTCAAGTACAAATAGACAGTAGTGGTTGAGGCTAAACAATCAATCAATTCTAGAGCAAATTTATGCTGGTGGATTTCCTTTGGAGATCTTGGAGCAACAAAACTCAGTTCCTTGGCTAGAAGAGGAGCACTTGTTTTAGATACTGGTTTTAGTCTTCCATCACTTGTTTATCAATAAATAGATACTTTCTTCCAATTTGTGTCTTTGTACTCTTATATGTTATGGTTTTTGAATTGTCTTTTCATTTCATTACAAGCATATTATTTCATTAATATTGTATATAATATATAAGATATTACAAGAAAGTATTTCTCTTTGTAGGTGTAAATATTCCCTAGAAGTTGTTGAACCAATTTGGATTGAAGAAGAAAGCTAGGATCAACCTCCATGAATAAGGTACACTTAATTTCTTCCTTATTTCTCTGTCAAATTCTTAAAAGGATGAATGTATGAAATTTTATTTTAGTATGTTGGTAACCCAAGACCCTAGGTTATAAGGTTGTATTTTATTGAACAACATTGATGTCAACAAGTACATTCGATCGTGCGTAGTTTGTGCCATTGCTATACCATCGTATCGACGACAAGGACTGTACAAACCCCTACCAGCTTCTAGTCGACCATGGGAATCTATTTTTATGAACTACTTGATGGTATATCCTACTACCAAACATCAACATGACGTGATCTAAGTTGTAGTCAACAAATTTTATGATATGGATTTACTCATACCATGCAAGAATACTACAACAATGCAACAGACTTCCCAACTCTTCTTCGAACATGTCTAGAAACATTATGGCCTTTCGATGCAAATTATTTCCAAAAGAAATGCCATATTTGTCAGCACCTTTTGGAAAAATCTTTGGCGACATTTCAACACGAGATTTTCTTCATTGACAACCTTCTATCCTCAGACATACGGAAAGAAAAAAATTGTAAATCACTTGGTATTACAATTTCTTCGCATGTACAACCACAGGCATCGTCGAACATGGGATGATAGACTCTCATACATACAACACAAATACAATCATGCTTAACACAGTTCTATGGGAAAGAATCCATTCGAGACCTATTATGAATTTCAAACCTCGACGGATATCGACTTGATCAATTCCTCAACACAGTTAAATGACGCCAAATTCGAAGGAGGAGAATTTGAGAAAGCATTAAAGTTCATATATCAAATATACAACATCTATAAGCAAGCACATGAAATGTTGCAATGAGCTAATTTGAAAGCTAAGTCTCAACACAATAAGCATCGTAGTCCTCATTCATTCCAAATTGGGGATTAGGTCTAGTTACATCTAAAGAAGGAGTGCTTCACTGGCCCATATAGGAAGTTGAAACCTTTGCAACATGGTTTATACAATATCCTTCAACATATTGCAGAAAACAATTTTTAACTCAACATTCATGCATACCTTGGACTACATCCAGTCTTTAATGTAGATCTACTTCGATCGTACCATGCACCATTGTTGGAAAATAATGATTTGTAGAAGAAAAAAACAACAAAAATCCATCCATATGTTCAGGACCCTCTTTCTTGCAACACCATCATAGGACAATGCATTTACCATACAAGGATGAACTCCATTCCCTTGTTTCAAGTAGATAAATATGGACAACTCCTTGCACAAGGAAAGTGGTACTCTTCTACTAAACTAAACAACAAGTTTCCTCACTTGAGAGAATACACAATGGACACCATTATCTCTTAAGGAAGGAGGAATTATCAACTCAATAATTGACATGTTGTCAAACTTTGATAAAGTTTAGCACTTTGACAAAGTTTATCACTATGACTACTTCGACTACTTCGACTGCCTCGATAGGTTTAGTATCAGATTCGACAAGTCCGAACCTCATCACAACCAACTTTGACAACCTTGACAGGTTTCACGCTCAACATACATAATCTCTACATGCATTTTCGACACCAATGATTATCAAACATCGAAATAGTTCTCTCTATCTTCCAATCGTCTGTGATGGTTGAACTTCCAAACCATTATAACTTATTTTGTAATTGAATGTAATAGGTAGTCACCCAAGCATATTAACATTCTATATAAACATGTACACTATTGTATCCATAAATCAATAAAAATGGGTTCGAATTCTTGCATATTGTTTGTGTGCGTACTTTTTGTCTATATGGTGTGTTTCCTTATTTAATTATTCTTTGAAGCTTCTTCCATAACAGTGCTCAACTCCTTCAATCAAACTATTGTCCCTGGTGTGCACCTGGGAATGACCTATATCATTATCTATAAGCTTGTTGAGCTTCACCTTATTGGATTTGTTCTTTGTATATCATTTATTTCCTTTAGAAATCATAATATATTTCTAAGATTTGTACTATGTCTTCTTAATCTTCAAATTGTCCCTCTGTTCAACTAACTAATCTACATTCACCTTGAGGTTCATGTTTTCATCCTTTTAATAACCATTTATCAACTCCAACTCTTTTAATTCTATTTCTAACCAGGAGATTATATCCTTTAAAATTTCATCAGTATATATAAGAGAGGGTTTGGCATCTTCAGAAAAGTTATATTTGAGATAGTCAGTTTTATTTTGATTGACTTCATGATTCAATTTTTCTATAGGATGACCATCATGATCATTCCTATTTCATGTGGCAGAGGTTGAATCATAAGTTAATTAATCATGGTTCAATTTGATTAGTGTTATTTACACTTTCATGATTGTTTAATAGCTCTTCATCTGACTCACTAAGGTCAATAACATGTGGTTTTTCATATTGTAAATATCTTTTGTTGGGAAGGGATCATCCATACTCCTCATAGTTACACAAGTAGCCAAATAAATAAATGTCTTGCTTATTTTTCCATACCACTTTGTCTTAATTTTCTTAGTAATAGACTTAGTGGTTTTGGGAATTTTATCAACCAATCCTTTATCCTTTTTTGATGTGGATGGGGAATCAATCCTAGGATCACAAGATTCAGGAGACCAATAATGTGATACTTCTTGTTCAAAAGGATAAGCATTTTACATGCTATGAGAAAATATTTGATCATCAATTTCTACATGACTAGAATCTCTTTGTTTCTTTCGGTTAGTTGGTTTATACTTAGGTCATAAATGGTTTTCTAAAAATTGATTATGGGCCAAGAATGCTTCCCAATTATGACTTAGTTTAGTAATCTGTATTGAACTAAAATTTTAATCAAACAAAAGTCAAATAGGATTCTATCAATGTTTCCTAGGGTTTTCTAAATAGTGATATCCATTTTATTGAGACTATTTAACAAATAATATGGAAAAATAAGTAAATTCCCCTTTAACATTAAAAGAAAACTCATATGACAGAAATACGCCATGGAAAATAAGCCTTCACAAGTAGTATACCTTTGGATGAGTTTTAGAATAAAATCCCATTGTTTCTTAAACAAATTTACTGGGATACTACCCTTAATTTCAGTTTCCTACCTTGGATTCTTAAGAAATTTCTTCCATGAGTCGTTTTTTACCCTACCTCTCTTGAACCATTTATCTCTTTCCTATGGGTACTCAATGCCTTGGGCTATGAAATATTCAAATAGATGTAGGTCAAAATACCCATTTGAGGATTTTTCCCATCAAATGATAAGGAAAATTCCCTTGTAACTTCTACATTAATCCCATCAAATCTTAAGAAGGGAATCCAATCAATCTGGTGGAATGAAGGAAGATATTCATTGTAGGCGTCAAGGAATTCGACTCCACACATTTTGAAATGCACTATAGGGGCCATGAGATTGACTAGGGATTTGAACAAATAGAGAATGATCAAATAAACTAGAGAAAATGTATACCATAAATAGACCATCACCTTTGGATTCCAAGGACAAATCAAAACATTCTTATGGGAATTATGAAACTTCATTGAACTACACACGTGAGAGTATAAGAAATTCTGAGGAAATGATTACAAGTAGTGTCTCAGTAATATTAGGGTCTATTCAGTTTCAAGATCCATATGAATACTTAAGAAATTAATTTGTGAACCATCATTGTACATGGTGGATTTGACAAATGTAAGTCATAACATTACTAAGTGGCAGTTTGACAACATTAGAATATAAGATTGAGAGGTTAGGATAACAAATAAAATATGGAATTTAACAAAATAGAGATATAAATTGTATAGGTTATGAATCAATTAATATATCCTTTTATTATGATGCAATACAACCATATTTTAATTTTCAATACATAGGAATAACTTAGGTCTTATGACAAAATCATCAAAAAATCATGAAATTAAAATTTAGGAGCTATGAGAAATTTAAAAATTAATTTTCAATATGAGATGTCTAAAATAATTGTGTTAATTTCACAACATACTGCATGAAATTCAACAGAGAATACTCATTAATAATAATAGACCAAGGGATAAGTTAACAATTATCTATCTTTTTCATAGTTACAAGAATTACTAGTCATTGATAATGATGACTGATCAACAAATGATTTACCAAATAAAATGATCCCGAAATTGATTATTGATAAATTTGATAGGATTATTATGGTCACATCATCACTAATGAAATATAAAAACATGAAACTGAAAAAGGAATTCAAATCCTTCATCATAACACATTTTCACTCAAGCCTTAGATAATAATTTGTAAGCTGACGATGATATTAAATTATCCCCATAGAAGAATTGAAAATAACAATCAGAGAACTAAATCAATAAAGGAAGGAGCCACCATTATCCTTGTTCTACATGGTATAATGGGATACTTTCATAAAATGAAAGGGAAATGTTGGGTAGGAAACATGTGGATAAATTGGTTTACAAGACACTCTATCATTGTCAATGATTACCCATGACTATTTTCATCCTTTAACCAAGTCATTGGGGATAAAACATAAGGAATCCAATTCCATGATTAATTTAGGGAACAACTTGAATACTTGATCATAGAATGGGACCTTATGGACATCAATCCCAAGAAAGGTAAATACACCTAGTCAAATAGAAGGATGGGTAATAGACAAATTGTTGCTAGTTGATATCACTTCTTCATCAAGACTCAATTCTTTGATTCACATCTAGAGATAAGTTATAAGATACACCTATCATCTATATCATACCAAAAAATAGTAATCATCCATATCTACAAGGGTTAAGACTATGCCCCCTTACCATTTAAATTCAAACCCCTTTGGTTGAAGCAAAATAATTGTTGGTACCATATCAATGACCTAGAAAGAAAAAGTTAAATTATCATCAATATATATATCAGAAACAAATATTTAAGGTATGAATGTTCTTTGAAGAAATGGGACAAGGAAAAAATTGTGGACCCTTATTTAAAGAGGAAAAATTCTTAGAGAAATATTTCATCCTAAAAATTGGAGTTAGAAAGATAAGAAGTATCTAAAAGTGAACAAATCAAGGAGATATTAATATATAGAAAACCTCAGCCACTATTTTAGAGAAAAAGAGATACATCAGAAACTCAAATTGTGTAGTGTTTGGATATGTGTAGGGAATACAAATACCACGTGTTTCCATAGTCAATCTCAAAAAAGATGATAACAAAATATAGTCTCGAAAATTATAAATGCATGAGGTGATCAACTTAGCACCTTTTAAGATGTTAAAAATTTTAAATACCTCCATTTTTGTAACATCCCCTTAGTACGAAATGTTATATTTAATTAAATACATTGTTCAAATTTAATAAAATTAGCTAGATCTGGAATCTGCCAAATGTCCCTTGTGGATAGATGTAATAAACAGTTTGAATTTATTTAATTGAGAATAAGAGAGAAAAAATAGGTTCAATGAGGAACTTGTGCATACAAGAGAAGAGGACAGGAAAGAGATAACCTCAGAGAATTCGAAAAAAGTGTCAAGAGTGCATTAATGGCACTATACACCCCCTAAAAATTAGGGATTTTGATAGCTACGAAAATTCCAAAGAGGAATTGGTTGTTGGAAAAATACCTAGGAAAAATTATTATAAAAAGGCATACGTGGGAGGCAGGATGTTACTTAGTATGCCAGGAGGAAGAATATTGTTGTGTGAGCACTATGGTGCAAGGAAATAAATTCTTACTAAACTAATGAGTTTGAGACTAAGGTTGGTTGTCTTCACTCTTTTTATGCATAGTTTGGCTCAGTGGTGATTAGAGAGGATATTCTCTTAATCCATGGTTGGGTGGAACGTGGTTATTCCTTACTCATTCAGATACAACATTTCCAGGTTTCTTTAATTTGGATTAAATTATGTTGTATTTACATCATTCTATAAACTAGGAATCTATATTTTCATTGAACAAGTAACAGTTAAATTCCATCACTCATTTTATAGCCTCTTATATAATGTGTAGCACAAAATTATTAGTGGTTAATATTTATACAAAAAGATGGTTATTATCGTAAATTTGAATGAAAATATTGTAACATTCTATTATTTTTTTAACTAAACATTATGGACATTATCTACACCTTTATGCTAATGAATTTCAATAGTGTTTGAACCTGGTTGTTTATGTCTATGAGTAATAACTTTTTCTTATGAAGAAGGACCATCTATTTGTAAAGAATGCTTTTGCTATCGCTAGTAGGTTAGGGTTTGTAGTTAATATGGAAACTTAGATATACGTAAATTTTTATTTACCATTGAAAATGTGTTTTATTTAACCTTTACCTATTTAAAGGGTTAAATCCTGTAAAAGTAAACATAGACATATTTTTGGTTATAGATTCAGTAAACAACTATGGAACATAGTAGGGTTTGTTTTCTATAGAATTTTATAAACTCATTGAATAGATTTGTAGTAGATGATAAATACTCTGTAAATACACATCTAGGATTTCATAAAAATTCAAGAAAGACCACCCATAAAAAGGATTTCCTGAGCCAATATCTCTCTAAAGAGTTACAATATTACAACATACATATTATGTTGCAAAATAACTACAAAATTGAGATCTACATAGTAAATATCAATGTGATGAATACGAATCCTGTGTAGAATAAACATGACTAAGAGACCTAATTTGGTATAATTAAATTACCGTTAAGGTTCCTAAAAGAGAACTTTTTCACAAAACCTGGTTATCATGTTTATAATTTTGTCAGGTTACACTTAATCAGTATAGAGCAGGGATAATTTTAGGGGCGAATTTTAGCCCAGTGGGCTATTTTTCCCTATTTTTCTCCCAAAAAAGATTCGCCATTTTGAATTTTTTGAAGCCCTGTTTCGCCCAATTTTGATGGGGTAAAATTTTTCACCCTGAAAATCGCCAAATTATTATATAAATGATATAAAATCCTTGGAAATTAAAATATGTTTTAAAAAATATCACCAATCATTTTATATTTGGTGTTTTAAGAATTGGTAATATTCGCCAACATTTATACACTTTTAAATAAGTATGGTTCCTTAAAATCATCCCTGGTATAGAGTGACCCTTTCCTCTGTTATTGAAATTATTGAAGAAATGCAAGTCAGGAAGTACAAAATAACCATCATCTTAACCGTAAAGGACTAAGGCCATGCTTAAACCCATTATAATAAAAATTTGTGTAGCTATGCATACATTAATATATATCTCAAAGACATGCCAAATAACCCAGAGTATGTATAAGTCCAAAAGCATGGATTATCGCAAGAAGATACAGACTAAGAAAATATTATCATTATTTATTTTCCAAAAGGTTTTAACGACAAATAAAACCTTACGCAGACTTGATATTTTTCTTGTTTCTTGTTTTTACGTTTACAACGTCTTAACCATAGACAAATAAGAAAGGAAGGGTTAAACCCTAATTGTTTTTAAAGTATTAGTCATATGGTTCAAAGTTAGGGTTAAAAACAAATCAGAATCAATCCCTAACTCTCTGACTAAAAAAATGATATTTTTATCTTTAAAACAAACAATCGCTAATGGTGAGTGATTCATAGCTTTAGGAAGAAGAGAAAATAAGATATTTTCATAACTCAGTGTTCAATATAAATCTTACAATCAAAGGATAACTTTTTCCATAAAACATTTTACACAAGTAAAACAAATTAGACCACACTTCCCATCTAAATTGGCGTCTTTAGAAGCTTAAACAATAGAGTTAGGATTACATTCCAAGACCATATCTAAGGGATCATTTATTTAATTATGTTACAGACCAAATATTTAATTGTAGGTTGCAATCTACTTTTAAATATAGTCTGTAAACAAACTAAGATTCGAAATCAACGAGGATTTTGAACCTGGAAACTTTGAATTACTATCCTTCTTGGGTATGAAAAAAAGAAGTATATGTACAACCCCTACCATGTTGTAAGGAGTATGTCATTTTCATAGCAACTAAAAGGAGGCTTAGTTTCCACACAGGAGTAATAACCAATAACAAATCATACAGACCATCCTCCAACAAAGGATTACATCACTAAGGAAAGTACCCCTTACCAAGGTTGTTAGGAATACGCATCGATAAAGGTTCCAATATCTAGAACCTGTAACAAACAAGAAAATACCTCGACAAATCAAGCTATAAAATAATTCAATGATGAACATGATAGCCAATGGAATAAAATGGTGTGAACTTACCACTGAGCAAAATTGATACCCTTCAAGTTGTTGCAATTTCACCATGGTTCAAAGACCATAACATACCTTGAATATTTTTTTGGTTATTGTTCGGATTCATAAAGGTTTTAGTTTGGAGGTTTTGCAATGGGACACCTGATACCCATCACGATGAGCCCAAAAACCCTCCCAGCTCAGAACTTTTAATAGAGGAAATACATTACAGAGAATAACCCAATGAGGTAGAAAGACAAACATTTAGCAAGAAGCCTACTATCATTTTTCGTGAAGCTCTAACAAAGTTAATACTATAGTACCCGAAAACCCTTTTTGTACCTTTTCAGACGATGAATATTAAGTAAAGCGTATTGGATTACAGTTGTCAAAAGGGACAACTATGGGATATGTTAAATATGATTTTACCACACCGATTAGATCACATAGTTATGGCATTCCATGTCCCTCTACAGACTCTTTGGAACCCGTTTGCTTAAATTATTCTTTGATGTCGCAACAAATTCCCCAAAAAACACCTTTTTATGTGTATACTCAAGTTTTAAACCAATATCCGTGTGTACACGCATACTTTGAGCCAATACCTGTGTACATCAAGAAATGTGCATGAAGACAAAAAAATTGGAATTTTCCTCATAGATTCCCGAATAACTTGAATCTTGGCCTTCCATATGCCTTGAGAATGCTCGGACTAAACCCTCCATTTTGTATTTGGAGGGATATATATTGAGCCTCTTCGATGCATTGAAGGGGGAGAATTTGGAAAGCAAGGAAACTATAGTTCATTGTTTCCTCACTTGTTTATTCTTGAGTCTACATCCCTTTGTCTCTTTGGAGCATGCAGTGTTGCTCTTCCCATGCTTGTGTTTTCTTTGTAAGCTTGCCATTGAGATGGAGGATTGAATTGGTGGAGGCCCAGGTCGAGGAATCGGTTTATACAATTCAAAGAAGTGCCGACATATTTTGCCACTATTCTATCTCTATTTTTACTAATAGAAATATCCATTTCGTGTTCAATACATGTGCATAACTATGAATATTTTGTTCATGGATGTAGTTATTTTCTTATAATTTATGGTTTATATATGCTAGAGTAGGCCTAACACTTTTACATATAGCATTCTTGTCTTGTTTGTTGTTGTTGAGAGCGAATTGTGAATACAAGCATGTTGGAAATGCTCAACGGGGATCTACATCAACCATCCGGGATAAGGTACGCTTCATATCCATTAGTGTTAGATGCATTTATTTCTCTTGCATACTAGAATGGGTTGATTTTTGGTGACATTTAGTCTATTGTGGTATACCCCAAGCCATAGGAAGTTTCTCTCTATAGCATGATAATTATGGCATATAAGCGACCTTTGGGCCACTAAGAAAAAAAACCTTGGTTAAATTTTTTTTCATTTATTTAAACCTACAAACAAACAAATACATGTTTAGCATAGTATTGAACTTAATTAAATACGTAATACAGTTAGTAGGACAACATTACAAGTCAGTACATGATTTAAAAACATTGTTCCCTTACCTTAGCTTAATGGCGAGGCTAGTTCCACGAGCCCTTTTGTGTATGGTACCACTTGGTAGAAATAAAAGTAAACTTAGTTATTGAAAGACTAAGTAAGTGGAACTTTCCTTGGTGAATCTCTACCTTTTTAGTTTGTATCTTTATAATTGAATGGGTTATTACTCACTGTATAAATGTATTTTAGGTTGAAGAATTGCATTATAGATATATTAAGCATAACAAAAAAAAAAGGTCATTATAGTAATCAAAGAAACTTTAGGTTATGATGTTAGAAGAAGAGTTATTTTACAAATGGTATTATAGAAATAGGTTAAACATTATTTCCTATGGAAAACACTAGTTTTCTTACACACTCTGAACAACATTTTAACCAGTAATTGTTTTTTTTGTTTCTCTGTTTCAATGTATTAAATTTTTAGCATTGAACAATAGATACAAACAATCAGAGAGAAGTCCACTTGAACCCAATGGTACTAGTGGAACCAATTAATTAATTAAGACTCCTAATTTAGGCTAAATAATCTATATAGATAGTATGGTCAAGGGAGGATTAGAAATCCTAATGCCCCCTTGAATCCTAACATGGACAATTGTGGACCCTGGAAACAAGGAAATAAGTCACCCAATTACAATATAAAAAGCAATTATTCTATTTAATACAACCAAGGAAATAGGGGAAAAACTCATGGGACCCCCCCCCCCCCCCTCAAGATAAGCAGAAATCAAGAAATACAAGTTAAAAACATGCAAAATATTTTGCTACAATTTGCAGCAATATGTAGCAGTAATGCAGTATTCTATTTATTCTATGTAGTAGAATCCTTTGAATCCAAACAAATTCTTATTCCTAGAGGAATATTACTCTTTGGAAGAAGAATAATGTACTCAACTGAATCAGAAATATAAACAACTGCATAGTGAAAAATGGACCCATGTAGAGTAGTTGAAATCAACTGATAAGAGATAAAAAGTTCTTGAGAATTCAAACCATGTGAAGAACACTCAAGAAACTGATATATGGAAGACTTGAAAATCAATACATATGAGGTAAAATCATCCCCATGTGTTAGGAGAAAGTGTCCAGGTGGATGCAGAATGTCTCCAACTTTACTAGTTCTGTGAGGAGATAAGCATGTGATCACATAGATAGGTAGAGAAGCCCTGGGACTATGGAGAGTGAATTATTGAGCTCCATAATATGATATATCTTCATAAATAACCAATAATTCACAAAATATGATATCAACAAACTCATAAGAGAGGAATAACATTGAATCCTCAACAACAAAATTGAAGGAGACTTGCGGTGCTTGATTTGTCACACCAAAATTGATGAAACCAGTTACAAGCAATAATGAAAGCTATTGAATCTTGAAAAATGAACCAAATATTATCATATAATAAAATAAAATATATCCAAATAGGTTCATATCAGATCCAAAACTGTGTTCCATCAAGATGGTAGATGCACAATTTTCTCCTTCTTCAAAATTCTGATTTTTGGTGCATGCAATCCTGTAGGAATTTACTGGAGGTTCTAGATTAATGAGAGTGAATGGATAAATACTATAATATGATATTATTTCCAAAATATCCATGGTATGACTTATATGCACACCAGAAACATCATTATAGACAGAGAAATCAAATTCCTCTTCCTTTTCTGAAACAATCATCGGTAAACTATGCACAAAATTTAAAGAATCACTGGAAAATTTTTGCAAAGAATAGAAGGAGTGTTTTAAAAAAGAAATAGAGATTAGAATGTATTGTTATAGATAATACATGTTAGGATATGAGATATCATAGATCTCATACACTTCTGGTGCAGAAGGAGAAGTAGTCACTCCAAGGATACTTTCTTCAATTCGAATTGACTATAGGGAAAATTATGCTTCTTCTTCATCTTCAACAATTTGGTTTTATGTACAAGAGGGCATGAAATCATCATGTTGGATTTTATATGAACCTATATCCACATATATGATTTTATATTCATCTCCCATATGACAGCTAGGTCCTCCTAATAGAGGGAAATTGATGAAGGATATCCTGGAGTCAACCATGTGGTTGGATGATCCAAAATATGTCAAATAAGACTTCGACAGAGTGAGGCTTGCATGCAAGAATGTATCATATTATTTATCATGCTCTTCTTCATCATAGATCACTGCACCTTATGGAAGGTAAATATTGTTCTATACACATAGATCTTTCAACTGGTTGAGGGTCTTCTCCATGCACGAGTCTTCTAGATGAAAACCCCTCATACAATAGGGACACTTTTTATTTTTGAACT
Organism: Pseudotsuga menziesii; assembly: GCA_001517045.1. NCBI lineage: Eukaryota > Viridiplantae > Streptophyta > Pinopsida > Pinales > Pinaceae > Pseudotsuga > Pseudotsuga menziesii. Next base: position 841,726 of record LPNX010593470.1, on the reverse strand, counting down.
TATTTTACTTAGAGCACAAAGATTCTTCAAAAGTATGTTGATTTTGTTTAGGCTTTGAATCAACTAATTTAGGCACCTTTTTCTTTGATATCCCTTTATCTTGCGCTTTGGTAGAGTCTCTCACTAAGAGAGATTGATCTTTGGAAGTCTGGATGACTCCCATATGAATCAATCTCTCTTGCTCCTGTATTAAGGACCTGGCAAAGTAATCAAGTGAGGGAATTTTCCAAACCGGGGAATCCATCCCGCTTGGAATGAAAGATTGAGAAAAATACATAATACTCAGGGTCGATTTTGCTGAGAATGTAGAGCACACTTTTCTCATCCTTTATTTCTATTCGGAACCGTCTACATTTGAGTGGAAGAGACTTGAATTTACTATAGAATTTCTCAATAGTCTCGAAACTATTGGGATGTAAGGCTACAAGCTCATTCTCCAAGAGGTGTCCCTGAATCTCATCTTATTTTCCGAAAAAGTTCTCAAGCTTCTTCTGGGATTCTCTGGGTGTCCTCAAACCTTCAAGGTGGAAGAGGAGATATCTGGATATATGAGTGCATAGATAACCAAAAGCTTCATCACAATAGTTCATAAACTTGTTCTTTTCAACTGGCTGATGGGGCTCAACCTCCCTTCAAAGTATTATCCTAAGGTATCCATTCTTACGAAAGAATAGCTGCATATCAATCCTCCAATCAGGATAAATTGAAGTTGTAACGATCCATGGTGTAGGAGATTGATAATCCATAATTCTCCAGCTAAAAGATCACAAAACTTCACACAAGCTACATAGCACCTATATATTTTCACTGCAAAACACTAAAACATTCGAACTATGTTAGAATCATGTTTTTCCTCTCGACATGGACATGTTTTTAGGGTTTTCCATGCCTGCATCGCTACTCTAAATAAATTCGGAGTTAGAAAATCAATATTCGGGACTTCTATGGAAGCCCAGCTACTTCTAATGTTCAATGGAGAGAAACGAATATGAAACATGCTTGAGATGGATCTAATACAATGCTAAAATTGTTGTGCCATTTAGATATTCAAACAATGATTCAAATATTATTGATGCAGTAAAAGGAGAATGAAGATACACACTGAATAAATCAAGCCACACGGGAAACAGATGAGTATAGATCAGATAATTACAGTATCATTGTCATTAATTAAATCCAGTGTTACAATAGTTTACATAGGAAAATAATTCGAATCAATTAGGGATGAATTCGAATCTCCCCACTAGGTGTGACTGTACCTAACTGACTAGCTAACTTAGGATGTTTCAATCAATATCGAAGTCCAATTGGTTAAGTACAGATGTCTAAACAACTAATAAAATCAGTAATAAATAGTTAACTAAGTCTCAGTTGAAGTGATATGTGAGAAAAGGCCCCTTTCCCACATGAATCCATGCATTATCCATGCATAACTAGTGCTAAATAAACTGATTGTGATCTAACTAAATGTAACTATAAATTAACTAATCTTAACTAGTTCCAACTCCAACTGACTAAAGGAGGTTAGTGTCGGGACTCCCAGTGGCTCCTAAACTATAGGTATTGGGCTAGGAGGATCCTAAACTAATGCATGCAAGTGAATTCAGTGTCAGTTAACCTCTAGTAGTGTTTCCCACACTCTAGTAAATGGTACATGTGGCCCCATTAGGCCAAGTGGAACCAATTAATTAATTAAGACTCCTAATTTAGGATAAATAATCTATTAGACAATATGGACAATGGAGGATTAATAATCCTAACAATGGTTTGTACCTTATATCAAAGAACAAAAGGTGAAAGCTCAGCGGTTCCTAAGTTGTTTACCACAATCCTACAAAGACCTTAGATGAATTTCTAAGGAAGGAAATAATTTTTCTTTGATAAATATAAACAAATGAATGATACCCCTAAATCATGTAAGGATCAAAAGAAAGAAAAAACCAACCAACGGAAAAAAGGTTTCATGCCACCACCATTTAGAAATATGCCAAGAAATCCACAAGGAAATCCTTACAACATAAATGAATAGTTGTTGCACAAAGTTAATAAGTTTGTCAACTTTGGACAAAAAGGGTCTGTTGGAACCCCAAAGGAACCACTAAGATGATGGGAGTGTGGAGAAACTCATTTACGATGGAACTCCCCATGCATCAATGAAGAAAATAAGACTATTCATAACCTTCGGGAAGCTTATAATATTGGAGATATTGGAAAAAGTTTCTATATAATAAATGCAGCCCTGGAAGACCGAAAAGTAGATCACCTATCTGCAATTGTGGAAATTTAAGGTACAATTCCTAACCAAACACTTTCTATATTAATCTATTCAGGAGCTACTTTGAGTTACATCACTCCCAAAATGATGGAAATTTTCTAACTCACCAAGGTAAAGCATTCGACACCCTGGTTAGTTCAATTAGCTATAGGAGATAAAAGAAAAGTAACTTATTACATTGTTGATTGTGAAATTAAAATACAAGATCATAAGACAAAAATCAATTTGAATATTTTTCCATTAGGATCGTATGATATGATAATTGGAATGGATTGGTTGGAAAAGTATAAAGAAGTGCTAAATTGTTTTGATAATACCTCTACATACCTTGCATAAGATAAAGTTGTTAGGACTGTCAAGGGTATACCCAAACCTCTCTCTACGAGACATATTTATGTTGTGCAACTGAAAAATATGTTTGATAAAAGGCTGCAAATTGTATGCTATTTGGGTCACACACCTACTCCTAAATGAAGATAAAACCAACATAGGTGATCACCTTGTTTTAGGTGAATTTTCATATGTGTTTCCAAAGGAAATACTAGGACTAGCCCCTCATTGGGAAAAATATTTTTCCATTGAAATTATACCTAGATTTGAACCGGTATCTAAGATATTGTATTAGATGAGCATCTTGGAACTAACTGAATTAAAAATTCAGATACAAGGGTTGTTGGATAAGGTTATATCAGACCCATAGTGTCACTTTGGGGAGCACCAGTTCTACTTGTTAAGAAAAAATATGGAACTCTATGGCTTTGTATAGACTATAGGAAGCTAAAAAAAGTAACAATTAAAAATAAATATCTATTACTGCGAATCAAAAATTTGTTCAATCAGGTAGGGGAAGATAATGTCTTTTCAAAACTATATTTGTGATCTGGATACCATGAGATCATAATTAATGAAGAATATATTAACAAAACAACTTTCAGGACCCACTATGGGCACTATAAATTTGTAGTAATTCCTTTCGGTTTAACCAATGCCCCCTCTACGTTCATGTGTCTAATGAATAGTATCTTTAACAAGTATCTGGACTAGTTTGTGTTAATTTTAATCAATGATATATTAATTTACTCCAAGTTGAAGGAAGAAGACCAACACCATTTAAGAATTGTGTTACAAACCCTAAGAGATCAACAACTTTACGCTAAATTTGAGAAGCGTGAATTCTTCAAAAAATACATAGAATATTTAAGCCATGTTATCTCGGAAAAAGGAATCATGGTAGATCCACAGAAGATAAAGGATGTCTCAGAATGGCTAGTTCCTAAATATGTAGCTGATGTATGATCTTTCATGGTACTCACTAGTTATTACCGAATATTTATTGAAGAATTCTCAAACATAGCCTATCCCATTACTTCGCTATAAAATAAAGGACTGAAGTTTGTATGGTGCCCAAAGTGGCAAGACTGCCTAGAAAATAAAAATAAAAAATTAACCATGACCCCAATACTTAAGGTAGCTGACCCTTATAAAGACTATACAGTTTGTACAGACACAAGTAAAGAAGGACTGGGAGGGGTTTTATCGCAAGAAGGACACATAGTATGATGTGAATCCTAGAAGCTAAAATAACATGAACAAAATTACATAGTTCATGACTTGGAATTAGCATCAATAGTTCATGCTTTAAAAATGTGGCATCATGATATTTTAGGAAACAAGTTTATGTTATTGACAGATAATATTTACATAAAGAATTTATTCACGTATCCTGGACTTAATGTCCGACAAGCCAAATGGATGGCATTCCTGAGTGAATTCAATTTCGAAGTATAGCACATTAAGGGTAAGGAAAACAAGGTGGATGATGCACTCAACCGAATAACTCATGAAATATATCGGATAACTATGAGTCAAGAGAAAAGTGATCTCATGAGAAGAATCAAAACAACAAGTGTACATGATGCTGAATATATGAATTTAAAAAATCATTTTCTAAAAGAAGAAGTAAATTTAAATGGGACAGAATTCAAGATAGACCAGAAATGCCTAATATGGTTTAAAAATAGTTTGTACATGCCTAATGTTGCAGAAATAAAGCTTCTAATATTAAACGAGATACATAAACCACCTTATGTAGGCCATCCTCGTTATCAAAAAATGATAACAACTCTAAGGAAACAATTTTTTTGGCCTAATTTAAAAACTGATTTAGTTTATTACCTATATAAATGCTTGGAATGTTAACATGTGAAATCCAAACATCAACAGTCGGCAGGTTTGTGTTGGCAGCCAACAACCTTCTCACTTTTTTTTTTAAGTTAATAAAAATGAACACCGGTTTCTCTCTTTTATAAATTCTTGAGAACTTTATTAAAGAGTTCCTTTAGAATCTATGATTCTAAAGGTACTCTCAATTTTAAAACATTAATTACTCAAGTAAAAATCATTGTAAGCATTTCAATTTCATGACTATTGAGGTATCATTGATAATCCATTTAGCGGCTCTTAAATCTACTTACTATATAATCAATTTTTATTCATATATATTAGTTTTGATTATATTAGTTCAGTGATGATACAATTTTGGTTAATGTTTCATCTATAGCCTATTAATCTCATTTTGAAATCAAGTTGAATTTTTCTTCTATGATTTTAACTTCATCCTTCTACATAATATTCTCATCATTGATTAATACCAAGGCTTCAATTTTTTGTTTATCAAACTAGGAAAAGCATAAGTGATTAAATCATTTTTATATATTATGTAATGTTTAGATTAACAATGTTAATACATTATATATCTAAATATTAATCTTAAAAGTATGCCTAAATGATTATTCAAACCTACATTTGAATTTTATCCTAACTAAATTAACTAGTGCTCATGCAAACGAAATTGCCAAAATGACATTTGTTTTCTACCCTAGCTTGGATCGAAACCATGAATCATTTTATCATTTGACACATGTTCATTATGATACAACCATTATCATCGTGTCATTTCATTATATGAGCGAGATTTCAAATATCATATCCATTTATCATTCATGTACAAAACCATAATTTCATTGCTTGTATCATCATTTGCCTCGTTTTATCAAACCCTAGGATGAAACTGGTATTGTTTTGGTTGTGCGGGTGATCGAAATTGGGGTTTGTACAGAGGGATAGCTTAACCTGGTTTTTTTTTCCATTTTTATTGATGGTCACTCTCCAATTTATATTTTTTACCAGCTGAGTGTAGCTACGATGGATCCCTTGTGTAGATTCGAACCAGTTGGGAGCAAATTACTAGACATTGGGACCGAGTATGCACAATTGATTGATAAAATTAGTTGGGTGACTTCTTTATAAGTTTTAACAGACATCATAGCATAATGTAAAAGTGACCTGATAGTTTGCTTTATGGCTTAAAGATAATGTTTCCCAGGTTGGAAAATTCCATTTAGTCATGTCTGAAGACCTCATAGCATAGGCTACGAAGCTTCCATAGAAAGGTGAATGGTTGTTCAAATATAAGGAAATTAGCAGAGCAAAATGGAAACATTTTTTTCTTCCTCTTCTTGAACATTTTGACGATAAGCATGGTTATCCCACAAAGTTCCTCAAGCCCCCTTGGTGGTCGCTTCTATAGTTAATCATAAGGTACATCACTTGTGATGGTAGGTTTGTTGAGAATATAAGTTGTCATTGATGTCAAAAGGTTTCAAGTAGGAAAAAGGAATAACCAGTAGATATGGTAGCAAGATAAGTTCAACAATGACAAGAGAAACCAGTAACAGGGTTGATGAGTGTTGGAGACATTTACCCACCGTGCACACTTAATTTGGTCAATTTGGCCTTGTTAAACCACTATCCTAAGTTTTATTGAATTAATTGGCATTAGAGGAGAACTGTATGACATCATCATGAGCACACCCATGCCTACCTTCAGCCAAGGAGGCCAACTAAGCCTTCTCCTTCATTTGGGGAGGCTAACTAGAGCACTCCGAGGGTGATCTGAGTGTCATAAATGCACCTAATTCCTAAATAATGGTTACAATCAGTTAAGTTGAGTAGTAAAGGTGCCTCCATTCATTATATTAATTATTTTATTAATATTTAATGAATTGGAGTCAAGAGGGGTGCCTCCAACCACCTCTAATGGCTAGTTTGACTTTAGTTAACCTCATCAGGGTTCATTGGAGTTATTGATGCGCTACCACTTGTTGGTTGGCATGCAGTGACATGTGTATAAGCTACTTTTAGTTAGACTCAATCATTTATTGCACTTCGACTTCAGTTAGGACTCAGTTGAGTCAATCAGGACTTGATCAGTTGGTTAACTTGTATGTTCAGTGTGGCTTACAGTCACTTAATCTACACCCATTCATTCAATTAGAATGACCTCCTCGGTAATTCGAATTGTCTTGGAATTCATGCATCTTGCATGAACATTGTATTGTATTATTCTTTATTCATTGATTATACATAGATGCTACTTCCATTGCAGCACCATTTTGCCAATTTTATGCTTAATTGTCTAAATTCTTTGTGAGACTATGTTTTCAGTCCCTAGACCATTGTGAAAAATTAATATGGTATCAGAGCTCATGATGAGACGATGCTCAGATCTCTCAAAAACATGGTTTTTGATAGATCTTGCATGAAAAATTGAGCAAAAGCTCAAAAATCCAGCACTGCACCAGAAGCCAAGGCTTACCACTTAATACCCCAAGTTAAGGAATTGTTGGTCAAGCTTGCTTGATCAACTATGCTAGGTGTGATGAAATCCTAAAATGTACAGGCTATTTGACCTTACGGTGCCCCTTTTGTTTTGATTTGTAGGTTTTAACACATGAAATGATTCCCTCCGGCAGTTTGATATGGCTTCTTCCATCAAACTCTTGACTCCGTTCAATTTCCATTCATGGAAGGTGATATGGAGATCTAGTTACATGCCAGAGGACTCTACCGGGTCACTATGGACACTGAAGAAGAGCCCACTCATGTGATAGAAAAATCTAGATTCCTGAACAAGAAATATGAAGCATTCAGATTCTTGTGCCTCTTTATTTCCCAAGATCTTCTTTTCCATATCTCGGGATTGAAGAGTCCGAAGGAAATTTGGGACAAAATGGAAACCATTTATGGAAAATAGGATGATTTGAGAGTATACCATATTGAAAATGAGTTGATGTATCCCCAGCCTTCCAATTTCAAGACCTTAAATGATTTTTCCATAAAGTTCAAGCACATTGTCTTACTATTGAAGCAATGTAAGGTGGAGAAGGAGTATGATCAGCTCATCCTCACCATACTCTCCAAAATTGGAGTTGATTATTCATTGTTTGTCTCTACATTCTGTGCGGGGAAGCTCATGACCCATGGACAGAAGATGCCTTCACTCAATGCCTTCAATGAGTCCCTAAGAGGTGAACATGATAAGCTTGTCTAGATGGAGATCATCAGATTCTCCTGTGATCAAGCCCTCCATGTATCAAGGCCCAAATATCTGAAGGGTAAAGGAAAGTAGCAGAAGAACCCAAAAACCAAATTTGAAGCTCCTAATCCTAAAGTTGAAAACTAGTAGCATGAAGAGCCTTCTAGCTCAAAGAAGAGCAAAAGCAAAGGGCATCATGGAAAGGAAAAAGTCAAGTGTTCATACTGTGGGAAGGGATTCCACCCTGAACATGCCTGCATGAAAAAGAAACTTGATGAAGATGCTTCTCTTCTTGAGAAAAATCACATCAATCTTCTGGAAATATTTTGGAGGAGAGATTAACAAGATCGGGAACCACAGCATGAAAGAGGTCATGCTCTCATGGAAAGCACTTCAAAGTCCAAAGAACTCTTGATAGATTCTGCAGCTTCAAATCACATGATGGATGCAAGAGACTCTTTCTCATTTTTGGATATTGGAAAATCCATTCTCATCCACATGGGAGATGACTCCACAATCATATCTGAAGGACAAGGTACTGTAGATCTTGAGAATGGTTATTTTTCCAATGTTCTGTATGTACCATCTCCTGCATCAAACATCCTAAGTGTTTATCAAATGACACATATGGGAGTTCTAAAGAGAGTCTCCTTTATCCCAAATGATGTAGAGATCACAGAACTTTCATCTGAAAAACTTGTAGCAAAAGGCCTTGCAAACCATCATGCAAAAGCCTACAAGTTCTCCCATTTTGTGGCAGATGCAAAGCCCATTACATTACTGACTCATGGAAATGAAGTTAGTAGACTGTGGCATGAGAGGTTCAGACACCTAAAATTCAAATACTTGCATAAATTATAGAAGAATTATATGGTTGAGGTCCTCCTGGTCATCAAAGCTACCACTAAAATTTGCAAGGGTTGTGTTGTTGGAAAGCATCCTGAGCATAAGTTCGATCGGGGAAAGGAAAGTCGAGCATCGTGCATCTTGGGACTAATACATTCTGATATCAATGGTCCCATTCCTATCACATCCATGAATGGATCAAGGTATGTTTTGACTTTCATTGATGACTTTTCAAGATACACATGGGTCTTTTTTATCAAAAAGAAGTTGGAAGTCTCTGAAAGATTCACTGAATTGAAGGTGGTGTCCGTCAATTGCACACCAGCAGCAGAAATCTTTCAAAATCTGTCTCCTCACTTGAGAAAGTGGGAAAGGTGTGACCTTGGGGGCAAGCACAGAGCCAGGTACTGTCACCTACTCCTAGCTCCTCCGTTTAGGCTAACTCCTAACGAAGCAAAGGGGGGTATTCCCTACAAAAGAGTTTCTATGGCTCTTAAGTTGTTAAAGTGTTTTGATTAGTTGCGGATGTGAATGGGTGTTGTTTAGGAGTTATTATGATTTGAAGTGTTTGTTTATTATGAATATGACACTAAATCAAAAGCAATCCACGTTGCTAACAATAGATTACAAAGATAAGCAAAAATTCTAGACTTTAATAGTGCATTCAAAGAAAGAAATTATGATAAACCATAGACCATTGATCAAATAATATGATTATGAAAATTAAAAAGGACCAGTTCCTTACGGAGTCAATGAAGCTGAAATGCCCTAGAGAATTAAACACAAGTCTAGAAATCAAGCTAGTGAATGTTAGGTGATGCGAGTGCTCTTGGTGGGTTTTAAGGTTTTTATGTGTTCTTGATTAAGGTGTCAATGAAGGTTTATCAAAGCCGGGAGACTCTTCTAAGTTTCCTCCATTTAAGACATGTCGGGCCCACCCAGTATCCCAGGCTGATATTGTCAAGTGACCAGCTAGCTGAGAATCTAAGACAGCAGGAGGTTCCGGCACCTCTACTAGGAAGTACTTTGGAAGAATCCCTACAACGCCAGTGCGTTGGTTACGGGGTGTTAAGTATTATTAGGTTACTCTTGTAGGGTTTAAAGAGCCAGTGCCATTTCTGGGTACTCCGATCTGAGATCGGTCAGAGCATACTCCGACAAGGAGGGAAGGAGTTAATTAATTAAAGGGGTGTGTGTTGCAAGTTTTATTAAATTAATTAATTAGGACTCTCTGACAGAGAGTGCTCTTGACCCCGTCTTATGACGGTGGTTCAAGAGACTTATCTAATATAAGATGCCTAATGCAGGGATATGCAGTTCTATGAATGCTCTCCGATAGAGAGTGCTCTTGACTTGTGTTACTGGAAGTTCAAGAGTCTTACTTAATTTGTTAAACTTGAAAAAGACATAGAACATAAAAAATCTAACTACCCAAGAGTCTCTTTCAGGATTTTTAGGGCCCTAATCGGGAAAGCAAGGGGGTAAGTATACAGTAAAAACTTATTCAATATTTAATCAAACAGTCAAATCAATACTTTTACTTCATTTTCAAAACATAATGAATTAATCAAAACATGAACTATTTGATTATGATTATGCAACTTATCCTACCCTATCCTATCATTAGCAATTTAAACCAAAAATGAAAAGCATGACAATGAGATGATACAGGATTCCCCCAAATGGGGGAAGAAGGGTGTGGGAGCCGTAATCCCACTTGCTTTTTTATTAATTTTTACAATTTTGATGGCTTTTATTTTTTTCCTTTGCCTTGGAAGAACATGGAGAGAAAGGGATAGAGAGAAGGGAATATTTGTCTTTTTTGTTCTTGCTTGCTTCCTTGCTTGCTCAAGGCCCTTTGGGATTTTCTTGATTCTTCCTGCAAATAAGAGCTTTGAACAATTCAAATGTTATGTATTACTCAAAAATTTAAAGACAAACTACAAACTAAATTCTCAAAAAAGAGGGTAAAAACCAGTGGTGAAAGAAAAGGAAAAAGAGAGGAGAAAAACCAAGAAAGAGGAGAGAGAAAAGGTGAAAAAGAGGGCTGTCCTAAATGTGAAAAAGAGGGCTTTCCAAAGGCAAAATTAGGGCTGTAAAAAAGTTTAAAAAACGGGCAGCGAACAGTCAAAAGAGGGCTGTCCACAAGGAGGAAAAAGTGGGCTGTCCTAAATGTGAAAAAGAGGGCTGTCCAAAGGCAGAAAGAGGGCTGTAAAATAATAATAAAAAAGGGCAGCAAACAGTCAAAAGAGTGCTTTCCAAAGCATGAAAAAAGTGGTGAAAACTAAGTAAAAACGAGGGCTGTCCAAAGAGAAGAAAGAGGGCTGCAAATCTGAGTGAAAAGAGGGGAGCGAAAAGTAAAAAGAGGGCTGTCCACAAGGAGGAAAAAGAGGGCAGCAAAAAGGAAGGAGGAAAGGCGAGCCAAACAAGGAAGAAAAAGGGAAGCCAAAGGATGGAAAAAAGTAAACTAGGGCTTCCTCAGTAACCGGTAACCAAAAGAATTTTAAAGAAGAATTTATGAAAGACTTTGAGATGGAACTTTGGAGGAATATCTCCTTGTTTTTTCCTCTTGGAAAAACCCAAACTCTCTGTAGGTCCTGAAAGTCAACAATGTTAGAAGGTTCTTATGATGATGGAGATAAGTTTGATGTAGCTAAGCTTGCACCCTTCTCAAAATGGTGTGATATGTAAAGACAATCCAACTTGATACCCAGTGAGATCAAACAATAAAATCTAGTATGCTAGGAATATGCAAATCAAGATCAATACTTCATATAACTGAATATTTGTACCCATCTAGATTATGATAAACTTTGCATAATAAACCAACTTGACAGTAGAAAATGGTAAATCATATGTTCTAATAATAGACTTCTAAAGCTAGTTGTTTGATTCAACACATAAATAACAAATTGAAAGCATGGAAAGAGATCACCTCATACAAAACATCCACCAATGAAGAGTCAATCCTGTAGACCTCCAAAGTCGAAAAGCTTTATTCAATAATATAATGATTACAATTTTTGCAGAGCTTCTATGCCCAAAAGTCCATGCCAATAGAGATAAAAGAGCCTCTTTTTAACAAATGAGAGAGTGCTAAAACCCTAAAACCAAAGAACCAACCCTAACCAACTTAGCCACCTAACAAAGAGCCCAGACCTAAACTGGAGAACCAGGAGTGAGGGGAGGCCTCCACCCAGGCAAGGCGCCCCCACTCCAAACCTGTGCATTGAAAACAAGGCAAGGATGAGGCCACATGTGTGAGTCTGGATGTAGGTAAGCTCATCCTTTAGGTTTGACAGGAGCCTGAGCTAGGTTTGGGAATCCCACTGATGGTGTAAGCTTCAGTCTTTACGTCGATCAAATCATCGGACCAATGAGAGCTCTCCATCTCATATTTAGTTGGAGATGACATGCCTGATAACTAATAATAAATTAATTGCTCTCTTAATGATGACTGAAGCTGAGTTATGGTAACTCCAATCATCATAAGTGTTCCATGAGATGTCATTTAGCCTTTTATTTTATTAAATTTGGATTAATTTGGAGATTTTTAGTTTTCTCCAAAATAATTATATATATTTTTTAATAAAAATCATTTTTTACTCAAAACTAACTTTTTTGAGTAAAAAGGCATTATGTGGCCGATTGTTGATCTGAAAGTTGGTTCTGACTGGCTGGCTGATCAAGAATGATTTTTGGCTTAAGGTTAGAGCCTTCAATCACTGAATTCTGAGTCTGGATCACGAACGGGTTTTTTCCATTTAATTTATGGAAAAATTAACCCAAAAAACTTAGGAAAAGTAATTAAAAATTAAAAAATAATTTTTCACTGTTCGAAAAAGATTTTTTCAAATTTTTTTGTATGTGTCCAGATGACTTAGGACATGACCATGATCTATCTAAATAATTTCTAGTAGGATTATAACACTCAGTTGGGCTCTAATAACCCCCCAAGGCCCAGAATTCAACATTGGGCATTCTGGCTTTGGAGGAAGCGGGTGAAAACCTCGTCAATTATACTCGGCTGAAGGCAAAGCATAATTGTCAGGGGCAAAAAAATCCATGGAATACCCTATTTGAGATTCTACATCTCAGGAGAACGAACCACTCAAAAATATCCTACTAGCACATTTTATTACAAACCCCGCAGGGCCATGGTCAAAATTATTCAAATAAAAAAAGTGACTAGCCAATATTGGCCAGACAAGCAGACGGATCAATTGATACACTGGAATCAGACTTTGAACAAGTTTGTCAACCGGTGGCTCCTTAGGTAACCCAACTATGGTACAAAAAAGTTGGTAACATCTGGCTCCAACTGTGGGACAGGTACTTGGTTGATCTATTGATCAAAAAGAGTTCTTGAGAATCCAGGAATCTCTGGTACCTACATGTAAACAGAAGTGTCTCAGTTCCATGTATATGATAAAAAAAATGCCATGATGAAATACCCCAATATTTTATTTTATTTTTCGAAATAATGTTCATGCAAATAAACTTCTACTTTTTCATCATATATAGAATGAAATATCATACAAATTCTAGTATACAAAAGAAAGAGCTTTAATGCAGCATTCTACGAAGTTATGATTCATAACATATGATACAAAAGTAAAGTACATAGAAATACAACAAGGATAGGCTTAGAAAAGTCCTGTGACGACCCCTTGGTCATCTTGGAGGTTGTTTCGATAGAAAGGCTTCCAGTGTTGGCCATTCATGGGCAGGTTTAAAATCTCTCCGTCCATAGTGTTAAGGAAAAAAGAATTGGTTCCAGCCGTGTCGTAGATGATAAATGTGCCTTTCCAAAGGCTATCAAATTTCCCATGCTTTCCAGGTTTCTCCCTTCTCTTATCCCATAAGATAACAGTATCTCCGATTTGAAAAGCTCTTGGCTTGGCTGACTTATCAAAAGTGCCCTTCATACTTTCTTGATGTCTTAGTGACTTATCAAGGGCAACTCTTCAGGATTCATCCAATTCTACAATCTGGTTTATTCTCTGCTCCATTTCTGCCTGTTTTGTGCCATACTCACTTAGCATCCTGAAGATCGGAATCTGCATACTGACCGGAAGGGTGGCTGTGAGTCCATACACCAGCTCAAAAGGTGATTTACTAGTTGAGTTCTTCTTAGTGATTCTATCTTCCCACATATCATACTTAATTTTACTATCCCATGATCTCTTATTATCCCCCACAGTCTTCTTGAGGATTGACATTAAAATTTTATTGGTGGACTCAGTAAGTCCATTTCCCTGTGGGTAATAATCAGATGATTGGGATAGGATAATGCCATACTTAAAACATAAGTCATTCATTTTTTTGGAACTGAAGGCTTTGGCATTATCGGTTGTTATTTTTAAGGGAGTCTCGAATCTGGTGATGATTCTTTCCTCGATAAAGTATATAACAACCTTCTCAGTGGCAGTCTTAGTGGGTATAGCCTCTACCCACTTGGTGAAGTAATTGGTTGCTATGAGAATCCAACAAAATCCATTGCTGGAATTATCCTTGAATTTTCCAATAAAATCGAGCCCCCATTGCTGAAAAGGGGCAAGGACAACAACTAGAGTAAGGGTAAGAGATGCCAGCTTCTGCTTCCTAGTGAACAACTAGCACTCTTGGCAACACTTGATATGCTTGTGAGCATTTGCAAAAATGGTTGGCCAATAGTAACCAGCTCTCAATATTTTGTGGGCAGTTGTATTTGCTGCATAGTGGCCTCCACAAAATCCTGAGTGAAACTCTGCTAAAATCTTCTTAGAATCCTGCTCGTTGATGCACCTAAGTATAATACCATCTGGGTTCCTCCAACCCAGACCCTCTTGGGTAAGGCAATACCTAGCGGTCTTAAGTATCAAAGCCCTACGCTTGTGTCCTTTGAGGTGATTAGGGCAAGTGAGATGGAGAAGAAAGAAAATGATGTCTGAATACCAATGGTTGTCAAGGTTTTGAAGGGCAGGAGTCACGGTAGGTTGAAAAATGTCATTTTCTGCAATCATCTCAATGGCTTCTTCATTCTTCTGAGTAAGTATTCTTTCCAGGCCTTGTCCCTTGATCAACTTAGTGGGCTTTATTTCCAGGTCATACTCCTGGATCTTGGACACCCATGTTCCCCTTATTCCTAAACAATCCTTTTGAGAAAGGATATCCTTAACCGCAGTGTGGGGAACATATCCGGTAACTTTGGAATACCTAATATAAGTCCTGAAGTGTTTTAAAGATTTGACTAAGGCATAAGCTTGCTTCTCCATGATGGTATACTTTAGCTCAGAATTCTGCAAGGCTCTACTCATGAATGATATAGGTTGCTCAAACCCTTCAATGTTCTTTTGGAGCAACACACCTGCAATAGTGTCTTCAGAAGCGAATGAAAAGATCATAAAATCCTTCACATAATTAGGGCTGACTAAGACAGGAGACCTGGTAATGGCATTCTTTATCGAATCAAAGGCTTTCCTTCCTTCAGTGGTCCACACAAACTTGGCATTTTTCTTGAGTAGGGCCTGCATAGGTTTCATTAATTTGGCCAAGTTTGGAATGAATCTTCTGATGAAATTGATATGACCATTGAAGGACTGAAGGGCGTTAACATTCTTATGGAGAGGAATATTTTTTATGGCCTATACTCTTTCAGGATCAATTTTGACACTGTCTTTATTGATGACATGTCCTAAGAGTTTTCCCTCTTCTATGCCCAACACCAACTTAGCCGGATTCAAAGAAATGCCATACTTCCTACACCGCTCGAAAATCTGCTTGAGATGACCAATATGGCTGGATCTTTCCTTCAAAAAAATAGTGAGATCATCTTGGTAGATCTCAATGATTTTTCCAATCAACTCCTTGAAAGCATAATCCATGTCCCTTTGGAAAGTAGCTCCTGTGTTTAAAAGGCCAAAGGGCATTCTCAGATATTCAAATGTTCCCCAAGGAGTTGTGAAGGTGGTCTTATGCCTATCCTCCTCTTGAATGACTACCTGGTTATAGCCTGAAAATCCATCTAGCATCGACATCATGATTGATCTAGTGACCCGTTGGAGGAGGGTCTCCATGTTGGGCAGGGGGTAATTGTCCTTCTGACATGCTATGTTTAGATTCTTGAAATCTATACATATTCTTATGCTCATGTTCTTCTTTCTAACTACGACTAAGTTAGAGAACCACATTGAATTCCTTGTAGGAGCTATTATTCTTTCCGCTAGCATTTTTTCTAACTCCTTTTTAATTATCGGTGCTAACTTAGGATTTATTTGTCTAAGTTTTTGTCTGAAAGGCTTGCCTTTTTGACATTCTGGCTTCAGGGGAATAGTATGTTGAAATGCATCTTCCCGATAAGCTTTGAGCTCATCGTAAGTAAAGGAAAATACATCCCTATACTCCTTGACCAAATTTATAAGGCTATTCCTTTCTTTTTCAGAAGTACCTTTTCCAATTTTTATAATTTTAGGTTTTGTTTCTGTTCCAATGTTGACTTCAATGTAATCTCCTGGTTTCATCTGCTCAACATTGCTTTTTCTTCTGTCATTTCTATCAAAGATGTTTTCTAAGGAAACTAGACCATGTGGGATAGGATTGTTAAAATGGTCACCTTCTCCATAATATTCTTTGTTTTCTTCCTAATCATTTACTTTAAAATTAAGGAATTCATCGACCTTATGAATGAATCTCAAAATCTGCTCATCGTCTTTGAAGACTTTCCAATGTTCAACATTGTCAAGAATAGAAGGTCTGAAGTTAATCTCTAAAGGACAATTCCCCTCTAACATCTCATCCGATGGCTGAAGAGTTGACGCTGAAACTGTAAGTCTATCGGAGGCACTATTTTGATCTCTAGGGACTGCTTCTATGTTAAGGGCATTAAAGAATTCCATTGTATCCCAGATTGCATTTCTATATTTTTTAAGTCTTTGACAGTTACATGCAAACTAACCCTTAACTTGTTGGACGATTAAATCAGAGTCCCCTTTAATATCAAGCAACTTAATCCCCATGTCCTTAGCAATCTCAATGCCCAGTAGAAGTGCCTCATACTCCGCCACATTGTTATTTGCTTCGAACTCCAATCTGAAAGCAAAGTTGAAAACCTTACCCTCTGGTGAGATAATGACAACACCAACCCCCTTGCCTTTTTTAGAGTAAGCACCATCAAAATTCATTCTCCACAACTCATTAATCTTCTCAGTCTTTATTTCTTCTTGGATGGGTTCCAAGAAGGTGGAGTTGATTTGATAGGAACCACTTTCATCAGTGTGGTAAGCATACTCATTTAATGGTATTTGAGGGTTTTCAACATGGTGTCTTTTTTCCTTTTTAGAATACAACTTAACAAGTGAAAATTCTGACGCTGGAATGGTAGCATAGGTCCAATCCATCTGGATTGATCCTCCCAAAGTGGCACCCCATTTCCTAGAAAGCAACATACCCCATTTGTCTGGAACATCAATAACCAAGATGTCCATTGTGATCTGGATATCCTGATACTTGGCCAATCTGACTAGCTGGTTCTCAATCATCCCTTCAACCTTGACTGGTCTAGAGTCCATGGCACACACGTTCTGGTAAGGTCTCGTGGTCCTTAGGTTAAGCTGTTGCATGACTTTTTTGGTCATGATGCTAGAACTAGATCCTGAGTCTAACATACAATTATGTAGAAGAAGATCACCCATCATCAATGATACGTAGAAAGGGGGATGATCTTCTTTTCTTGGGTCCCTAGTATGTAGAACTATAGGAGGATTAGCAAAGACATTATTCGAAGTCCGCTCCATGGTATCGGAAAAAGTGACTTTCTTAGGGGTAATAGGTCTTAAAGGACTTGAAGAACTTTCTTCAGCTTGAGGATCAACATTACTCTGAGGATCTAATATTTTCAAAAGTTTCTCTCTTTGGCCAGGGATTTTGCATAATTCAAGGACTGAAATAGGGACTTTTGTATTCGCTAACCAATTACCTAAGTCAAAACTTAAATCAATAATTTCTTTTGTTTCAACTTCTTTGGGACGATTAGGAGCTGTTACCTTGGGAATATTCTGTGCAGAAGAACCCTTTCTTTGATAAGTTATCCCTTTGAAGTTCTGGGTATTGTTGATCTGCTCGGCTGAAGGCATCTCTCCATAGTACTGAGTCAGGTTGTCAACTTTCTTTTCATAACAATTGGCCTTTGGCCAATTTCCTATGGGGATGTTGGGAATGTCATCTATGTTATTGACAAAGTCAGGCTTGCTTGTCGACATATTCGGACCGCAACCTTCAGGGTGACCATGCTCCTGAACATAGCATGCATAGTGGCAGCCAGATTCCTCATGGAAATCTCTGCATGCTCTACAAAATGGTTTATACTGCTCAACCATGTTAGTGGCCCCTAGCTGATGGGGAGGCCTCTGCTCATGGTTGGGAGGTTTTCTTTGCCAAGTTGGCTTGGTAGGAAAGGTTCTAGGAGTGTACTGAGTTTGAGTTCTTTCCATTGTGATCACCCTATTTTGAATTTCTTTTAACTGTGCTAAGTGTTTCTGCTCTGCCTCCTCCATATTTTTCTTCATCTCCATCATTTGTTTTTCATAGGAATCCTTCATAGCTGATAAAGGATCCTTGTCTTTTGGTTCACTGATTTTCAACGGAGTTGAAGACCTTGAATAACCATGGAGGTTAGATTCACCAAATGACTGCATGTTCAAATCAATCTTGATTGCCATCTCCTGAGCCTGGAGCAAGTTAGCAGGCTCGTCTCTGATCTGGTACTGCATTTTGCCACTAAGTGCCTCAATGTAATAGACCAGGATGGTTGGTTTAGTTGGGGCATACTCAGTAGGGATGGCATTTGACAATTCCATGAACCTAGTATTGAACTCATCCATTGTTTCTATGTCTTTATTCTTTATGTTGGTCAAGGACGCAAGTTGATTCCGAGGTTCTTTCTTTTCACCGAACTTATTCGTGAAAGAAGTTTTGAAAGCTGCTAGACTATTAAAGGAATTGTCTGGTAAATTGCTATACCAGTCGCCTGCCTTTCCATCTAGAGATAGAGAAAATAACTTCATATAAACGTCATCATGTTGGCTAACCGGATCATTTATATAAGCATTGATACACCTAGAAACGTTCCTAAGGTGCATGGCGGAGGTAATGGCATCAGTGCCTATATACATCGGGAGCTTCTCGACAGCTTTGTCTGGAAGACGGTGGGGTTGACCTGCTATCTGAGAAAAGTAAAGCTAAGTAAAATACTCACCCATTGTGTCAGAAATAGTGGTATTAGTGTTTTCAAGAAATAAAATGTGGATGTCTGAAACAGACTCAGATCCAAGTTCTGCAAGGATCATGTGAGAAGATAGTTTGTTTAATCTCCTCCTTAAGACCTTTTCAGGGTCAGGGATGAAATCAACCAAACCTACAGAGTTTCTTCTAGTAGAATACCTTGAGATTTTAACTGACAGTGGAGTCACCAGGTGGACTTAAGTCTAATTTCAGAAAGTGATTGGACTAAAAATCTACCAAAAGGGATAAAAAGGTAAAAAAATAAAAGAAACAAAGGTCGTCCAGGAACAAAAAGATTTGTCCCCGGCAGCGGCGCCAAAA
Organism: Pseudotsuga menziesii; assembly: GCA_001517045.1. Taxonomy (NCBI): domain Eukaryota; kingdom Viridiplantae; phylum Streptophyta; class Pinopsida; order Pinales; family Pinaceae; genus Pseudotsuga; species Pseudotsuga menziesii. The sequence continues at coordinate 822,647 of LPNX010593470.1, read as the reverse complement.
GATGTTGTCCACTGATTGCACACCAGCAGCAGAAATCTTTCGAAAGATGTCTCCTCACTTGATAAAGTGGGAGAGGTGTGACCTTGGGAGAAAGCACAGAGCCAGGTACTATCACCTACTCCTAGCTCCTTCGTTTAGGCTAACTCCTAACGAAGCCAAGGGGGGTAGTCCCTACAAAAGAGTTTCTATGGCTCTTAAGTTGTTAAAGTGTTTTGATTAGTTGCGGATGTGGATGGGTGTTGTTTAGGAGTTATTATGATTTGAAGTGTTTGTTTATTATGAATATGACACTAAATCAAAAGCAATCCACGTTGCTAACAACAGATTACAAAGATAAGCAAAAATTCTAGACTTTAATAGTGCATTCAAAGAAAGAAATTATGATAAACCATAGACCATTGATCAAATAACATGATTATGAAAATTAAAAAGGACCAGTGCCTTATGGAGTCAATGAAGTTGAAATGCGCTAGAGAATTAAAGACAAGTCTAGAAATCAAGCTAGTGAATGTTAGGTGATGCGAGTGCTCTTGGTAGGTTTTAAGGTTTTTATGTGTTCTTGATTAAGGTGTCAATGAAGGTTTATCAAAGCTGAGAGACTCTTCTAAGTTTCCTCCATTTAAGACATGTAGGGCCCGCCCAGTATCCAAGTTTGATATTGTCAAGTGACCAGCTACCCGAGAATCTAAGACAGCGGGAGGTTCCGGCGCCTCTACTAGGAAGTACTTTGGAATAATCCCTACAATGTCGGTGCGTTGGTTATGGGGTGTTAAGTATTATTAGGTTACTCTTGCAGGGTTTAAAGATCCAGTGTCGTTTCTGGGTACTTCGATCTAAGATCGGTCAGAGCATACTCCAGCAAGGAGGGAAGGAGTTAATTAATTAAAGGGGTGTGTGTTGCAAGTTTTATTAAATTAATTAATTAGGACTCTTCGACAGAGAGCGCTCTTGACCCCGTCTTATGACAGTGGTTCAAGAGACTTATCTAATCTAAGATGCCTAATGTAGGGATATGCAGTTCTATGAATGCTCTCCGATAGAGAGTGCTCTTGACTTGTGTTACTGCAAGTTCAAGAGTCTTACTTAATTTGTTAAACTTGAAAAAAGACATAGAACATAAAAAATCTAACTACCCAAGAGGCTCTTTCATGATTTTTAGGGCCCTAATCGGGAAAGCAAGGGAATAAGTATACAGTAAGAACTTATTCAATATTTAGTCAAACAGTCAAATCAATACTTTTACTTCATTTTCAAAACATAATGAATTAATCAAAACATGAACTATTTGATTATGATTATGCAACTTATCCTACCCTATCCTATCATTAGCAATTTAAACCAAAAATGAAAAGCATGGCAATGAGATGATACAGGCTTCCCCCAAATGGGGGAAGAAGGGTGTGGGAGCCGTAATCCCACTCACTTTTTTATTAATTTTTACAATTTTGATGGCTTTTATTTTTTGCCTTTTCCTTGGAAGAACATGGAGAGAAAGGGATAGAGAGAAGAGGGAATATTTGTCTTTTTTGTTCTTGCTTGCTTCCTTTCTTGCTCAAGGCCCTTTGGTCTTTTCTTGATTCTTCCTGCAAATAAGAGCTTTGAACAATTCAAACATTATGTATTACTCAAAAATTTAAAGACAAACTACAAACTAAATTCTCAAAAAAGAGGGTAAAAACCAGCGGTGAAAGAAAAGGAAAAAGAGAGGAGAAAAACCAAGAAAGAGGAGAGAGAAAAGGTGAAAAAGAGGGCTGTCCAAAGGCAAAAGGAGCGTTGTAAAACAGTAAAAAAAAAAGGGCAGCGAACAGTCAAAAGAGGGCTGTCCACAAGGAGGAAAAAGAGGGCTGTCCTAAATGTGAAAAAGAGGGCTTTCCAAAGGCAAAAAGACGGCTGTAAAACAGTAAAAAAAAAGGGCAGCGAATAGTCAAAAGAGGGCTGTCCACAAGGAGGAAAAAGAGGGCTGTCCAAAGCATGAAAAAAGGGGTGAAAACTAAGTAAAAATGAGGGCTATCCAAAGAGAAGAAAGAGGGATACAAAGTTGAGTGAAAAGAGGGCAGCAAAAAGTAAAAAGAGGGCTGTCCACAAGGAGGAAAAAGAGTGCAGTGAAAAGGAAGGAGGAAAGGCGAGCCAAACAAGGCAGAAAAAGGGAAGCCAAAGGATGGAAAAAAGTAAACTAGGGCTTCCTAAGTAACCAGTAACCAAAAGAATTTTAAAGAAGAATTTATGAAAGACTTTGAGATGGAACTTTGGAGGAAGATCTCCTTGTTTTTTCCTCTTGGAAAAAGCCAAACTCTCTATAGGTCCTGAAAGTCAACAATGTTAGAAGGTTCTTATGATGATGGAGATGAGTTTGATGTAGCTAAGCTCGCACCCTTCTCAAAATGGCGAGATATATAAAGATAATCCAACTTGATACCCAGTGAGATCAAACAATAAAATCTAGTATGCTAGGAATAGGCAAATCAAGATCAATACTTCGTATAACTGAATATTTGTACCCATCTAGATTATGATAAACTTTGCATAATAAAGCAACTTGACAGCAGCAAATGGTAAATCTTATGTTCTAATAATAGACTTCTAAAGCTAGTTGTTTGATTCAACACATAAATAACAAATTGAAAGCATGGAAAGAGGTGGGAAAGAGATCACCTCATACAACACATCCACCAATGAAGAGACAATCCTGTAGACCTCCAAAGTCGAAAAGCTTTATTCAATAATATAATGATTACAATTTTGGTAGAGCTTCTATGCCCAAAATTCCATGCCAATAGAGCTGAAAGAGCCTCTTTTTAACAAATGAGAGAGTGCTAAAACCCTAAATCCAAAAAACCAACCCTAACCAGCTTAGCCACCTAACAAAGAGCCCAAACCTAAACTAGAGAACCGGGAGTGAGGGGAGGCCTCGACCCAGGTAAGGCGCCCCCACTCCAAACTTGTGCACTGAAAACAAGCCAAGGATGAGGCCACATGTGTGAGTCTGGATGTAGGTAAGCTCATCCTTTAGGTTTGGCAGGAGCCTGAGCTAGGTTTGGGAAGCCCACTGATGGTGTAAGCTTCAATCTTTACCTCGATCAAATCATCGGACCAATGAGAGCTCTCCATATCATCTTTAGTTGGAGATGACATGCCTGATAACTGATAATAAATTAATTGCTCTCTTAATGATGACTGAAGCTGAGTTATGGTAACTCCAATCATCATAAGTGTTCCATGAGATGTCATTTAGCCTTTTATTTTATTAAATTTGGATTAATTTGGAGACTTTTAGTTTTCTCCAAAATAATTATATTTTTTTTAATAAAAATCATTTTTTAATAAAAAATCATTTTTTACTAAAAATCATTTTTTACTCAAAACTAACTTTTTTGAGTAAAAAGGCATTATGTGTCCGATTGCTGATCTGAAAGTTGGTTCTAACTGGCTGGCTGATCAAGAATGATTTTTGGCTTAAGGTTAGAGCCTTCAATCACTGAATTCTGAGTCCAGATCATGAATGGGTTTTTTCCATTTAATTTATAGAAAAATTAACCCAAAAACCTTAGGAAAAGTAATTAAAAATGAAAAAATAAATTTTCACTGTTCGAAAAAGATTTTTTCGAAATTTTTTGTATGTGTCCAAATGACTTAGGACATGACCATGATCTATCTAAATAATGTCTAGTAGGCTTATAACACTCAGTTGGGCTCTAATAACCTCCCAAGGCCTAGAATTCAACATCAGGCATTCCAGCTTTGGAGGAAGCAGGAGAAAACCTCGTCAATTATACTCGGCTGAAGGCAAAGCATAATTGTCAGGGGAAAAAAACTCCGTGGAATACCCTATTTGAGATTCTACGTCTCAGGAGACCGAACCACTCAAAAATATCATACTAGCACATTTTATTACAAACCCCGCGGCGCCATGGTCAAAATTATTCAAATAAAAAAAGTGACTAGCCAATATTGGCCAGATAAGCAGATGGATCAACTGATATACTGGAATCAGACTTTGAACAAGTCTGTCAACCGGTGGCTCCTCAGGTAACCCAACTATGGTACAAAAAAGTTGGTAACAGAAGGCCTTTATTGCGAATGCATCTGGAAAAAATATCAAGATTTTGAGATCTAATAATGGTGGGGAGTGTGTCAGTAATGAGTTACTGCATATATGTTCCCAAAGTGGTATTCAGATCCAGAATTGAGTCCCCTACACTCCCTAGCAAAACGGTGTAGTGGAGAAGAAGAATCGGTCTCTCAAGGAGATGACCACCTGTATGTTGGAATCAAAGAAGTTGGCTGCAAATTTGTGGGTGAAAGCCATGAATTATACCAAATTTATTCAAAATAGAGTGACACACTCATTTGTGAAAGGGAAAACCCCTTTCAAAGCATATTCCAGACACAAGCCGGATGTGTCAAATCTGAGGGTGTTTGGGTCCACTGCATGGGCCCGAATTTTGCTTGATAAAAGGAGGGCTTTGCAACCGTAAAGCATCAAATGTATGTTTATCATATATCCTAATGAATCTAAATGTTTTAATATGTTGGATATCAAAACAAAATATATCATCATTGAAAGGAGTGTCATGTTCGATGAGCCTCTTCAGGAGGTAGACTTAGTGAAGGAGAACACTTATGAATTTCCTTCCTATTCTACTGAATATTTGGATGATGTAATTGGGGGTGACGAGCCTATTTTGGATCCTATGATTTCTGATATTAGTGTACAACAAACATTAGATTCTGAATCAGGACCTGAAGTACAAAATCATCTCCCAACTTGGGCCCTACAGACACTCTCCTCTGCAGGTGATGACATTGGAAATCAGGATGATCCAAGGAGAACCTAGTCTGATTTCCAAAGAGTAGGTATTCTGATCACTTGTCCTGATTATTTTCTGTCCAAATATTTTTATTTGATGATAATTTCAGACCCTAAGTCTTACTACCATGCACGGAAGGATCCAAGATGGAAAAAACACTACTTGGGAGCTAGTTTCTCTTCCTCCTTGGAGGAAATTAGTTCAATGCAAGTGGGTGTTTCAGACTAAGGTTGATGCTGATGGAAGCACCTGAAAATATAAGGCAATTATAGTGGAAAATTTTTTCTCTGAGTTCCAAGGTGTGTACTACCATGAGACTTTTGTACCGGTTGCAAAAAAGGACTCCATCCGCCCAGTTTTGGCAATTTCAGCATCTAAGCACTGGGAAGTGGATCATATGGATGTTAAGTCTGCATTTCTACATGGAGATATTCATGAGGAGATATCCATGAAGAATCCTAAGGGCTAAAATTATGATCCATATTTGGTTTTCAAGCTAAAGAAGTTACTATACGGGTTAAAACAGGCCCCAAGAGAGTGGCATTCCAAGATGGATGCCTTCTTTCTCTCGCAAAACTTTCAAAGGTGTAAATCAGATCCAAATGTGTATATACAGAAGTATGATGTTAATTTTATTATTATTTTTTTATATGTTGATGACTTACTGATTACAGGTAGCACAGTTACTTCTATTTTAGTCATCAAAACTGCTCTCCACAATGCGTTTGAAATGAGCAATTTGGGGCTCTTGAAGCAATTTCAGGGGGGTCGAAATTGAGCAAAATTTTGATGGGATAATGGCCACTCAGTAAAAATACATATGAGACCTATTATTAAATTTTAACATGGCTGAATTTAGTTCTAATCCATTCCTTTTCCTTTCAGGGATTAGCCTTGAAGAAGGAAAAAGCACACCTCCCTTGGATTGCACTATTTATCGACAGTTGATAGGTAGCTTGCTCTACTTGAATCATTATCAGCATGATATATTTTATGCCATGAATGATGTATCAATATACATTCAGTAGAATCATGATATTCACTGGAAGGCAGCCAAGAGGATCCTCCAGTATATTCAGGGAACCAGGACCTACGACATTCATTATGCTACAAACTCCGAGCTAAAGCTGGTTGGTTACACAGATTCTGATTGCGTGGGTGATTCTATTGATTGAAAGTCTACTTCCAAATATGTGTTCATGTTTGGTGGTGGCTCCATTTGCTGGTATAGAAAAAATAAGGCCACCATAGTATTGTCTTCAGCAGAGGCCGAGTACCGAAGAGCAGTGAATGCTTGCATCCAAGATGTTTGGTTGCAAGGAATTCTTTAAGAGTTTGATCTTGGTAGTACTTTGTCCACTGTCCTCTTTTGTGACAATCAAAGTGATATTAAGATATCCATATATCTAGTTACCAGGAAGAGGACCAAGCATGTAGAGATACACATGCACTATATCAGGGAATTAGTGCATGACAGGACCATCATTCTGCAATACTGCCCTACTGATGAGAAGATTGCAGACATCTTCACTAAGAGATTTTCAAAAAATAAGTTCACTTACCTCTGTTCACTATTGGGGATGAGTTCATCAGGATGATCAGACTACTTTCAGTGTTCAGCTTGAGGGGGAGGGTTTCCCACTGGGTTTTCCCTCTTTTCCTCACTTAGATTTATTTTTGAGCATTATTTTTAGTTACATTATTGTACAGGGTGACCTATGGCATTTGTTGTTGGGGCCCTAGCATTTCATGCACTTTATGTTTCTACTTCTCCTAAGTATAGCTTAAGGGGGGGTGTTGGAGACATTTACCCACCATGCACACTTAATTTGGTCAATTTGGCCTTGTGAAACCAATATCCTAAGTTTTATTGACTTAATTGGCATCAGATAAACACTATATGACATCAACATGAGCACACCCATGCCTACCTTCATTCAAGGAGGCCAACTAAGCCTTCTCCTTCATTTGGGGAGGCTAACTGGAGCACTTCAGGGGTGATCTAAGTGTCATAAATGCGCCTAATTTATAAATGATGGTTACAATCAGTTAAGCTGAGTGGTGAACATGCCTTGATTCATTATATTGATTATTTTATTAATATTTAATGAACTGGAGTCAAGAGCGGCGCCTCCAACCACCTCTGATGGCTAGTTTTAATTAAGTTAACCTCATCGAGGTTCATTGGAGTTATTGATGCACTACCACTTGTTGGTTGGCATGCATTGACATGTGTCTGAGCTACTTTTAGTTAGAATTAGTCATTTATTACACTCCAACTTCAGTTAGGACTCAGTTGTGTAACATCCCCGACCCTCCGACCGACGAAGAGGACGCTACCATGCCATTAACCAACTAGGAAACTATCCCCATGAACATGTGCATACATATAACTGAAGTAAAATTCTTGGAAGTAAAAACATGCAGAGATGTACACTTGATTTAACATACAATGAAAGCAAAACCATACATTCCATCATTCAACATGTTCATCATAATTCATTAATAGTAAATATGATTGCAGAAACGAAATAGTCAAGAATACTTATCTTAAGAGTAATTCATACTGCAACCATCTACATTGTTGCAATGTTCCACCCAACCATAGGCCAGTGTGCTCCTTAATCTCTCAGCAACACTACCACCCTCGAGCTGGGCATGATTTCCCCAAGGAATAAGGAACAAGAAGACTCACACATAGCCAAGGATACACAAATCAGCCAAGCCAACATAGTTGGGTTTATCAGGCCATCAAGGAGCTAGAAAAATTTGAATGCTAAGATGGTGAGCTCTTTGAATAGATAAGGACACCTGCAACAGAACTAGCCTAACTTCTAGGAAACCCACACACACCCAACACCAAGAAATTAGTCCCTTCACTACTACACAGTCCCTTAGGCCCTGACCTCCCTTCCAGTGCTATTTAGGTGTTGTGGAGAAGAAATCCAGTCCTCTAGCTCTATCTGTGTGGTTCCCAAAACACACCAAGTTTATCAAGCAAACCAAGCCCTCATCCCCACTCCAACACAATACAAAGACCAACCATTGAATACACGCAACAAAACCAAACAGTTCACGACTATGTGGAAACGGGATGGCAACCAAATGGTGAACGTAGCTCAGGATAAACAAGTGGTTCAGATTTGTTCTTGGCCCTATCATGGCTAAAAAAAACCAGTAGAAACCCAAAAAATAATGGATCCAACAACAACCAAATCATGGATGAAACCAACATTAACCACACTTCATGGGGAGAATAACAGCAAACCCAAATCGTGAAAATGGCTCCTTCACAGGAAATCATGGATGACAGACAACGGTTCCCCAACCCACTATGTGAGGGAAACCATCCCAGCCTGTGCATGAGGAAATATAGAACCGCTCCTGTGTGAGGATGGAATTCTCCAAACATAATCATGAAGGTGGAGACCAGGCCAACTGCCTGCATGAGAAGGAAAAAAAAGAACATCTCCTGCGCAAGGATGGGAAAGAATCGAAGCATGGGGTCATGGGAAAGTGGAGAGTGGTAATGTTGCTTCTCTTCCCATGTGATGTGAATATGGAGAGTCTGCTGGTGGAGTGGGCACGTGGGCAAGGACTGGCAGTCCTACCACACCCATCACTACCCAGCAATAATTGCCCCAACTAACATTAGGGGTTTAATGTGGTAGTTGGATGATAAGACAAGGAAAGGTGAGTAAGACAAAAAGGGTGGGTGACAACCAAATGGGTTCAATAGATGACACATGGCTTTTCCCCATAGGCCAAAGGTTTAATAATTCCCCCCTCTTATCCTTTGGAAAATCATGCCCTTTTCATTATCGTTGCACCGTCATAGCTTGTTGTAGGTTCATTTTAATTAAAGTGCATATTTACATGATGCTAAAACTATAATGTGTCAGATAGCATGATATACCATCGACAACGATCCCAATTGTCGAAACATAACACAACCAAATCGATGGTGGGGATTTTTCCTTTAGCTCCACACCATGATTAATTACAATATATACATCATGTATATTTTAATGAAAACAGGGTCAAAACTAGGGTATTACAATCCCCTTCCCCTTGGAATAACACTGTCCTCAGTATTCCAATACTTAGGAATACATATACAATTTATACATCGAAAATTTCAAAATTTTGCAGATCTGTCCTTCATTCAATTATTTACTTTGAACTTTTAGGACCAAGCCCCTTGGTTTCCACGAGCTTCTCCTACAGGTTCTCATCTTTCGGCTCATCCCCAAGTCTAGGAACTTTTCTGTATCTTTACCATCTCTCTAAGATTCTCTTGGGTCTTGGCAATTGTTTGAAGGAGACTTTTAGCCAAGTCCAATAGCCTTTGGTCTACTGTTATGATCAATGTGCACAACTAGATTTCACTTTTCTCACTTGTGAAATGCATCATTGTAATTCTATTAGGCCAAGCATAATATAAGCATTAAAATCAGTCAATTACATGCCCAATTGGCATGGCAGTCCAAGTCTTATCAAGGAGACTTTCATACTTTTCATGCCTTACCAATAGGAACATGAGCTCATTCATGTCCATTCTTGGGCAGGGAATTAACTATTCCAGCATTCACAATTTATTTTAAGCAAATAAAAACATTCTATTTTCAGCCATACATGCATTCAACAATATTCTGTTTTCATAATGCATAAGTATATCAAAAAAAGGAAAGAGAGAGCAGCAAGAGTTTTTCCCCTCTTTTTCTTGTTCCATTCTGGAACCCACACCACCACTATGGCTTTCATGCTCTTAGCCTCTTTCACTTCATCGTGAATGCTAGAACAACTCTTCTTGGCCATTCCACTTAGTGTCTCTGGTCTATTCCAGACCTCTCAACCACGAAGTCTCTCCACATGGTTTATCTACAACTCTTGGCTGCTAGGACCTTCACAGTTCCACTAGCACCTTTTTAATTATTGCTCATTTTGAGCTCTTTAGGATAGTCACATGTCCACATGCACCCCTAGTATGCCATCATAGTCCTCGCTCCTAGTGATACCTATATTCAAACATTGAATAGATTCACATATTTAGTTTATTCTCATCGGTTTGTCTATAACAAAAGTTAGAAGATTATAACCAAACCATATACACATGTATATTTATAAACAAGAAGTTGCAAGATAATCCAATAATTATCTGTATTGTGCATTTCCTCTCTAGTCCACAGGGTCCTTCTTCGATCTACAAGCCTTGGGATTTGTATTGACTTGGATGTTAGGTCAGCACACAGGCTTCTCCACAACATCAAATGATTCATGTCCAGCCAGTACACCTTCATGTCAGCTGGGCTTGGAACTTTACCACGACCATTTCCAGGTCCAGGATCTACTATGGATCCCTAGGAATATAACAACCCAATATACACTTATATCAACAATACACTTATATCAATAATAACCCTTACTCTGCAACCCCTCACAACAACCATTTACCTCTTTCTCTTTAGTGTGCAACACCAAACTGCATCTGTTTAGCCTGTCAACACAAGAAATATAGGAAAAATCATCAATGTTATTACTCTAAAATTATAATCATATTTCATATCATTCACTATCAAGTATTGAGACACCAGGAGTGCGTCCACTCCCTAGGGTGTATTCAATATTGAAAACCCTTTCATGACTCAACATCGGGTAAGTGTGCACCCCTTTCCGATGTGAGCCATGTAGGCCCTATTCATACTCAAGCAATCTGTCATAATGGAAATAAAATCAAAACATGCTGTGCATATTGAATTTAACAATTAGACATGCATATTCTTAGCTAGGGTCATAGAACACTTATCCATTTGCCGATGCAGTATTCCTTCATTAAGGAGGAATGGGGACTCCCTTCAGTTTTCCATCCCAACTCCTTTTTACATTCCATATCCCACACATGTCTTACCAACATAATCTATACCATCTCACTCATGTTGCTTACCGAACATGTAGTGTAGATGGGACATTTCCAAAATATCCAATGGAGTTTCACCCAAAACCCATTTCCAAGATAGGGGAAACTTCCCCATGAAGTTTGGCTCCTGCAGGCCATCACACATGGTCTTCTTGCAATGTGTACCCTTGGTACATTCATCAAGTATCCAAACAGTCAATCACAATCCAAATTTGATTGTTCCATAACCAAGCAATGGCATTAGTAATTGTATTCAATATGAATTTACAACTCTGTTTACTACAGAAATTGATTTTCTCATCAATGAGGTGATCCTCATTCATTCACTTACAACACATCCTCCCAACACAATTCTATGTAAGCCAATAGTGATTAGTAGTTGTCAGGAATTTCTCAAATCTGAAATTTATAAATCCAAATTGACAACCCATCCTGCATACAAACTAATTTCACATCCATGAGACTCTTCTCATGAGGTTTGGCTCTTTCACATGGTAAATTTCAGCCTTTGTCGTGGTCTTACCCACATTGCCATGCCCTAAACAATCTACCTGAAACCTAAACTGCAATCAGCCAAACACTTGGTAAGTCTTGATGCATATAACTTTTTCATTGTTGCAACAATCACTGAAGAATTTTCAGAATTATAGAATTCAAATACTTCCAGTTGTTAGGATATTAATATCACCAAAACTCATTTACTTTCATGAATCATTATCATACTAAAATGTCAAGGTATAGTCACATCATTTATGCAATTTAAATGAAATGTTTAGATACTCCTTACTTCACAAGCGTATCATTTGTACCACCTTGCCCTTCTATAGAGCATTTCTAGCAGGAAATTGATCATGACTACCCCCTTCATGCACTTACTATTCTGCATTCATAACAGCTTTTGAAAGGATTCTAGAATTATCATCAATTCATCATTTCAGCCATTGGTTAGTCATAATAACACATGCACTATCTTGATGCATTCATGCAATGCATCACAACATTTGCACCCATACTTATGTATGCATATTTACAACATTTACTCAAACTTTTCATATGCATTCATTCAATGCATAACTACAAGATTTATAAAATATCTTAATTCATATCCACTCAATGCTACCTTGTATTGATTCAGGAATACTATGCATTCAAACATACCATAGCCTAACCATGAGTACCTCATATAGGATGCATTACTATAATTAAGACCACCAGTCCTCACTTATTCTGGTTATTAAGTTCATATCAACATATTTCTATATGAATGTAGTATAAATTTTAAATAACCACATGGTATGAGACCACTTTCCCTTACCACTCCATGCAATTGTCATAATTAAACTGTTACCTACAGGGATCCTACTTACACCCTTGACATTACCAGTTTAGTTGGTCTCTTGCAAGAGATTGCAAAATTCGCTCACCAACTTTTGATCCTGGATTTGTTTCCTTATCCCTTTCTCCATAGGGTTGTTGGTCGCATTCATCAGCATCAGCAACATATTCATCCATGCTCATGTTGTCGTTGGTTTTTCCACTAATTCCAACACCATTGCAATATTTATCATTAGTGGTTCATTATAAATGTATAATTCTCACTATTTTTACCAATATGTAATATCCTATGCATGCAAACATATACCCATGCATTTTTTGCATCCCCATTCCATAATTTCTATGTACACAACCTTATAAAATATAATATAATTAGTAATACAAGGGTTAAGGAAATTTCCCTTTTCAAGTCCCTCATCTTTGCATGTAGCTGCTCTTCCACATAACAGCTTGTTTAGCTTCATGGTCTTTGCCACCTCTAGGCATGCAATTTCTGGATTTGTTCATATTGACAGCAACACAATACTTTTCTACTCTACATTCAAACTCTGTGATTCTCCCTTGTTCCCTGCTGGATAAGATTTCCAATGCCTATCCACATGCTCCATTATGACCTCGGATGTGAAAATCACACCACTTCTAAAATGACAATTTTCACCAAATTTACAACTGTATTCAGATCTGAAATGTCAACTTCAACCACCTAGAATTTCTTCCTTTTCAGCCCTGAAAATCCATAGGAAACTCCTGAGAATCCCACTAAGAAGCAGCTGAAATACACTGAGAAATCCCACTTGAAAAACTCAAAATTTCCTTCATTAAATCGGTTCTCTTCCCAACTAATTTTCTGACGTATTGGATCCTTAGTTAACTGAGTTTTCGATGTTTCAGCAGTCCAAACAGCTAAATTTTTCCGACGCTCATTGGCGGTCCAAACAACTAATGTTTTCTAACATTTCGAGCCGATATTGCTCTAGCTTCCAACATGTTAGTGGTCTGAACAGCTAACTTTTTCCGACATGTCGGCAGACCGATCCACTAATCTTTCCTGACATATCGGCGGTCTAGTCCTCTATTTTTCTCCGATGACTTCAACACTTAAGAAAATTTTCCATTCTCTTTTCTCCTCCGCGTTGGTGCCCTTATCGTCTATCTTTTGTCACCATTTTGGCTACTTCATTATCTATCTTCTACCGCCATTACGGCTGCATCATCATCTATTTTCCATTTCCATTGCAGCTACTCCCACAAATAACTTTGGGTGAAACTTCCTTTATCTTCCGCCAATGTATCGACACCTTCATCATCTATTTTCCGTCGCTGTTGTGGCTACTCCATCAACTAACTTTTGGCAAAACTTCCTTTATCTTCCGCCGACGTATCAGCTGTTTGAACAACTACAATATTCTGATGTTACCTGTACTTAGACAAATTTTGAAAAAAAAAATTTCTTCCCTTTACCGCCGCTACATCGGCTACTTGCTCAACTATTTTTCCCTAACATATCATTGGCGGTTCTATCAACTAAACTTTGCCAACATTTCGACGGTATTTTGGAGATCTCCATCGACACTATGGATCTGTATTCACCTATTCTCTACTGTCATATTGGAATTCCATCCATCTAAATGCACTGATGTATCGACGGTCTTCAGCTAAAGACTTCCGATGTTTTCAGCACTTAGAAAATTTCAGCAAAAAATTTTCTTCCTTCTCCTCTGCGTCGGCGCTCTCATCATCTATCTCCCACCGACACAGATGGTCTCAGACACTTCAAATATTTTTCAAGATTTTGTTTATCTTCTTCCTGCCACTGCCGTGTCGACTATTCCATCAACTAATTTTTGTCGACATTTCGACTGTCTTCTAGTGATCTCCAGCGACACTGCAGCTCCTCGATCAACTAAAATTTTCTAACGATTTCCATACTTAGATAATTTTTGGCGAAAATTTCTTTTCAACTCCGTTGTCAACTTTTTACCTCCGACAGCATCAAAAACCCTTCCCCCTAAATATGTCGATGTTTCTGCGATCGTCAGCTAATGGCTTCTGACAATTTCGGCACTTAGACAAAATTTGGAAAATTTTCTTCCTACCAATTCCCATCGGGTGGACTTCCATCTAAGCTATCCGATGCATCGAAGGAGCTTCAGACTAAGTCCTCCAATGATCCAATGATCTCAACACTTAGAGAATTTTTGAAAATTTTCTTTTCGTCGACTTATCTCGCTTGATGGCATCAGCTCTCAATACCTCTTCACTTCCGTCGTTGCAGCTCCCTTTCAGCGAGCCTTCTCTTCCTTCTTCCACCGACGCTGCATCGGAAGACTTCTTGTGAAGCTTCCCACCATTGTAGCTCCGTTTCTAAGTTCTATATGCTGTGCATCAGGCATACTTTTGCCTAGCTCTCTAATGCATCAGATGAGCTTCAGGCTAAGTTTTCCAACGTATCGAAGGTGCTTCAGCCTAAGCTCTTTGATGATTGCTGGACTTAGAAAATTTTTAAAATTTTCTCTTATCATCCACATATTTATTCTGAATTCTTCTAGGTAGAGGGTAACCTTCCTCTGCTAGCTGATTCTTCATGGCCCATTTAGGCCCATGCTGCAACATGAGCTCTAATACCACTCTGTAATGTCCTCGACCCTCCAATCGGTGAAGAGGACGCTACCATGCCATTAACCAACCGTGAAACTAGCCCCATGAACATGTGCATACATATAATTGAAGTAAAATGCTTGGAAGCAAAAACATGCAGAAGTTTATAATTGATTTAACATACAATGAAAGAAAAACCATACATTCCAGCATTCAACATGTTCATCATAATTCATTAACAATAAATATGATTGCAGAAATGAAATAGTCAAGAATAATTATCTTATGAGTAATTCATCCCGCAACTAGCTATGTCGCTGCAACGTTCCACCCAACCATAGGCCAGTGTGCTCCTTAATCTCTTAGCAACACTACCACCCTCGAGCTGGGCATGATTTCCCTAAGGAATAAGGAACAAGCAGGCTTACAAATAGTCAAGGATACACAAATCAGCCAAGCCAACACAGTTGGGTTTTTCACGACATCAAGGAGCTGGTAAAAGTTGAATGCTAATCTGGTGAGCTCTTTGAAGAGATAAGGACACCTACACCAAAAATAGCCTGACTTCTAGGACAGCCACACACACCCAACACCAGGAAATTAGTCCCCTCTCTGCTACATAGTTCCTTAGGCCCTAACATCCCTTCCAGTTCTATTCAGGGGTTGTGGAGAAGAAATCCAGCCCTTTAGCTCTATCTGTGTGGTTCCCCAAACACACCAGTTTTATGAAGAAAACCAAGCCCTCATCCCCACTCCAGCACAGTCCAAAGACCAACCACTGCATACACCCAGCAAAACCAAACATTTCACGGCTTTGTGGAAATAGGATGGCAACCAAATGGTGAATGCAGCTTAGGCTAAACAAGTTGTTTAGATTTGTTCTTAGCCCTAGCATGGACAAAACAACTCAGCAACATCCCAAAATGTAATGGATCCCACAACAACTGAATCGTGGATGAAACCAACATCAACCACACTTCATGGGGAGAATACTAGCAAACCTAAATCATGAAAATGGCTCCTTCATAGGAAATCGTGGATGAAAGACAATGGTTCCCCAACCCACTGCACGAGGGAAACCATCCCATCCTATGCGTGAGGAAATATAGAACCACTCCTGCATGAGGATGGAATTCCCTAGACATAATCGTCAAGGTGGAGACCAGGCCAACTGCCTGCGTGAGGAGGAAAAAACAGAATAGCTCCTGTGTAAGGATGGGCAAGAATGGAAGCATGGGGTAGTGGGAGAGTGGATAGTGGGAATGTTTCTTCTCTGCCCATGCGACATGAATATGGAGAGTCTGTTGGTGGAGTGGGCATGTGGGCAAGGACTGACAGTCCTACCACACCCACCACTACCCAACAATAACTGCCCCAACTAACATCAGGGGTTTAATGTGGTAGTTGGATGATAATACAAGGAAAGGTGAGTAAGACAAAAAGGGTGGGTGACAACCAAATGGGTTCAACAGCTAACACATGGATTTTCCCCATAGGCCCAAGGTTTAATAATCCCCCCCCCCTTATCCTTTGGAAAATCATGCCCTTTTCATTATCGTTGCATCGTCGTAGCTGGTTGTAGGTTCATTTTAATTAAAGTGTATATTTACATGATGCCAAAACTATAATGTGCTAGATAGCACAATATACCATTAGCAACGATCCCAATCACTGAAACATAACACAACCAAATAAATGGTGGGGATTTTTCCTTTAGCTCCACACCATGATTAATTACAATATATACATCATGTATCTTTTAATGCAAATGGGGTAAAAAATGGGGTATTACAAGTTGATTCAATCAGGACTTGATCAGTTGGTTAACTTGTATGTTCAGTGTGGCTTACAGCTAGTTAATCTACACCCATTCATTCAATTTGAATGACCTCCTTGGGAATTTGAATTGTCTTGGAATTCATGCATCTTGCATGAACATTATATTGTAT
The DNA here is from genome assembly GCA_001517045.1 of Pseudotsuga menziesii. Classification (NCBI taxonomy): domain Eukaryota; kingdom Viridiplantae; phylum Streptophyta; class Pinopsida; order Pinales; family Pinaceae; genus Pseudotsuga; species Pseudotsuga menziesii. The sequence goes on along the minus strand of LPNX010593470.1, from coordinate 806,040 downwards.
TATTCAGTATTCATTGATTATACAGAGCTGCTACTTCCATTGCAGCACCATTTTGCCAATTTTCTGCTTAATTTTCTAAATTATTTGAGAGTTTATTTTCAATTCCTAGACAACTATGACAAATTAATAATTAGAAGAAATAGAGATCGCTTAATTGACAGGTTTTCCTTGATAGGTCCATCTTGACATATTTACTTTAATAGGTTCGCCTCAATGGGTCCTCCTCGACTTGTTCACTTTGACAGGTTCTCCTTGATAGTTCCACCTTGATATGTTCACTTTGACAGGTTCGAATCAACATAACAACATACCAACATGCTTTGTCAATTTAGACAATTGTCAAACATCGATAGAATTCCTCTGTCTATCAGTATTATACGACGGTTCAACTTCTGAACCGTTATAACTTCTTTTGTAACTGAACTTAATGGATAGTCACCCAAGCATATTATAATCCTATATAAACATGTACACTAGTGTAATATACAAATTTATAAATAAGAAACATGAATGGAATATATTTCAAAATAACCTTGTTAGAGGTTTATTAATGATCAATCACTGTAAGGATCGATAATAAATGAGACTTGAGTCTGTGCAGGCTTAGATGTTTTAGATCGTGGTAGGAGAAAATCCATGGTTGAAACTTGATTTTGTAGGTTGAATTACATATGAGATAACCAAAAACTATCTAAGATAATTCATCCTCATGATTGTAGATCATGTGGTGGAGATTTGAAGGTTTCAGAGATCTACGGATAATATGGATTTCGTTGATTTAATTGTGAGGAGGATAATAAGGGAGTTGGACTATGAGATCTAAAACTAATCACCAAATGAGATCTAGATCAACAAATGAGGTTGGTCGTAGAAGTAGATCAATCGTTTCCGGTGATTTTGCTGGGAGAACTAGGACAGGAAAATAAAGTTTTGATGTGCATGAAATTTCTATGAAATTTTATTCACTTCATTTGAAGTCCACCATTGATTGATGGGGATCCTAATCTGACGATGGTAAAGAAATTTCACTGGGTAAAGTGACACGAGGTTAACAAGGGATGATGAGTGTGAAATATCCATTAAATAAATTTTAATGTAACTGTTGATCCAACTCGATCTAGAGTTGATGATCGTCATGGACTTTGTAGATTCAACTAGTAGGTCAGTTAACTGTTGATATGTGAGAAAAAATTCTTTAAGAAATGATTGACAACGTGGATGGTACATATCACTCGAGAGAAATACGAAAGCCGATCTTGAGAAAATCAAGGGCAGTGGATTATTTATGCACAAAGAATATGGGAGATCCACAAATCCATAGTAGATCGTACATTGATGGACATGAGTGAACCCGCAAAAGAAATCAATGGTTCATAAGAAAATTGGAAGATGAAAAGCAGAAGATTAAATATAAAATTGATTAATAGGTAATTAGCTTAGTTGTTGTGAAGAGGCTTTATCAAAGAATGAAATGGTGCAATGGTGAAGAGATGCATCTGCAAGAAGCATGAGGGAATTTATTAACATAATAATTGAAGGAAAGAACTTGTCTCTATGATTGCAAATGACAGAGTCCAAGAAGTGAATAGAAGAAGGAAAAACATCAGTACATGGTACCAGGGTGGCTTTAGGGCAGACTATAAGGCTGAAAAGGGTGTTATAGAATCCTTGTTTGTTGTAGCAAGCACAAAACTAGAGTTTTTGGGTATCCTTGTCTGTTGTAGTAGGAAGAAAACCAGGGTTGTTAACCCAAAAATCCCCCACATAGCTCTCAATGGCCTACACCACCCAAGCAAACCATCTCACAACACTCATTTCACTCCATAAGACCTTCCATTTGTTCCCCACACCTCCGAAAGGGTCCAAGGATGAAGAGAAGGGCTAAAAACCCCAAAAAGGATCCCAAAATAGCCCCCTAGGAGCTAAAGCCCTCAAAAAGGGGCTAAAACCCTAAAAGGGGCTAAAGTTAGGGTGGAAGGGGATAAAGTCCTAACCAAGGGCTTAAAACACTAAAATCCCCTGTAAAACTATAAAAGGAGGGTGGGGGGTCACTCTCAAAACACTCCTTCATTTCCTATTGTTATGCTGTCCATGGATGCTTTGAGACCTTTGTCTCTCAAACCACCCACACTCCCTCTCCTCCATCTCCATCCCATCAAGCCATTGCTTCCCAACCAAGAGAGAGAGGTGCTCCCATGAGCTAAGGCATGGTGGTCCATTTCCACCCAAGTGAGGTATAACATTTATTTTCATGTTTGTTTAGTTGTTTTTGCTTTCTAACCTTGTTTTCTAGTTGCAGGTTTTATTATTGACATTGTTTGTAGGTTTCTCCATGGTAGCTTAGGTTTGTTTTGCAGGGTTAAGGAGGTGGAACCCTAACCCATTTTTTGTAGAGGGGTTCATAAAGGATTCATCTCCCTCTTTCTTTTTTGTTATTAGCTCATAGTTTAGTCTAGTTTTAGTTTTTTGTCACTAGATCAACTTAGTTTATTTTACTGTTCTATTTATGCTATTTCCATTTCATTTTTTCCTGTTTTCAAAGAATAGGAACCTACCCTTGTGCCCTATAGGCATAAGAGAGCCATTCCTGCTCCTGTAGTGAGGCAAAATCCTCACTACAGCTTTGGCGACCATACCAGGTCGATCCCACAGGATCCCTGGTCCAAAAATTTCAAGTTTTCAAGTTTTTTCCATTTTACCCTAGTTTTCAGAAATATTATGTTAGATATGTCTTAAATATGCTTTATTTCCTATTTTAGTCAGTGCCGACACCTTTTCTAGGCCAAGCCGAGTCAGAATAACCCTAGTACCAGTTATAGTCGGCCAAATCTGACCCTACATCACCAAAAAAACCCTTTCCAGAGCTAGGCACTCTTATCGGGGGAAAATGTGAGACTGGGGTGATCTTAGTGAGTAAACAAGTGCACCTAGGGTGCACTTATTCCCTAGATAGGCGCGACTTCAGCCTGGAAGCTCAGGTTGCGGCTGTTTTTGCATTCTGTGTGACCCCATCCCTCATTTCTGGAAAAATCTTGCAGCCCCCTTGCTAGATTTGGTCAAAAATATGCGGCCTGTCACACAGAAGTTGAATTTAAGTTTAATTGATAGTAATTTTTAGTTTTAGAGGACTGTTAGTGTGGCCCAGTTGCCTCTATCCACCATTGCAGGTCTTTTTCAATTCCAGTTTTTATTTTCTACAAATCAATCCATGAACAATGTGTAAATGTTAAATCAACTATTAAGGCTAAATAAAATGAACTAGTCTAACTAAAAGTAATTTAAAAATAACCATATTGTTTCCCCCTTCCTCTTCTACCCAGTCATCACCCTCCAGGGTATTCTGGGATACGACGAAGGGTAAGCTCATATAGATCTAGGCACTCCATGGTATTTTTCCCAAACCACTAAAACTGGGTGACCTGGAAGGTAGAGGAGGTAGAGAAGGAGGGATTCTCATGGTGCTAAGCGTCCTCCCTATTGACCAACCTAGCATCCGGGAGGTGACTTGAGGATCTACGGATGGAATTAGTCCCATTGTGTTGAGAGCCCAACACCTTCTCTTAGTTGAAGAAGAATATCACTGAGAGGTAGACATTTAGTTAGGCCAACAATCCAGGGTTAATCACTGTACTTGCTTATAAATTTTTGTTAGTGTTTGCATACAAAACCATGATATGAAATCTACCATGAATTCATAAACCATATTGCAAACAACCAAATACCAGAGCAAATAAGCAAACCAACACACCATACCAAATAATTAACCCAACTTAGTTCATGACACTGAGTAAGCCTTAAAATTTACCAAATTTACACTAAGTTCAATCAATTCTGCAGTCTTTGAGGACATAAGTCCCTGGTTGTTTCAACTATGGGAAGTACTTGGTCTTTGCCCAGAAACTCATTGTGAGGAGTACCACAGGAACCTCAAAGTAGCTGGCCATTGAGAGGAATTGCGAAGCGAAATGGGAAACGACCCCTTCCAATTGCGTAGAAGCACCCGTGAGGAACAAGCCAAGTGCTGTATTCTGGTAGTCTTGGTGGCCGAGAGACCACCTTCAGCCAATAGGAAGCCATTGAAACCAGGGTCTAAATCTCATACCCACTATTTTCATACAAAAACGGGAACACAATTGATCCTCCATGATCTTCCTCACACCTAAGAGGTGAACCACCACCATTTGGAACACTTGATCGACACCATCGAAGCCGATCTTAGTGATCTCCCACACCGTCAAAGGGCCACATAGCCTTTGATTCTGGTTTAGACCCATATCAGTCTGAACCAGACCTCCACACCGCACCATCAAGACCCATGGCCAATGCGAACCTGGATCCATTTTATGGCCTAACCTTAGCAAGTGGACCCATCTCCACATCATAGCCTGTCACCCACAACTTGGCAAGACGTCCAAGAATAGTCATGCAGACTGTCATTATCCAATTTCCACCACCCATATTGACCAGCTATGATGGCCTAGTGGTAACACATGGGGGAAGTGGCCCCTCCACACACATGACCTCTCCTGCCACACAGGAGGGTAGTGCACCATCCACCTACATTTCCCCTACTGTAATACATGGGGGAAATTCCCCTACTACCCATGCCACCCCCCACACAGCACCTGGGGGCATTGGCCCATCCGCAATGGTGCCACCACAAGCACCCCCAGTCGTGTAGATGCATTATGCACCTGCGAACCCCACCCCCATTGCATCCCCATCCCACATCAACTTGGGGTCAAATATGCCTTTCATGGCTCATTTGAACTTGCCTAACTTGGACACATTAACAAATGACTCCATCTGTCACCTTCTAGCAACCCATGCCAACTAAGATGCCATCAGACATCCCAAAGTTTGAAGGAAAAGCCAGGTAATGTCCCCAAAATCACATAATAACATTCCATCTATGATGCTCATCCAACAACATCATAGATGACTCCATCAGGCTGAGGCTGTTCCAACACACCCTTACAGGTGTCGCAACCAAAGGGTACATTGAGCTGCCACAAGCCAAGTACCTCGACTTCAACTCCCTAGCCTTCATGTTCCTACAGTATTTTCAACTCCCTATTAGATATGACAAGGGGGTGGAGATCCTATTGTCCTGTCGCCAAAGCACTGCCACTCACATAATTGACCATATCCATGAGTGGCAGCAATGCCGTAACTTATGCAAAATCCAACTAGATGACAGGATCTTCTTGGATTGGTTCCTTAAGACTTTGCTCCCACCCATCGCAAACGACGTTGCATCTGAACATCCCCAATTTGAAGAAGAGGCCATACTAAAGGCCCAACAATTTGACTTGATCTACTCCTTGTCTGGATACTTGTACACTGTCATTCCAAACGCTCCCCGTTCGAGTAATTCCTACGGCGACGCACCGGGGAAATCCCACACTGTGGACGACATCATAGGGTCAGTCTCCCAACAACCACAGCCTCGACTGAAACCACCTGTCATTGCACCACAACCAAGAAACACTACTAACATTGCTTACCAAAACCAAGCTCCAGACTATGCTAGAATGATGTCCCGGTCTAGAGAAACAACCTCTTATGCACAACCTGTGCCACCGCAGCAGGATCAAGCCATGGCTTGGCCAACACAACAGTATGTGGGGAAAATGCCCACATTTGTGCCACCACCACCCCGACAGATATACTATGCACCACCAATGCAACAAGTTCAAGCTCTTGCCCCTGCTCCACCCGCTCCGTTGGGACAAGTGTTCGCACAACAAAACTGTCCCAACCATCCTGCCCCCAATAATCAACAAGGGAAAGCTAGAAACAACCGACCCCGCAACCAAGGAAATAACCAATCGAAGTGAGGTGGTCAGTAACCAAACCCTCCCAATAATGTCATGGCTAACTGGCCAACCCAAAACCCCCCACGATAGAATGCACCAAGACGCAACACTCCATTGTGCACAAACCAACCTTGTACACTCTGTGATGTTTATGGGCATTATACATTTGAGTGTCCCCTCATGGCTCATGTGGAGCAGGCCATTCAAAATGAGGCCCAATAAGCCACCAATGCTGCCAATCAAGCCCAACCCAACTAGGCACCATAAGGACCTCTTCCCATGGTGCTTCAAACCCCAATACTAGTCCAAGGATTGGTGGCAACCGCTCCCCCTCCCCAGGCCAATCCCAATGCTTCGGGGGAACCACCCATGGACAAAATAGGTGTTCACCACCTACTAGCCATGACCACTGAAGAGGTCAATTTACAAACTCGAAGGAACCAATACGGTACCACCACTGAACCTATTGACTCATCAGCAACATCCACGTCTAATAAAGTCAACCTACCTCTTCAGTTTGACCCATTTCCACGCCCTCCCATACGTAGAATTTCCAATAATGCCACAGCTAGAGTTGCAGTTAGCTATAGCATTGTGGATGATTTGGCCCAAATGCCAACTTCCATGTCTTCTCTTGAGGTACTTAAAACATGCCCAATGTAGCGGAAAGCCTTACTAGCTAGTCTAGGGGCAGTGGACCCCTTCGACTCTAAGTTGATCACATTTGACATAGAGAATGGAGCGCTGTGCATGCCCTCCACTATTTCCTTCCAAATCTCAATGTCCATCTGAAACTTGGTTGTGCACCGATGCATAATGGATGAGGGGGCATCCACATTCATCATGTCTACCTTGGTTTGGCAAAAGATTAGATCACTAATTCTTCAACCATCCTCCATGAATCTGTGGGCTTATGATGGACATCCCACTAAATCCCAAGGAATCCTCCCCCATGTCCCCATCACGCTAGCCGGAAAGACAGTCCTCATTGACATCGAAGTCGTCAATGCTCAACTGGACTACAACCTCCTCCTCAGAAGGAGTTACATGTACACCATGTGAGCCGTTGCATCAACTGTCTTCTGCCTCATGATGTTCCCCCATGAAGGGAAGATTGTGACAGTTGACTAGCTCACCTACCATGATCTGCAAGGGTTAACAACACCTTCCAATGTTATCCCCACCATCACCACCATTGAGCTACAAGGGGTGACCGCACATGCTAATGTCATCCCTGCAACCAACACTATGGTTGAAAACACACTGGCCTCCTCACCGTTGAATGTGGGCCCTAGGTTTTTTACCGATCCCACCATGATGGCTCCTTTCCCGTTGGTGTCACCACCACCAACACAAAATCAAACTATGGACTTGTGCATGGTCTCATCAAGCACCACTGCACCCAAACAACAACCACAGCCATAGCCCCAACCACAAACACAACATCATCCACAACCGCAATGCCAATAGAAACTGCAACATCACCCATAGCAGCAGCATTACATGTAGTCGCAACCATAACCTCACCCCCACATGCAACCAACTGGGAGTTATGTGGGCTCATCTCTGGTCCATACAATTACCTTCCTCTTTCCCCCACCTGGTTTCATGATCAAGCCAGTCATGGCCACGTTAATCCTACCCAACTTTACATTGGGGATCCCAGTGTGGTATCTAGATCCACCAGCTCAACCAACAATGCCCCAGGTTGTGTTAACTTTAGTGCAACCTATTGCAGTTGAGTCTCACCCCCCACTCGGCCTGCATAAGCCAACTGTCGTACCCACACCTGCACCACCCGAACCCAAAAGGGCTAGGGGAAAGAACACCAAAGCCACCGCAGAACCACGACAAGTCCCACCTTGTGCTGTTTGTGAACAATAGGGCCATCCAACTCAGAATTGCCCTAAAATTCCAGTGATTTGTGTGCATCTAGATGCCATGGATACAAACAAAAAAATCCTCGTGGTTGAACTCCCAACCGCGCCAATAGTCAGGAACAAGGCATTGAGGACAAACCATGCTTGTGCCCTTTGCGGCTTGTATGGACATTACTCCCACCATTGCCAAGACCTGTCCGAGTTTTGAATGGCTCTCGTTGACCTCCGTCACCATTCCCTTGAGTCTAAGATCACCTTGATCAAAGAAGTTCACCCACCACCACCTTCTTCAGACACCATGTCCATATACATGATGTCCAATTCCATCAACCCACTCATCTCCAATGATGGTCCATAAGACCTGTCACTTCATTGCTTCAACAATGATGAGAAGATACTTGAAGCTATGACTGCCCCAAAATACCGATGGGACAACATGCACCATCACTCGTTCTTCCTCTCGGAAGAGCTTGTGTCACAATCCGACCAGTTTTACGTGGAGACAAAAGATTTCATCCATGGGAAGGTTGACTGGTTCAAGAACCCAATCCTAGCATCTAATGCCTTCAAAGAAGGGAACATGGCGAACATTTCACCAAAAACTAAAATTGACATCTGAGCCAACTTTGAGATCATTGAAGAAATCATGCTGTGGGAATCTTGCTCCCTGAAAGAGGTTGATGCCTACATCGGTCTCTTCCAAGAATTTCATGACATATTTGCCTATTTATACACTGAAATTCCTGGCTTAGATCCATCCATCATGGAACACCACATCGACACATGGCTTGATGTGGCACCCATCCACCAGAAGCAACGACTCATCCATCCATCCAAAGTGGCTGTGGTGAAAGCCGAAACAGAGAAGTTGCGCATAGCTGGATTCATTTATCACATTGCATACACAACTTGGGTTTCTAACCCTATTCCTGTGAATAAAAAATAGGGTACCATTCACGTTTTCACAGACTTCTACGATCTTAATGGGGCATGTCCCAAAGACAACTTCCCCATCCCGTCCATCGACCAGATCATTGATGCATGCACTAGACATGAGGCCTTCTCTTTCATGGATGGTTTTTCTGGATATAACTAAATCCAAATTAGTAAAAAAGACTGTTACAAGACGGCATTCACAACCCCATGGGGCACATTCACCTACCGAGTCATGCCCTTTGGCCTCAAAAATGCTGGAGCGACCTTCCAGTGCGCCATGACATATTGTTTCCATGATTTAATTCACATCATCTTGGTATACTTGGACGATCTCACCGCTCGATCATGAAAAAAAGCACAACATATAGACGACTTGCAGCAAGTCTTTTTACGTTGCCGCAAGTACAACATCTTCCTGAACCCCCTGAAGTGCATTTTCTGTGTCCCGACAGGCCTTCTACTTGGATTTATCATCTCCCACAAAGGGATAACGATAGATCCCCTCAAATTTCAGGCAATCCTTGATCTTCCTTCCCCAAGAACTCAGCACCAACTATAAAACCTACAAGGAAAGGCCAACTTCCTTCACCGCTTTGTGCCAGAGTATGCAACAAAATCCTATGGATTCATCCACCTGCTTAGCACAAAAATCCCCTTTTTTGGGATCAGGAAGCACAAGAATCATTTGAGGCACTCAAACAAGCCCTGGCTTCTGCACCATTACTCTCACCACTAGATTTCACTTGAGACTTCATCCTTTATGTGTCGGCCTCAGAAAATTCCATTGCTGGAGTCTTGGTCCAAGAAGACGATGCTCGCCATGAACACATGGTTTACTACATCAGTCAGAAGCTAATAGGACCCCCATTACGACACTCAACCGAGGAGAAATTGGCCCTTGTCGTCGTATTCTTGGCTCAAAAACTACACCACTACATCATTTCCAACCATACTCGTGTAGTGGCTGATTCAAACCCAATGTGGTACCTCTTAAGCCACCACCTTCTACAAGGTCGAGTAGCCAAATGGGTAATCGTCCTCCAAGAGTTTGACCTAGAATTTGTGTCTCCCAAAAGCACAAAGGCACTCACACTAGCCACAATCATGACCGATCTGCCCCCATTAACCACATCATCACCCCCTAAGGATGATCTCCCTGATGATTTCCTATTCATCATATCTATAGGTGACCCATGGTATGGGGACATCCTTCTCTATTTACGAACAAAAAAGTTCCCAGTGCACTTCAACCATGAGGAGAGGCGACACATCCGACATCAAGCCATTCACCACTTGCTGATTGGAGATGTTCTGTATCGTCGAGGAATTGATACCATCCTACGCCGTTGCCTCACCCGTGACGAGGCCGAGACCATCCTCAACGATAGTCATAGCGGAGCCTATGGTGGTCACCTTTCAGGCCTAGCAACTTCCCAAAAGATTCTATGCAACAGCTATTTCTGGCCCTCCATCTTTGCTAATTGTATATAGGTATTCAAACATTGCCACAACTGTCAGTTGTTTTCCCCAAAGGAAAGAACCCCCCCCCCCCTCGCACCATTACATCCCATAATCACAGTCGGGCCCTTCTGCAAATGGGAAATTTACTTCATGACCATCAACCCTGTTTCGGCTAATGGCCACAAGTACATTATCATGGTAGTCGATTACTTCACTAAGTGGGCCAAGGCCATGCCCACATTTGATTGCAAAGCGGAAACTGCAGCGCGTTTCTTCTTCAACCATGTTATTACACGGTTTGGTGTCCCTAAAAAATTAGTCTCCAATCATGGGGCACACTTCCAAGACATCATATGGGCTGAATTATCAACCATGTTGAAATTTGAACTCCAGTACTCTTCTTCCTACTACCCTCAAGGCAATGGCCAAGTTGAAGCAGTCAACAAAATCATCAAAACAATGCTCCAATGGATGGTAGGAAATCACAAAACTAACTGACATCACATGCTATTCTCTACCCTATGGGCTTATCGCACATCCACAAAAACCGCAACCGGTTTCACCCCTTTCCACCTAGTACATGGCATTGAATCAGTGCTCCCTATAGAGTGCTAAATCCCATATCTCCGCCTCGCGGTGGAACTCCTCCCTGATACTTCACCTTTAAAAGAATGGCTTCTCCAACTCAAGCAAACCATTAAAGACCATCGAGCTACCCTCCAAGCCATCGAAGTAGGAAAAACACGATCAAAGATCCAATATGACTCCCATGTCCACCCTTGCACCTTCAGCGAAGGAGATATGGTTCTAGTCTATTACCAACCCAATGATAAATTGGGAAAAGGCAAGTTCGAATCAATGTGGTATGACCCATACGTCATCCACCGTTGCCTCGGAGAAGGGGCATACACCGTCATTGACTCTAATGGACAACTCTTGGAGAACCCCCACAATGAGCTCTACCTCAAGAAATTTTACACTTAAACATCACCAACGAGTCACTGCATTTTCTTTTTCTTATTTTTCAACATTTTTTAGCAAAATTCAAAGGCAACACCATTAGCTACTAGTCAAAAGTCACCCGGAACCTATTCGAGACACCTCTCACACCTCCGGGATCAAATTTCCATTTCCTTATGAGACCATCGTCTCATGTTTAATAAGTCAATGTGGGACCATTTCCCACAATTCACCTCGATTCATGAGCCATGACATGATGATGCGAGTGTCTATGGACCTATACTCATATCACACTTCCCAGTTGCAACTCATGCGAGCAATCGGGCCACCGCCCGTTAAGGATTGTAATTTTACTTTTCGTATTTATAATTGTCTTTTTTCACCACACCTTATGCGGACATCTGGACCATTGTCCACAAAACACTTTGTTTTTCTTCCATGTATTTGGCATAGAAGTGTCCTCAGGCCATCGCTCGTTAAGGAATGTAATTTTAGCTTTTATTTTGTATTTTTAACACATAGATTGTCTTTTCTTTTTACTGCACCTTACGTGGACCTCTCCACCACTATCCACAAAATGATTTCTTTTCTTGCACGTATTTGGCACATAAGTACCCCATACTTTCACTCACATCGTATGTAGTCAAGTTCATCCACTGCAACACACACACAGGTTCTCCTGACTTCTGTCTGAGAGCCACCTTGGTTTTTGTGCCTTTGCCGCACCGATTCACGAGCCTCTATCGCGATTAATCCGACGCATGTATTGGTATGTTTGAGAGCCTTATGCTCTATCCATACTGCATGATGACCTTTGGACCTCTATCCACCATCCTGACATGGGGCACCACTCATGACACCGCAATCGATTGACCACATTGGAGTTTTGTTTAAGCTCTTTTTTGACTCCTTAAAACAATGAAAAGATCACCGAGCACAGCTGCTTCCTTTCCCGCTCGCTAAAGTATAGGAAAGGGCATCTACATCATCTCATTTACCTCCTTTTGCGGACCATGTAGACCATTTCATGAAAAGGACCTCCTTGGCACACTCAAGCCAATACCATTCCCCTCTGCATACTTTTATGCTTTCTCAGGAAGAGGGGCTGCATTTTACGAAAAAGCTCACCACCGGTTGTCATTAAGATCTTTTCCATCCATCTCAAAAAGAAAAGATTGCCGGAAAACTTGGTTTCGTTCATGTTCGTAAAAGTATTTGAATGACTCTCCACTCAGGATAGGTTTAACCTTTTCCAGCCTGATTGGACTACTAACAGTAAAGAAGTATCTCATCCCCTCCAGTATGGGAAAGCTCTCCTATGTATACTTTTATCCTTTTTCGGGCATAGGAGACTACCAACAAAAAAGAGCCCCCACTAGAGTCTTCTTCGTGCTTTTAGACTCTCTAAAATTGAAAGCACCATCGAGCACTTACCTTCTCGCGCTCACCAAAAATCCATGATATTGTACCACAATGGTGTCCCTAGACACAACCCCACAGAAAAAAGTTTGGTAGCATCCCCACATTGGGTCATCTTTTTTCAGAGTACTCTACAATGTGTCTTCCTTAGATCCCATTAGTATCAAAAGTTTCCACCTCCTCCAAGTATTTCCCATCTGCAGTGACATTCCCGGTATTACAGCTATGATCCCATTCCCTTGAGTCAGTTTCATTTGCTGCCTGGTCCGCCCTGCTGTCATACTCTGAACAAAGGAAGTCTGAGTCTCCCACTCCCCCCTTGCCCCTGTTCAGTTTTTTCCCTTCCCTCCCCTCCCTCCCAATTCAGTGAGTCAGTCTGCAGATTGCTTCACACCTTTCAGTTATCCCTCACGCTCCTGGTCAAGGAAACATCATTGCCTTGACTAGGGGCAGGTCTCCCTCTGTCGATGCCAACACACATATTCTAGAGGATAGACCTAAATGTCCCTATACCTTGGTTTCATTAACATCATTGATGAGTTCCTTGGACCACTTAAGAGGAGTCCTTAGTGCCTCTTGGGATGGTTGTTTCTCACGTGCTCGACTTCAACTCCATTATCACACTGTTGAGATTCATATAGGGTTTGTTCTGCACAGTACTTGGTCAAATACCTCGGATGTCACCTGACTCTAGCACATTGGTGAGTCCACTCAAGTGACCTAAACAAGTTATGTCCCTTGTGATTTCCGGGTTGCGTTGGAGACAGTGATCAGAATCCCCAGCACTGCTTCAATATATCTTTATGATTGATGCAGAATACTTGTACCACAGAGACTCTGACTCTCAATTAGCGAGTCCACACAACTATGTACCAGATCCAACAAACCATCAGTCATGAAGATATAACATTCCATGAGAATGCCATGGGTACAATGTACCAGATCAATATTGTATTCAGCCTCACATGAGAGGCAACCAGCATTGTAACATTAGTTGTATATGATTGGCTCTTGTATTTTAGAGCATAGATAGAATTATTATTTTGACATTGTCATGAGCATGGGAATTCCCACCTCGTCCATATACATGTCACACATTTATTGTATCTCACCCATTGATGGGAACCAAATTAATACAAAAACCAAAATCCACCATGCCCCAGCCCCGGAAACACCACCTCTACACAACAAATCCTATGATGTACATCGGCCATACGTTGAGCTCCTGCCCTCACACATTAGGGGGCAATCTGTTAACCCAAAAATCCCCCACATAGCTCTCAATGTCCTACACCATCCAAGGACACCATCTCACAACACTCATTTCACTCCATAAGACCTTCCATTTGACCCCCACACCTCCAAAAGAGCCCAAGGATGAATAAAAGGGATACAAACCCCAAAAAGGAGCCCAAAATAGCCCCCTAGGAGCTAAAGCCCTCAAAAAGGGGCTAAAACCCTAAAAGGGGCTAAAGTTAGGGAGGAAGGGGCTAAAGCCCTGACTAACGGCTTAAAACCCTAAAATCCCTTGGAAAAACTATAAAAGGAGGGTGGGGGGTCACTCTCAAAACACTCCTCCCTTACCTATTGTTATGCTGCCCGTGGATTCTTTGAGACCTTTGTCTCTCAAACCACCCACACTCCCTCTCCCCCATCTCCATCCCATCAAGCCATTGCTTCCCAACCAAGAGAGAGAGGTGCTCCCATGAGCTAGGGCATGGTGGCCCATTTCCACCAAAGTGAGGTATAACATTTCTTTTCATGTTTGTTTAGTTGTTTTTGCTTTCTAACCTTGTTTTCTAGTTGCAGGTTTTATTATTGACATTGTTTGCAGGTTTCTCCATGGTAGCTTAGGTTTGTTTTGCAGGGTTAAGGAGGCGGAACCCTAACTCATTTTTTGTAGAGGGGTTCACAAGAGCTTCATCTCCCTCTTTCTTTTCTGTTATTAGCTCATAGTTTAGTCTAGTTTTAGTTTTTTGTCACTAGATTAGCTTAGTTTATTTTACTATTCTATTTATGCTATTTCCATTTCATTTTTTCCTGTTTTCAAAGAGTAGGAACCTACCCTTGTGCCCTATAGGCACAAGAGAGCCGTTCCTGCTCCTGCAATGAGGATAAATCCTCACTACAAGGGTGTTGGAGAATCCTTGTATGTTGTAGCAAGAATAAACCTAGGGTGTTGGAGAATCCTTTCCTTTTGTAGCAGGAAGAAACCTAGGGTGTTTTTGTATCCTTTCTGTAGAAGTAGATAAAGCAATTTTGTAGATTCATTTTATCAATGAGTTCAAATTGGTGGTTTTCTTTTTGAAGTTTCCACTATATAAAAAAATTATGAAAATGTTTGATTCATTTCGTGTTTTATTTTAAAATAAAAAGATAATACTGATTCACCCCCCCCCCCCCTCTCAGTATTGTGGGACAATCCAACAATTGGTATAAGAGTAGGGTCCTTCATCACAGTTTAACCACTAGAAGGTAGATCCTATTTAAAAACCACTATGGATCAACAAGAAGGTTTAGCCACCCATTAGAGGAAATTTGAGGTATAAAATGGGCCTCCTGAGGAAAACAATAAAATAATAGTTAAAATAATAAAATAATAGTTAAAATATTAAAATAATAGTTATTAATTTTGGAGGAAGAATGAAAAAAACTACTTTTTTGTTTGTATTTTCGACATATCTCCCTGTGTTTTTACTTAAATTTTAAGTGAGAGAGCTCGTTGGATGTGGAATTTAATTCCGCATCCAATGACTACCCACATTGAATACTTTTGACAGACTCCACTGTGCCAAAAATAAGAAATACCTAAAAAATGTGATCATGATGTCATCATGACATTTTTTCAGGTATTTCTTGTTTTTGGGGTAGAGGGGTTTATCAAAAGTGTGTAGTGTGGGTACTCGTTGGATGTGGAATTAAATTTTGCATCCAACTATCTCTCCTGGTTAGAATTTGAGTAATCACACGGGGATATGTCTCGAAAATACGAACAAAAAATGTAGTTTTCTTTTATGACAAATATGTCAATTCAACCATTATGGTTGACTGATTTTATTGAAATTCTATTGGTTTTTGAATTACAACTCACAAAATTTATTGTTGGCATGTTTTCTTATAAGGCCCATTTTAGACCCCAAATTTCCTCTAATGAACAAAACTCCATTGTTTAGAGGAGAAAATTATGATTACTGGAGTCTGAGAATGAGGTGCCATATGATGTCCCTTGGATGGAAGGTTTGGGATGAAAATGTAAAGGAATATAAATTAGTTGACCAAGCACCTACAGACAGTGTCAAACTAAGATAATATAAAGGTAATGCCAAAGCCCTAAATGCAATCATGAGTGGGTTGACAAAATCTATATTTACAAAAGTTATGCAATGCAAGACTGCCAAACAAGCCTATAACAAGTTAAAAATGATCTATGAAGCATCATCTAATGTCAAAGAATCCAAGTTTTAGATATATAAAGGATAGTTTGAGAGCCTTAAAATGAAAGAATAAGAAAATATCAGGGATTTACCTTCTAAGAGTAGATGAGGTAGTCAATTCCATTAGAGGTATTGGAGGAAAATTAAAAGAGAAAGAAGTTGTGAGCAAGGTACTAAGAACGTTTCCAATGAAATATGACTCAAAAGTATCCACCCTAGAAGAATGAGATGATCTTGACTAGGTGATAATATATGAACTACATGGAATTCTCACTGCATATGAGATGAGAATGAGACTAAATGAATCCCCAAGAAAAGAAGAAACCTTTAAATCCTCATCCAAAAATCAAACAGAGAACCTAGATTATGAGGAAGCTCTTTTTATTAAAAAAATTGAGAAGGATACTAGAAAATATAAAGGAAAGTTACCCCTAAAAAGTTTTAACTGTGGAAGAATTGGACATTTTTCTTCAAAATTTACTTACCCTAAACAAGATGATAGTGATGAGAGAGAAACCTCAAAACTCAAAAAGGGTAAAGCAGAAAACAAGAAGAAGTCCTATGTGAAAAATATAATTTTCTGCACCATGGAAGATAGTGAAGATGCATATACAAGTGAAATTGATATTCTATTCATGGATCTAGATACTCAAGCTTCAAATAGTGACTTAGATGAAGAAGGATAAGTATAGTTAAGAGATGAACTTGTTAGCACTCTTGAAGAACTTGAGAAATGTAGGAAAAAGAACAAACACTCAAGTCATATCATTAGTGAGTTGGAAGCTCAACTTCTGGATTCCAAAAGAATTGAGGAGGATCTAAACCCATAGCTCAAAAGAAGAATACAAGAATCTAAGAAACTTGAAGAAGATATCATGCAATTCAAGAAAAATATTGATGAAGGATCTATCAAAACAAAGTTTGAAAATAGCTCAAGGATTCTAGATGACATCCTGAATAGCCAAAGAGATTCAAGTGATAGATCTGGCTGGGGTTTTAGCAAAGAAAAGAAACTAGAATGTTTCTATTTCACTAATAAAGGAGGAAACAAGAAAAGTTACGCTGAAGCCCTAAAGATTCCAATGAAAAAAGAAAAGAGAAAGAAAACTGCTCCAAACTCTCAAGATAGAAATAGAAATAATATGATTCCTAAGATACCAAATAGATATCTTCATATCTTTTTAGGTAATTGTTACTCTTGTAATAACTTTGTTCATAAATCCTTAAATTGCAAATCCAATGGGAAGGTTCCTGAATACAAGAAGAAGTTATCAAGTAATAAACCGAAAGGAAATCATAACCTTTTTACACTTCTTCAAAAATATGACATAGAGTGTTACAAATGTAATAACCATGGACACATGGAAAGAGATTGTAAACTAGTGAATCCTACAAGGAAGATTGTTGCAATTAAGTCTCAAGACACAAAACAAAAGAAGTATTGGAGGGAAAAGGAATAAAAGGAAAGTTCCATGATTGCTCTATTTGCAACAAAAAATCAAAACCTATGGCACTTGGACAATGGGTTTTCAATGGAATATGACTGTTGACCCCAAAAAATTCATAGCACTAAAAGATAATAAGGGTAAAGTCACTTTTGGAGACAAATTTTCCTCCAAGATAATTGGAAAAGGAACAATTTTTGTTAATAACAAGATCAAAGAAGAAAATATATTACTAGTAGAAAAATATCAAGCATAATCTCCTCAATGTAAGTCAAACATGTGATCAAGGGCACATCTGTATTGTTTACTCATAGAAATGTGAAATCAGGAAAAAGGACTCTGGGAAGAGTTGTTGGCATGGCTATAATAATTTCAAACAATGTGTACATTCTAGAAAATTAAAATCAATGTTACTTAAGTATGGTTGATGAAAGTTGGTTATGGCAAAGAAGGTTGGGACATTTAAAATTTGACAATCTTGTCAGAATAAGTAATAAGGAAGCTGTAAGAGACTTGCCTAAAATTGTAAAACCTCTTAACTCAATTTGTAAACATTGTCAACATGGGAAGAAAACTAAAGCCAATTTTAAAACAAAAGAACATATGACCTCACATCCTATGGAAATAGTGCACACAGATCTCTGTGGACCAACAAGACCTAAAAGATTGCAGGAAGAATATTATTTCATGTTTCTCATTGATGATTACACAATGACGACTTGGGTGACATTTCTCAAGGAAAAATTAGAATCCTTTGATAAATTTAAAATATTCAAAGCAATGGTTGAAAATGAGACCCATATGAAAATCAAATGTCTTATATTCGATAATGGGGGAGAGTTTACTTCAAATGAGTTCAATGAGTTTTGTGAGTCACATGGAATTAAGAGAAAATTTTCATCTTCAAATCTCCTCAGTGGAATGATGTTGTTGAAAGGAAAATAGAATAGTCCTAGAAGTTGCCAAAACAATGCTTAATGAATAAAAGTTGCTAGATACATATTTGAGAGAAGCTATATACACATATGTCTATAGACTTATTAGAGGACAACTCAGAGTGAATAAGGACAAGAACACTTATGAACTATGGTATGGAATACCGTCCTCAGTCACATATTTCAAAGTATTTGGAAGTAATTGCTACATTAAAAGGAATGAGGATGACCTTGGAAAGTTTGACTCTAGGACTAATGAAGGAATATTTAAAGGATATTCATCCACCAAGAAAGCATATAGATGTTACAATAAAAGGTTACACAAGATTGTATAAAGTGTATATGTAAGAGTAGATGATATAAAACCAAGGAGAGAAAGAAGTCACAACAGTGTGGAAAATACAAATAATGAAGAAAAGGAAGAACTGCAAGAAGATGAAAGTACTCATGATGAAGAATAAGGAACAGAAAAGGAAGATACACCAGAAAGTGAAGAATCCCCAAGACTTGATATAAAAACTCCATCTAGAAGGATACAAAATAATCATCTAGAAAAACATATCATAGGTGATAAAAATGTTGGATTCAGTACAAGGAGACAACTAAAATTTAATGAAAAAACCCCACTCTCAATAGTGGAACCTAATAATTTTATAGGAGCAAGCAAGAACAATGAATGGATCAAAGCCATGAATCAAGAATTAGATCAGATTGAGAAAAACAAGACTTCGAAACTTGTCCCAAGACTTAAAGATAAGAATGTTATAGGGACCAAATGGGTTTTCATGAACAAATTCAATCATGATGGTCAAGTGATAAGGAACATGGAAATATTAGTATGTAAAGGATATGCTTAGGTAGAAGGGATTTATTTTGAAGAAACTTATGCTCATGTGGAAAGAATTGAAGCAATCAAAATGTTTCTAGCACTCTCGTGTCATAAAAAATTTAAAGTGTATGAAATAGTTGTTAAGTCTACATTTCTAAATGGAAAAATAGAAGAATAGGTTTACATTGAAAAACCTCAAGGTTTTCTATTATCATAAAAAGGAGACTATGTTTTCAAACTAAAAAAGGCACTCTATCATCTCAAACAAGCTCCAAGGGTCTAGTTTTCAAGGCTAGACAACTATTTAAAACAATAAGGATTTAAGAGAGGGGTGACTAAAAGTAATCTCTACTTAAAAATCGAAGATGAAAATATGGTCATTATTGTTGTTTATGTAGATGACATCATATTTGGAGGCAAATTATAAACACTAAGTGTAAAATTTGCTTCTGAAATGAAGAAGGAATTTGAAATTTCAATGTTTGGTGAAATAACATTCTTCTTCGGGTTGCAAGTGTACCAAATAGACAAAGTAATATTCATATCTCAAAGTAAGTACATCAAAGACATGCTTAAAATATTTAAGATGGAATACTCCAAACCTATAAGTACTCCTATCATCAAAGGTTTCAAATTAAGTAAGGACAATGAGTCTCTAGAAGTGGATCATGCCATGTACATATCCATTATAGGTATCTTGTTCTATGTGACAACTACAATACCAGATGTGATGCAAGCTATAGGTTTGGTTTCTAGGTTCCAGTCAATCCCCAAAGAAACACATGTAACTACAATAAAATGGATTTTAAAATATTTGAAAGGTATTATGGAGTATGGGTTATGGTACCCAAAAAGTCAATATCCTAAAATCATTTACTCAAGCAGATTGGGAAGGAAGTGTGGATGATCGAAAAAATACTAGTGGAGCAACATTCTTCTTAGGAAATTTTTTGGTTTCATGGTTAAGTAAAAAACAAACTTCCATTTCACTTTCCATAGTGGAGGCCAAATATATTGTTGTTGCATCATATTGCACCTAGGTCATTTGGATGAAGCATAGACTAGAATACTTACTTGTGAAGTATGAGCACACAATAATAATAAATTGCTATAATACCAGTGCCATAAACATGTCAAAAAACCATGTCATGCACTCCAATACAAAACACATGCCAATAAAATATAAATTTCTAAAAGAACAAGTATCCCAAAAGGTTGTCAAACTAGAGTATGTTGACACAAAAGAACAGGTTACTGACATTTTCACAGAGCCACTACCTAAGGAAGCCTTTAAGCATCTTAGACAGAAGATGGGAGTGATTACCTTTCAAAATTTCTAGAGGAGGAAGCACAATATCAGGGGGATATATGATGATAGTGGGAGTTGTCATAAAGAAGGAATACAAGAAATCCTCAATGGAATAACAGGTTATCCTTTGGAATTGTTGTCAAAGGGGGAGAATGTTTAGATATTTCCATCAATGCCAAAGGGGGAGATTGTTGAGAATATAAGTTGTCATTGATGTCAAAAGGGTTTCAAGTATGAAAAAGGAACAACCAGTAGATATGGTAACAGGATAAGTTCAGCAATGATAAGGGAAAATCAGTAACATGGTTGATGAGAAGAAACAAACATCAATTGATTGACAGGTTCACCTTGATAGGTCCACCCCAACATGTTCGCTTCGACAGGTTCTCCTTGACAGGTTTTCCTAGAAATAACATCATACAAACATGATTTGTAAATATATACGATTGTTAAACATCGACATAATACCTTTGTCTTCTAGTTGTCTACGACAGTTGAACTTTTGAACTGTTATAACTTCTTTTGTAACTGAACGTAACAGATGGCCACCCAAGTGTATCAACATCCTATATAAACATGTGTACTAATTTAATATATATATTTCTAAAGAAGAAACATCAATGGAATATGTTTCAAAATAACCTTGTTATAGGTTTATCAACGATCGATCACTGTAAGGATCAATAATAAAGGATACTTAAGTCTGTGCAGGATTAGATGGTTTAGATCGTGGTAGGAGGAAATCCATGGATGAAAGTTGATTTCACAGGTTGAAGTTACGTCTGAGATATCCCAACACTATTTAAGTTAAGTCATCCTCACGATTGTAGATCATGTGGTGGAGATATGAAGGTTCCAGATATCTACGACTAATATGGATTTCACTAATTTAATAGTGAGGAGGATAACAAGGGAGATGGACTATGAAATAATAAACTAGTTTCCAAAAATGAGATCAAGATCAACAGATGAGGTTGATCATAGAATTAGATTAAGGGTTTTCAGTGATTTCGTTGGGAGAACTAGCATAGACAAACTAAGTTTTGATGTGCACGAAACTTCTATGAAATTCGCTTCACTTTATTTGAAGTCCATCGTTGATTGATGGGGATCATGATCCAATGGTGGTAAATACATTCCACTAGGTAAAGTGATAGGAGGTTAACAACGGATAATGGGCATGAAATATCCATCAAATATAGTTTAATGTATTTGGATTCCACCATTTATTTGACTAGATATATATATGATGGTCCTTATGGACTTCGCAGATTCAACTAGAAGGTGAGTTAACTACTAAGATGGGAGAGAAATTTCATTAAGAAATGATTGACAATGTGGACAGTCTAGATCAGTCAATAGAAATATGGAAGCCTATCTCAAGAACATCGATGGCAGTGGGCAATTTACTCACAAAGAATATGGGAGATCCACAAATCCACAATAGATTGTTGATCGACTGACATGAGTGAACCTGAAAAATAAATAAACGATTCATAAGAAAAGTGGAAGATGGAAAGAGGAAGATTAAATAGCAAATCAATTAACAGGTAATTAGCTTAGTTGTTATGAAAAGGAATGATCAAAGAATGAAATGGAACAATGGTGAAGAGATGCGTCTATAGGAAGTGTGACGGTATTCATTAACAGAATAATTGAAGGAAAGAACTTATCTCTATGATTGCGAATGACATAGTCCAATAAGTAAATAATAGACAGACAAAAATTAGTCTAGGGTGGTAGGGTGGTGCTAGGGAAAACTATAAGTCTACAAAGGGTGTTGTGGCATCCTTTTCTGTTCTAGCAGGTAGAAACCCATGGTGTTGGAGAATCCGTGTCTATTGTAGCAAGGAGAAACCCAAGGTGTTGGAGCATCCTTGTCTATTGTAGCAAGAAGAAACCCAGGGTTTTGAAGCATCCTTGTCTATTGTAGCAGGAATAATCCTAGGGTATTGTTACATACTTTTTGTAGAAGCAGATAAAGCAATTTTGTAGATTCATCTTATTAATGAGTTTGAATTGGTGGTTTTCTTTTTGAAGTTTCCACGATAAAATTTGTGTCTTAACCTGTTTGTTTCATTTTGTGTTTTATTTAAAAAGAAAAACACAATATTGATTCACCCCCCCTCTTAGTATTGTGGGATAATCCAACAAGGTTTTCCTATGCACATTTTTATTATCTTGGGATTTTGATGGCATTTAAAGGTTCTACGGTAAATATACCATGTTTCTTGCTTAATAGTTTGGAAACGATGGATTTTTCAGTCCAAAATACAATAGGAAACAATGAAATTTTTTTATTTCACCATGGTTTATTAAAAATAATGATATAGTACCAATTGTATATGATTGGTAAGAGTTGGGACCAATTTCTAATTGAAAATAGTTTCAGACATACTGAATTTTGGTTGTCTCCTATCCCTAGGATCCGACAGAAAAGAAGAAGACCCATTGTGAATAAACCTTCTACTTTTAATCCTGATGTAAACCATAAAGAAGTGGATGGCTATAAACCTACCCTAGTGAATGATTTAGGAGATAATTTTTCATAGGGTGATACCATTCCAATGGTTCGAATTTATGTCAATCGCTCGCAGCCTGTTTGAACCTATAACATACCTACATAGAATCCAGAGGAACTAGTCAAGCATCAAAACGTAGACTCAATTATTTTTTATGGACGTAAACCTAAATAGAGAGAGTTTGTCTCTGTGGTTTCTCATAGGTTTACCCGAGGTATGGCTATGGTCTTAACCCGTGAAACAATGCATTAACAGAAAGAATCTCCATTAATGGAAATCGTAAGCATTGATGATTATATTTTTCCTAATTGTGAAGTTTCTCATGATAGCGATTGTAATTAACAAACCTTGGAAGTGAATAACCCCATGGATAATTATCCTAATTGATTCATTAATGGGTTATCTCCATGTAGATATGAGCATAATCCTTCATACACATATGATTTTTCACCTGTTAGGAATGAAAAAAAACTTCACCAAACTCTTAAATAGGTTCTTAAGGACAAAGTATCTTGGTTAGAAACATAATTGAAGGAATCTCATTCCAATGCATTGGGCATGAAGGAAGAAATTAAAACCCTTAAAGGTGAGTTGTTGTTATGGGTGAACACATGGAAAGAGTTGAAATTGAAAAAAAGATAAGTATAACGCCATAAAAAAATCCTTAGTTGTTGCAAATGAGAGATTACTCAATTAGTGAGAACAAAAAAATATTAAGATTATGAAACTTCAGGCTATATTCTTTGAAGCGTGACAAGCTGCCAAATTGCACATCATGACTTAAACTTGTTTTGTTTCAGTTTACATTTACCTTTTTTTTATCTTTCACAGGTAATGAATGATTTAATTAGAATACCTACAAAATTGAAGATTTTGTATGGATGCTTAAATTTCTTTGTTTACTGTTTATTTTATTTAATACAAGTTTTAATGAATATTTAATAATATGTTGAGCTATTATTGCAAGTGGCTTATATGGATGTGTTTTGTGGATGCTATGGAAGTTTCGATTACTAGCTGACAAACTTATCACCTCTTCTAATTCTCTTGCTTCCAGGTTCCTTCTATTTAGGGGAATGGTTTAAACTATTCGGGATGTTCATTATCTCATTAAACATAACAATTGTACAGATTGTTTGTCTTACTTTGACAGCTGTTAAAACTGAAAAGTCTATTTTTGGTTAATAGATCCATAAGAATCTCCAAGTAGTTGATTTATTTTTTGTATATAAGTCACGAGGGTGACTTGAAAAGGGGAGTCGAGAGGGATAAGAAATTGTCATACAGAGTTGTAGTTTTTGTAATTTTGAAGTTGATTCATATGTTGTGATTATACTTATGCTGGCATACGTTTTGGTGATGTGTGGAGAAAAATGGTAACATTATTTTTCCAGTTTTTTTGATATATATATATCAACTCTCTCTTACAATTTATTTTCATATTTCAATTTACATACGCATTGTATTGTGATGTATTGATTATATTTACTTTCGAATACTCCATGTTTATATTTATGATTGAATCATATTTACAATTATTATTAAATCATTTTCATTATTTATAATAACTTTTTATGTCATTATGATATTTTTTGTATTACTTGTTTGTATAAATGTTTTGGATAAGTAATTATTATAATCTTTCAGAATTTGAACATAGTAGAATTTGTTGTACTGTGATAGTATCTATGTTATAGCATGTAATAATTTATTACTATTTCTTATTACATATTACTGTAATTTACTTTTATTGGGATTGTGAAATATTTAAAGAGATTTCTCTTAGTATATAAATTATATATTCTAGATTATAATTTATAGTACAACAAGTAATAGTAATTAGTATAATACCTCTCTTGGACGAGACAGAATAGATGATCAACAAGATAGATTAGTATAGCCTATAGATAAATAATTAGTTTTAATCTAGAATTTGTTGAATAGGTATTTTTCATTAGAATTCAATTACACTCTTTATTTGTCAAATAGTTTTTGAAAACACTTTTTGAAACTTAAACAGTGAGACTCTCCTTAAGAGAGAAAAAATTAGATGGTAGCAGGGCTGTAACATGTTATAATTAACTATACAAACACACTAGGGTTTTTTTAATCCCCTTGTTTTGGTTAGTTCTCCGTAGTTGTCCATAGACATAAAATATGGCCAACAAAATGGCACTAGAAGGAGGGCCTGTAACTATTAATTCCTGAAAATTTTCAAAACAATGTTCTAACTAGTTCAGATCTTTCACCAATCAACGAATCTGATAACAATGTTATTTCAGATACATTAGTGCATCCACAAGTTAAAATTACTGATTCAACATTTGCAAGTGATTTGAGGGAAATATTAGAATGATATCGTGCTTCTTCTCCCTATACACGTCATCAAATACAAAAAGCTTTAGGGGAATCTAGAAGAGTTCTCACTAGAATTTATTCTCAGCAAACTGGTATACCCCCTTTTGACTTTCGTTTACCTCGTCGGAATAGAAATAGCACATCATCTTCTATAGTTGATAAGTATTCAGTAGAAACTGAATAGTTAGGATTAGGTAGTTGAAATTATCAGTTCAATCCTTCGTCAAGAGGGGTTACTAAAACAAATACTTCTGTTATCCCTAAAGTTGAACCTAGACTACGGGATTCAAGCTTAAGGAAATCTTTGTTCAAAAATGCATAAATAAAATGAAATCAAATTGAAAACATAGGCTGGTATCAAACTAGGGCTAATGGAACTTCCCAGCACTCGAAGGAACTAAGCTAGTATAACTGTTTGTACAGATTACACAATTCTGGTATGAAATCAAAATCTTTGAAAAACAACACACAATTTACAATAAAGAAAGCTGGTATGTGTCATAGATTGGTAAATACAAGTATTTATAAGAAGATCAAAACATTGAAGTGAAGGCTGGTATGAATCAGAGCAGCAGGAAAATCAAACAGATGCTATATAACATGAAATCAATCACAAAGTTCAATATCTAGGTACTATGATCCTAAATCATGAAGTGAAACTGTCAATGTTTGTAAAAATAAAAAGATAACTGTCATCTCACGATAAGAATTATTGTAATGGAATATGAATGACCATATACATAATAGAATTATCAGAGAGACAATTTATATAACACAAGGACAAATCATCATCAAGTTTATTCAAAACTAGAACCTGTCATTGAAGCTGCAAAATGCTCATGCTACACAGGTGTGCTTGCAAATGATCAAGCATTACTCCCAAAACAGCCAACCTGCAATCCCTTGCGTTCCCTTGAAAGGAAGAACCTCTCCTCTCGCTTTCAAGCCTTTAGATGGGACCTCCTTTTATACAAAAATATTCTATCCACAACTAACAATAGATCCTATATTCAAGGATCGATCCTCCTACAAAATTAGGAAGTTAATCCCTTTAAAACTATCTGCCTTTATTTGGGGCTCGTTCTGTCTTTCAGCCTGAATAATTGGATCCAAAATCTTTATGCTATGCTATTTGGTATTCGTAAATGCCCTGTCATCCTTTTAAAATTTGGTGTGAAAACTGGAATATTTCCTTCACTGCACGATCACCAACACACTACAACACACAGACCTCACATTCACCACTCCTCACCAGATGATACCAATTCGTTGATCAAATAATAAACCAATTCACAAATCAAGTGATGAAGATTCAGATCAGATGAGATCGAATTGCAGAGCAGGATAGTTGAAACGCTGAGATGATTTAATACGCTGATCGAATTGATTGACAAATTGCCAGTTTGATTTATCAATCACAGGTGTGGAAGAACAGGACAGTGGCTGTGGCAATAAATGTTGAAATCTGGTGGACCAAGACTAGACTCTTACAGAAATTAGCTCAAAAAAGGTATAAAGGATTTCAAATGAAGAGCTTGTAGCAAGTATTTATCCTCACGGACCTCCAACCCAAGTTGTTCATGATGCTACTCTAGAGGTCACTTTTCCACTTGATATTCAGATCTGCCAATGAATTTGATATATTTATAACAGATCAATTCATATCTCACGTGGTCACAACCAAATTCAGTTAGATCTACCATTGTAGGGCCTCCTTCTATGTGGGATGCTCAACTCTACACACACATTGCTCCACGAGCACAACCACGCTAAACCATGGCTCTGAATATTTGTCACCTCAAGGAGCACCCAGGCCAGCAACGCCCCAGTGATCGCTTCTAGTTGACACTAATTTTTTTGATCTATGCCAGCAGCATACCGCTTGGATTCAATTGAAATGGTAAATCAATTCATTAAAGCATGATTTGAGGCAGATTTCTGATTCACCGGTACACATATGCATAGATCACAGAGTCTTGAAACTTCATCCTATAATCACATGATATATCCTTAAAAGACAGTCCTCTCGGGCCATCATTGATAGAAAAAATCCATAATAAATATGATAAAATAATCATCACATCCAGAGTAATTTATATTAAACTCAAGACTGGGCATCTGTCATTTATATATGTGTCCATGGTTGCGATCAGAACTGAAGACCAGGAAGGAAAAATGGGATGAATAGTGTAAGGGAAGGTTTTAAATTGAATGAGTAGGTATTTCTGGATTCTTTCGATTGTATGCATAAAACGTTGACTCCAATCGACATGAAACAAACCGATTGAACCAGACAATTTGTTTTGTTTTACTTTTATCTGATTGATAGAGAAAGTTCAGTATTTGGAATTCATGTCTAATATAACATCTGCCTATGGAGAAGCTAGCGTTTCTTCTAGAAACACCATTACCATGGCTGATAATGAGAAAAATCGGCAACCCCCACAACAACAATTATCAACACCATCCTCTGCAAATGGCGCCAGCAATATAAACATTGCTTAGCAAAACCCAATGAAGAAGAGAAAGAGAAATCTTCCAGGAAATCCAGGCATGCTTTACACCCATATCTCAATTTAACCAATTCAAATTGTATGCTTGTTTAAAAATAAACAGGTGAACAACCTCAGAGATAACATCTGGCTCTGTTTGGGGATGGCATGCTCCCTGTGAGCTACCAAGAACAAGTAGACCTGTGCCTTTCCAATGAAATTATCTCTGATAACTACACCCTGTCTTTCCATTCACTGCTTTTGAAAATAATAAATACCGGTGCCTTGTTTCCATTGGGTTGTAGTCTTCATCACAACTCTCTGCTACTTAACCAACCACTGACTGAATCTTTAAACTACTCTGCAAACTGAAATAATCTTCTCACAACAGTTTGATCACACTGTACAAACTTTAAAGAAATGCTTGAAACATCAAGCTTATTTATTCACAGCTCCTACACTAATCAAAATTACTTTCTTTTGATCAGGTAAAGTCATGCTTCCAGTGAAGCCACACAAGTATTTGAATACTTAATGAAAATCTTGATCTGTGGATTAGCAAAATGAAGATAGGAACAACAATCATCATATGTCTGCAATTCTGATTTTCAGACTTTTCATATAATGTATACTGAAACCTTGAATTGATAAATTCCTTGATGTAGTCAGCTACGAGATCATAAAAATAATTTAAAACCGTATTTTGATCAGATATCCCTATTTCTTCTTGAATATAAGCAAGCTTCCTCTGGATAAAATCTGACCTCACTATCTCCATAAAACCATCTTCTTCACAATCATTTGAAAACCACTTTCTACTTTCTAAGATATGCAGATTTAATTCTTCATTCCAAATCACGCACCTAAAAATGCTTGGAACAACAGCAGTAATACTGTCATCTTGAGAAGTCTTTTCTAACAACCAACTTTCATACTCTAACTCAAATGCTTTTAAAATCTTCTTCAAAAAATCAATTTTATCTTCTTCACTTGAAATGTTATCAGAATCTAAAAAAGAAGACAACTCTTTGTTTAATTCATCAACAGAAGACATACTCATCCATTCTCGAAAATCTTGAAGAAAAACATGATCTACCTCAACCTCGGTAGTCTTGGTACAGGAAGTGACTCGCTCAGTAACTGAATCTTGCATTTTGAAACCAATGGAGTCTCCCGGTGAATAAATCTGTAGTCCAACTAATGCCCTGCTCCTGTCCACCGTCAAGAGCTGGATCCGATCTTTGTCGTTCTTTCCCGGGGAAGATATCATTTCCTTTTTCCGTCCCCGACAACGGCGCCATAAGATGTTATCCCTAAAGTTGAACCTAGACTACGAGATTCAAGCTTAAGGAAATCTTTGTTCAAAAATGCATAGATAAAATGAAATCAAATTGAAAACACAGGCTAGTATCAAACTAGGGCTAATGGAACTTCCCAGCACTCGAAGGAACTAGGCTAGTATAACTATTTGTACAGATTACACAATTCTGGTATGAAATCAAAAGCTTTGAAAAACAACACACAATTTACAATAAAGAAAGCTGGTATGTGTCACAGATTGGTAAATACAAGCATTTATAAGAAGATCAAAACATTGAAGTGAAGGCTGGTATGAATCAGAGCAGCAGGAAAATCAAACAGATGCTATATAACATGAAATCAATCACAAAGTTCAATATCCAGGTACTATGATCCTAAATCATGAAGTGAAACTGTCAATGCTTGTAAAAATAAAAAGATAACTGTCATCTCACGATAAGAATTATTGTAATGGAATATGAATGACCATATACATAACAGAATTATCAGAGAGACAATTTATATAACACAAGGACAAATCATCATCAAGTTTATTCAAAACTAGAACCTGTCATTGAAGCTACAAAATGCTCATGCTACACAGGTGTGCTTACAAATGATCAAGCATTACTCCCAAAACAACCAACCTACAATCCCCTGCGTTCCCCTGAAAGGAAGAACCTCTCCTCTCGCTTTCGAGCCTTTAGCTGGGACCTCCTTTTATACAAAAATATTCTATCCACAACTAACAATAGATCCTATATTCAAGGATCGATCCTCCTCCAAAATTGGGAAGTTAATCCCTTTAAAACTATCTCCCTTTATTTGGGGCTCGTTCTGTCTTTCAGCCTGAATAATTGGATCCAAAATCTTTATGCTCTGCCATTTGGTATTCGTAAATGACCTGTCATCCTTTTAAAATTTGGTGTGAAAACTGGAATATTTCCTTCACTGTATGATCACCAACACACTACAACACGTAGACCTCACATTCACCACTCCTCACCAGATGATACCAATTCGTTGATCAAATAATAAACCAATTCATAGATCAAGTGATGAAGATTCAGATCAGATGAGATCGAATTGCAGAGCAGGATAGCTGAAACACTGAGATGATTTAATACACTGATAGAATTGATTGACAAATTGCCAGTTTGATTTGTCAATCACAGGTGTGGAAGAACAGGACAGTGGCTGTGGCTATAAATGTCCAAATCTGGTGGACCAAGACCAGACTCTTACAGAAATTAGCTCAAAAAAGGTATAAAGGCTTTCAAATGAAGAGCTTGTAGCAAGTATTTATCCTCATGGACCTCCAACCCGAGTTGTTCACAATGCTACTCCGGAGGTCACTTTTCCACTTGATATTCAGATCTGCCAATGAATTTGATATATTTATAATAGATCAATTCATATCTCACGTGGTCACAACCAAATTCAGTCAGATCTACCATTGTAGGGACTCCTTCTATGTGGGATGCTCAACTCTGCACACACATAACTCCATGAGCACAACCACGCTAAACCATGGCTCTGAATATTTGTCACCTGAAGGAGCGCCCAGGCTAGCAATGCCCCAGTGATCGCTTCTAGTTGACACTAATTATTTTGATCTGCGCCAGCAGCATACCGCTTGGATTCAATTGAAATGGTAAATCAATTCATTAAAGCATGATTTGAGGCAGATTTCTGATTCACCGGTATACATCTGCATAGATCACAGAGTCTTGAAACTTCATCCTATAATCGCATGATATGTCCTTAAAAGACAATCCTCTCAGGCCATCATTGATAGAAAAAATCCATATTAAATATGATAAAATAATCATCACATCCAGAGTAATTTATATTAAAATCAAGACTGGGCATCTGTCATTTATATATGTTTCCATGGTTGCGATCAGAACTGAAGACCAGGAAGGAGAAATGGGATGAATAGTGTAAGGGAAGGTTTTAAATTGAATGAGTAGGTATTTTTGGATTCTTTCGATTGTATGCATA
This sequence comes from Pseudotsuga menziesii, assembly GCA_001517045.1. NCBI lineage: Eukaryota > Viridiplantae > Streptophyta > Pinopsida > Pinales > Pinaceae > Pseudotsuga > Pseudotsuga menziesii. The sequence goes on along the minus strand of LPNX010593470.1, from coordinate 774,938 downwards.
AAACGTTGACTCCAACTGGCATGAAACAAACCGATTGAACCAGCCAATTTGTTTTGTTTTACTTTTATCTGATTGATAGAGAAAGTTCAGTCTTTGGAATTCATGTCTAACATAACGTCTGCCTCTGGAGAAGCCAACGTTTCTTCTGGCAACACCATTACCATGGCTGATAATGAGAAAACTCGGCAACCCCCACAACAAAAATTATCAACACCATCCTCTGCAAATGGCACCAGCAATATAAACATTGCTCAGCAAAACTAAGTGAAGAAGAGAAAGAGAAATCTTCCAGGAACTCTAGGCATGCTTTACACCCATATCTCAATTTACCCAATTCAAATTGTATGCTTGTTTAAAATTAAACAGGTGAACAACCTCAGAGATAACAACTTCAACAAGGATTATCCCTTATATTGGTTCTAGTCAACCACCATCTCCTCCATATTCTCCACCTGATAGTCCAAGAACTTGTAATCATAATAGTTCTTATGATTTTGAAGAAGAAAATATGGCGGGAGCAGGAGGAGGTAATCCACCTAATCCTCCAAGTATTCCTTTACCTTGGTTAAGGAGGAATGCAGTTGCTGTCCTTGGAATTCAACATCAATTTCCTAAACACCTAGACAAGCTTCTACCTAAATTTAATTCGAATAATAAAGAACCTGTTGAACATAATATAGATAAGTTCATCCTTGTTTTTCAAACCATGAATGTACAACATGAACACATAGTATGTCGTCTTTTTACATTAACAATTGAAGGAAAGGCATCAGCATGGTACTTTTATTTGGTTCAAGGATCTATAACCAACTAGGTATAATTTATTCAGGATTTCTTAGATAAATTTGGAGAGGATAAAAAACCCGCTTCCTTAGCTCTTGAATTATCTCGCATCAAAATAGATAATAAGGAGCGGATTAAGGATTTTAATCAGGGATTTTTAACCTTGAAGAACAAAATACTTATCGCCTCTCCACTGCGAGAAGACATTATTATAGAAAATTATGATTCATCATTACCAAAATATTTAGGCATGTTTGTTAAACAAGCAAATAAAACTACACTAGTTGAAACCTTCGAGGAAACTATCAAACTTGAAAAAAAATCTCTAACATATGAAATCGAAATGAATGGGAAAATCAATAATTTTCCTCGTAAAAGAACTAAAATACCATCAAATTCAAGTTAATAAAAGGAAAAAGAATTTGATGTTGAAAACTTCAAAATGCTATCAGAGAATTAAAAAACGAAGTGGTAGGATTGAAGAAAAATTCAGAAAGCTCTTATTCTAGAGGGTATTTTAGAAATCAATTTAGGAAAAATACTGTTGCTAAAAATACTCCTATTGATGTAGTTGTAAATGAAGAGGTATTCAATACCATTTGATCAGTATTGTCTATGCCTGAATACTCTTCGAATCACGAAGTTGTTGATCATGAAGAAGAATAAAATTATGAAAATGAAGATAAACCTCAAGAATAACAACAACAATTAGTTGAGAACTTCTGGGATATTTTAAGTAAATAATGTCCCCCAAAACAAAATGCTTATAATAATCGAAGCAAGGGATTAATAGGTACTCCTAGAGCATCAAGTGCAAACCTAACTAAAGGAAATAATAATCCTCAACCTGCTAAACAGTCTCTTCCCATTCAAAATCTACAAAAGTTATATTTGCAATATGGTATTATTTAGGATTTGAAAAACATGCATGAGAGTATCAATATTTATGATCTACTTAGATCTATCCTTTGCTAAGTGGTCCTATTATAAATCCTTCAATGAGTTCAGTTACTCAAAATACCCAAAATAATGCATCTACTAAAACTAATTCAAATAGTGATTTGATCTCCAATGATAAAGGAAAATCAACAACTGATAAAAGCTCATTGATAGGTGAAAAGTCAAAATATATAAGCCCCCATTTTCTCCTCAGATTTGAAATTTATAATAGGAATTTTCATAACTATATGGTAGATTTTGGAGCGTCATCTAATGTAATACCTTTGTCAGTTTGTAGAAGGCTGAATGTAAAACACACTCCATGCGAAATACATATTACACAACTAGATCGTTCAAGTGTGAAGGTATTAGGAGAAATAAAATATGTGCTAATTAGGCTTGCAAGTAACCCTACAATTTATCAAAACATAGATATTGTTGTTGTTGATATCCATGATGCTTATGGGTTTTTTTTAAGCAGATATTGGTCACATAATCCGAATGTATTTTTCTCAACTTATTGGTCAACCTTATGGCTTCCCAAAAATGACAAATCTAATCAAATTAAAATCGAAAGAGAAATATATTTAAAGCATACTGTAATAGAATTACATGATCCCAATGAACCAATGATGATTTCTGATTCAATCATGGGAAACTACATTTATGAACTTAATTTTGGAAATTTGAAGGCTGAAAATTCTCCTTTTACAGGTATAAAATAACAACCTGAAATTTCTAATGTCACTTATATTCAGCCTGATTTTTCATCTCATAATGTTGTAAGTATTGTAGAAAATCATAATTATGTATATATTAGTGATAGTAAGGTGACTGAAAATAGTTTACCTTGGACGTTATATTTTGATGGGTCAAAATCAAAAGAAGGAGTTGGAGCAGGTTGTCTTCTAATTGATCTGAAAGGAAATAAAACATGTATAGTTTGTCTATTAGAATTTGATTGTACTAATAACATAACATAATACAAATCTCTTATCCAAGTTCTGAAGAAGACTTTATATCTAAACATCAAGGTACTTGTGGTATATGGTGATTATGAAATTATTGTTTGACAGGTACGTAACTCAATTCATTGTATTTCTCAACATCTTCAGAATTACCAAAAAGAGGTATTGAAACTTATTTCAAGTTTTGAAGCATTTAATATAAATTCCATTCCTAGATTCCAAACTCAAGAAGTTTATTTGTTAGCTAATGTAGCCTCTAAATTAGTTCCACCTAAATATTTTTCACCTAACACTTTTTCAATTGAGTTAATTTTTAGACCATCAATCCCTGACAATATCACTAATTGGAGGGGTTTCGATGATGATATACATATATTGAATTTATTGACGAATGAAGATACCTTCAAGGATTCTGTTATTGATGAAATCATTCACGATGAATACTTATGCATTTTTTTGGTAATACATCCTCACTATTTGATAGAAAAATCTCTCGAAACGGTAAAATATATCTCTAACTATGTTTCAAAGTTGGAAAATTGTTATGATATCCAAGATAAATTTAAGGCGATGCCGAACTGTAAAAAAATAGTTTTTGCTTAAGGTATGAAACTATAAATTTAGGGATAGATTCCAATACTCAACCTGCCAACCTAGGAACAAATTGTACCTTCTTAGAAAAATCATATTTTATTAAATTGTTAGGGAATACATAGATGTTTTTGCATAGATGTATGATGACCTTAAAAATTTCAATCTGTAGATCATAAAACTTTCAATATGTAGATCATCCAACATATTATCCCAACGAATCCAATTTTCAAACCTTTTCATCAAATGATTAGGAAAATGCATCCAACACTCGAACCAACAGTTAAGAAAGATTTGAACAAACCCTTATCCACAAAAATCATTTTTTCTATATGCCACACTTAATAGGTGGCTAACTTGGCTCCAGTATGGAAGAAAAGTGGTAATATTTGACTTTGCGTCGATTTCCATAATATTAACAAGTCATTGTAAAAATATAATTACCCATTCCATCCCATGGGGGCAATCCTCCAAAGCATTTCTGGATCAGAGATGTTGTCATTACTTGACGATTTCTCAGGTTATAATCAGATCCTAGTTTCTCCTGATGATCAATTAAAAATGACATTCAGAACTTCATGGGGAATGCCTATCAAAAAATGCCCTTCAGTTTAATTAATGCTGGGATACCTTCCAATGAGCAATGGATGTAGATTTTAGGGAACTAATTAATCATGTTGTAGTGGTTTATATTGACGATGTTAGAGTTTTTTCTAAACACTTACATGATCATATTTTTCATCTTAGAAAGGTTTTTTAACATTGTAGGAGATACATGATATCATTAAACCCTAAGAAAACAATCTTTGTGGTAAGATAAGGGATTTTTTTAGGTCGTGTAGTTTCCAAAGATGGAATCATGATTAGTCCTCAGAAAACTCAAGCCATATCTAAGATTACTTACCCTTCCAATAAAAAGGCTATGCATTCCTTTTTGGGAAAAAATAATTTTGATAAGAGATATATCCCTAGCTTTTCTGAAATTATTCATCCTCTTCAAAACATGATTAAAAAGGATGCGATGTTTAGTTGGGGTAACAATGAAAAGAGTCGTTAAAAATAATTATAGAAGCTATATATGAAGCTCCTCCACTTCTAAGTCCTTATTTCAGTAAGGATTTTATACTTTATACTTTTGCTTCAGATATTAGTTCTAAATATCTTTTATGAGTTCTAGTTTTAAAGGAGATGAGTTAAATTATCATGATGTTGATGAGAAATTAGTTGTTTTATTTAGAGAAGTAAAACATTTTCAACCTTATCTCCTAAAATCTAGAACTAAACTAGTTGTTCCATATCCCGTGGTGAGGAACCTATTTGTACAAAAGGATTTAGGTGATAAAAGAGCTACTTGGATGAAATCCCTACAAGAATACAATATTGAGATCAAACCTTCCTCAGTGGTTAGAGGGAAGGGTATTTGTAAACTTGTTGACGAGTCTACTTATTTACCTGTGAATAATTCTAATTTTTACATAGATGAATCTTTTCTAAAAAAAGAAATCTATTTATTTCTTCGTCCTCAATATTCTTGGTATTCTGACATGAGAATTATTCTTGAAATGGGGATTTTTCAAATAAACTAGAACAAAATAAGAGATAGGACTTAAGATTAAAATCAACTGCTTATTAGTTGATAAATAACTTCCTTCTTAGAAGAAATTCAAATGGTGTATTATTGTGTTTTCTGGATGAAGATGAAACTAAAACGGTCTTAAATGAGTTATACTCTGGACCTGTTTGTGGTCATTTTAGAGTTGAAACCACTGTGCATAAAATATTAAGAGATGGTTATTATTATCCTACTCTATTTCGATACTCTTATGCACATGTTAGAAAAGCTCAAGATTGTCAAACAACTGCAAGAAGGGTTAAAAAACCTTCCTTCCCACTACAACCAGTCTCAGTTGAAAGAGCATTTCAACAGTGGGGTCTTGATATAGTAGGTCCAATCAATACACCTTCATCAATTCTTTATAAATATGTTATCACTGCAATTGATTATTTTACCTGGTGGGTGAAGGCTGAACCATTGTGTGTAGTAAACACTAGTCAAGCTGTTCTTTTCTTAGAATCATCTATTATTACTTAGTTTGGTGTGCCTAAATCTCTTTTCTTTGATAATGCCTCTTATTTTTCTTCTATTGAATTAACAGAATTTGATTTGGAAAAATGTATTAAATTTGAATATTCTTCTAGTTACTACCCTCATGGAAACGGTTTAGTTGAATCCACCAAAAAAAACTTCTCTAAATATTCTAAAAAGAACTATTTCCATACATCATCGGAATTGGCATACTGCCTTACACAATGCAATTTGGACAAAAAGAGTAAATCCAAAATTTGTAATTGGAAATTCACCTTTCTTCCTAGTATATAGTACTGAAGCCATTCCACCTCCTAATATTTTCTTACCTTCTTTATAGTTAGCATAGTCCATTCAAGATGTAAGCTTTTCTGCTATTGAGAAGATAATTAATACTTTGATTAAGTTGGAGGAGGATAGAGAAAAATAAAAACAACATTTTGAGAAACATCAACAAATTGTAAAATCTTGGTTTGATCAGGATTCAGTCTCCAATAGATATTTTCATGTAGGTGATCTGGTTCAAAAGTGGGACAAATCCCATGAAGATAAGGGTGAACATACAAAATTTCAGCGTCTTTGTATAGGACCTTATATCATTGCTGAAAAAATGGGCCCAAGTACTTTTGACCTCAAGCCTTGGAGGGACAGTCTAAAACCTTTTCGGTTAATGGGTTGATTCTTAAAAAATACTTTTGCTAATTTCTATCAAATATTTAAATTTGTATAAAGTTTGTTTAAATTTGTTAATATTTCTACATTATTCCCTTTTCTGATTTAGTTTGTTCTAATTTTCATCACAATTCTAAAAATAATTAGGATATCCTTTATGTACATATCATTTTGTTTATGTTTTTGATTAAAAATCATTTCATCTGTAAGTAATTTCAAGTAACGTCTAAATCATCTATTTTCAACAAATGACTTGTATCATAATAAAAAACCATTACTACTTGCAATATTTGAAATCTTGAATGTGTATATCATGTCTAAGAAAAGGTCTGTAGATAAATAAATCTCTATGGATCGAATTTCAGTTTGTTCATTCACTCTAAGTAATTATTGTTGAATATAATCTTTTATCTTTCTCAGTCTTATCATATTTTCTTAAATATGAAATGAATTTATTTTAAATTTTTTTTGTTTTGTTGTAAATACAGTTATATTAATCTTCCATATTTTGTTATATTAGTATAATACATATAGTTGGTGAGTTACCTCGTAAAAGCCGTGTACCTTAAAAATCTTTATGAATATGGATTATCAACCATCTTTCAAACTAGTTTATATTCTGGAAAGTGTCTTGATCTATTCCATGTCAATTTTTTTTTATGAAATTAGGAATGGAAGGTCTCAAGAATGAGGTGGTCCACTTAGGACCATGGACATCATTGTTATTCCATTACCTAAATTTAGTTGTGATGATGTGGTAGTAGCTCTTGGTCTTATGATCAAGAGATAGGAGGTTTCAGTAATGAGCTAGCTAATTCATCTCTGATGATCTTTGTGAGTGAAACTGTCATCTAGTTACCAAGGTAGGGCAGTGATTCCTTATTTTATAACGCATAATTTTTTGAAAAAAAAGAGAAAAACAAAAATAAAAAATAGAAAATTATCAATGAATGATTGTTTTTAATAAATGGAACAGGTTCCAGATATTTTTCAGAGAAGTAAATAGTTATATCTTTATAATAATAGTTTGGATTATCTTTAATTTTTGAGGACTTAGTTTTGACGAGGCAATATTACTTGGCTTATCTTCAAACACAAATATTTATTGAGTGACATGAAGGAAAGTTTTGAAGGTATTTGTAATTATGAAAATCATTGAACACAGGTTTGTATCAGATTGATATTATATGGTTTCAGAGAGTAAGTCTTTGACCATATCTTAATTCATTGTTTATAGAAAAATGAATAGAGATAACTAGTTCACCCATGTATGTCTCCATTTGTTGAAAGGCAACAACCTTCTCACTTTTTATTTTGTTTTTAGTCAATAAAAATGACATCAATTTCTCTAATAAATTCTTGAGAAAATTATTAAAGAGTGCCTTTAGAAGCTATGATTATGAAGGTACTCTCAATTTGAAAACAATTAATTACTTGATTAAAAATTATCGCAAGCATTTCAATTTCATGACTTTTGAGGTATCATTGATATTCCATTTAGCAGTTGTTAAATATACTTACTATATAATCAATTTTTATTCATATATATTGGCTTTTTATTTTATTTGTTTAGTGATGATACAGTTTTGGTTAATGTTTCATCTACATCCTACTAATCTCATTTTGAAATCAAGTTGAATTTTGCTTCTATGATTTTAACTTCATCCTTTTACATAATCTTTCATGATTGATTAATATGAAGGATTCAATGTTTTGTTTATCATACTAGACAAAGTATATGTGGTTAAATTCATTTTTATATATTATGTAATGTTTAGATTAACAATGTTAATTCATTATATATCTAAAAATTAATATTAAAACTATTTCTAAATTATTATTAAATCCTACATTTGAATTTTATCCAAACTACATTGGCGCTCATGCAAACGAAATTACCAATATGACATTTGTTTTCTACCCTAGCATGGATCGAAACCACGAATCATTTTGTCATTTGAAACCTATTGATCATGGTACAACCATTATCATCATGTCATTTCATTATATCATAGAGATTTCAAATATCATCTCCATTTATCATTCTTCTACGAAACCATAATTTGGCTGCATGTATCATCATTTTCCATGTTTTATAAAACCCTACGATGAAATGGGTATTTTTTTGGCTGCGTGGGTCATCAAAATTGGGGTTTTTACATAGGGATAGCTTAACCTAGTATTTGTTTCCCATTTGTATTGATGGTCACTCTCCAATTTGCCTTGTTTACCATCTATGTGACATCTCCAAAAATTCACAAAAAATAATTTGTTTTTCTATGTGACATTTAATACTAGATCATAGCTAGAATGCTAGTTTATTAACTATCTTTAGTTTAATGAACAAATAGATTGCAATTCTGGACATTAAAATAAACTTAGGAGTTAAATTTCTCTTTTGTTAACTATAACTAAATACTACATAATTATACTTACTAACTTGTAAGTCACATGATGCTAACCGTATTCAACTATAATGATTTTTAGTCTTGAATAAAATGTTTATCAAAGTTAAGAGTTTCCAATTATTGAATTCCGATCATTGATTTGTTTGTAAGAATAAGTATGATTCTGATGGTTGTTTTTCTTTTCTTACTGGAGGGGCTTGAGGTTAGCCTGAGGCTTACTTAGATTTTCTTAAAGCTAATGCAGATCCGATGCTTTGTACAGGATTTACAGGTAAACTTACTTCCAGGTTTACGATGTAAGAAAAAATTATGATTTATAAGACTGAACAAGTAAGCTAAAAAATATCCTTGAACTTATTTTAATGTATCGATTATCTATGTGTAATAAATCCTAGTCCTAAAGCAGAGTTTACTCTACCTAGGTAGAAAAATGGAGTTGGTAGCGATGATCATTTGTTTTAACGGCTAAATTATGGCATATAGTCATCCAACATGTTTTTAGTTGAATGCAGTATTATGAGCCTAAAAACATTCTCCATGTTTTATAACTATGCTCCTTGCCATGTTAACCTAGAACTTCTTAAGTCCTAATGTTATCATTATTAATTTTTTTGCACTAGAAGCTCATTGCATAAATAAACAAGCTAACCTAGGCATAACAATTTTCATTATTAAATGGTAGTTTAAAAATAACTATAAATATAACAATACTAACCTATGCATATCACGAATGCATAAAATACTAACTATAACCTAGCTAAGACTACATAATGAATATATAAAACTATAACCTAGCTCGAAGTTGCAACCTATAAAACCATAACTTTTTTCATTGTAAACAAATGTAATATTATCACCTTTAATATAATAATTGGTATAATGTTTGACCAAAATTCATGGTGTTATTTTCTTATACAAATTGTAGGCTCCAAACTATATCAAACGAATATAAGATTGCATTGTTAGTGGAATCCACGTGGTGGATGATCATTTGAGGAAGGGTTTGGGTAATAAACCCTAAGAATTTACATTTAAGTCTTATCCTAAAAACTAGCTTGGATTCAAATATTGTTTACTGTTGGAAAGAGAGAGTGGGCCGATAGGGCTCAGGCTCTTCAAGCCTCTCCAACGATTGTCACCCTTTAACTTCCTGTGGTGCTTAGTAGGTTGTCACCCTAATAATTTACATTTAATTCTTGTCCTAAAAACTCGCTCGGTTTCAAATGTTTTTTACTATTGGAAATAGGGAGTGGGACGACATGCCTCGGGCTCTTTGGGCTTCTCCAATGATTGTCACCCTTTAACTTCCTGTGGTGTTTAGCAGGTTGAAACTCTCTGATTCTTTTCCAATATCATTGTCTTCAACTTGGTCGTGGAATTAGCAGGCTCTCTACTGTGGTTTCTTTGCCATATCCCATTACTTTAGTTCATCACTTACACAGTGGTCACTTTTATTTTTCCTGGGGAATTATCAGTATTGAAGCTCTAGTAAGTGGTTTCTAAAACACCATTCATTTCCTTCTTTTCGTTTAATAAATTTTACGAAGTTATGTTCTAAACATTTACTATTTGGTAATAGGTGTCCAAAGTTTGGCGTTGCACAATTGAAAATCTGAAGGCGTTGCTATAGATGAAGGGTGCAGAAATAAAAGGATTTGGTAAGTCTCGGTCCCATCCTTGGGTACCCTTTGTTGTTGAGTTTGTAGTCACGTCGATGGTGTACGTAGTCTAATACTACGGTGTTCAAATTACTTGCAGGAGATTAATGTTTTGTTTTGGATAATGGAGGAGGAGGTCGTACGGCCATTCTTAGTTATAAACCTTGGGGTTTTGCAAAAGAGCTACAACTCTTGTAATAAGAAGATAGGTTAATATTATTATTGTTCTAGGGTTTTTAAAATAGTTTTATTTAACAATATAATGCTTTAAGATAAAGCTTCCTTGGCCTTTTTGCTCAGCCACTATAGTCTTTCATGGTTATGAAAATGTTAACCATCTTGGTATTAAAATATTGTGGCGAATGAGAAGGTTAACTTACTGATAAAATAAGACTCTGCTTTGGTAAAAGATCTTTCGGCCAGAGTATAATAATTTATTGATATTTGTTTTCCTTTCTTAAATTTTGGTTTTATAATGTATTATATTTGGCAAACAATAGATTTCTGTTAATATGGGGATTATTTCTTCTATGGTTGTGAATTGGTTAAGCCAATGGAAAAGTTAGCTATTGAGATTCTCATTTTAGCAAACTTTTTTTGTAAAAGATTAATTTAGGGTTTGGTATCAATAGACAATTTTGGAAATTTAAGTTATATGGTTAGCTTCTAATTTTTTGATAATTGTATAATCAGTAAATAGATTTTAATACTTTTCCTTTTAAAATAGAGAAAGTGGAGTCTATCCTATTTCATCGGTAGTTTCTGTAAATGATTAAGAAAAAATTACACTTTCAGAGTAGGGTTTTAGAAGCATAGTTTGCAAATAATAAATAGCAATATCAGAAGTTATAATTGTTTCCTATTTTGTTTACTAAGTACTTAAGTTACTATAATACAATAGATAATATAATTTTAGTATGTTTACTGTTCATGATGAATTTACAATGTGAGATGATTTTAAAGAAACAGTAGGAAGATAATATGTGCATTATTTACAATAATATCTAGAATACATGTTTATAAATTAGGTATTAAAATGATTGGTCATTCTTTGCTGAAAGTACATAAATAGATTGTAATATAGTAATTATTAATGTCCTTATACTTCAACATATTAATGTCTGTGTGACCTAATCTTGCTGTAATACACTCTCTGTATTATTCCTAGAGGCTTTTATATAAATGAAAGAGTTCTAAAAAAAGGATTATTATGATACCTAGCTAAAATAATCATTAAATTCTTCCAAAGCTAAAAAAAAGTTACTTGGAGATATTTTTGGTAATCTTATTAGAGGACATATTGATGATTTAATTCCATGGAAACTATATAGTTCAATATTAGTTCATATTCATTCCAACCATGTATAATCATTCATATCTACAGTTAAACAAACCTTATGTACTATACTACTTCATCGTAAGATGAGTGGAAAAACACAGAAATGGATTTTACTCATTAATCAATCAATTCTAACTCTAGGTTAATTTATTTAGATAAACATATACAAGTAAAATTTGTTGAATAAAATGCAGACTTAAATAGTCTAATTGCATATGCAAATCATCTAAGTAATAATAGTAAAAATAATCATGACTACTTCCATTCCAGTAATTTGCTTGCATAAAATAAATAAGCTAACAAAATGGAACCTGATAACTTGTAGAAGAGACAAACAACCCAAGGATCCTATCCCACCCAACCTTTTCCTGAAGATAGCTCAACTGCTTGTCTTAGGACCCATGATCCTATCCACTGATCCACTAGGATGAAATAACTATGTGAAGAAATGGGATTAAAAACCTTTGCAACTCCACAAAATTACTTAACAGTAGTACTTCTGTCCTTAGCAATAAAGAACTCAGCTAACAAGCTGCACTATTTTTAAAAACAATCTTAATCACTCAATCCACTTCTTCATTTCCCCTCATTGAATCTCTTGTGCACCTTTATCAACTTCAGGAATTTCACAAGGTAATGATTGAACAACCTCATGCTGAATTCGATGGATAGATATATGCATGCCCAGTTCTTTTTGGTCAGTTTTTTAATTAATGAGCCACCTTCTCTGTTACACTTTCTTGGGGAACATGACCACAAAATTATGGAAGTTTCCTATGCAACAGCCAGAAGTTGTTGACGATGTTGCCATGTGTCAATTTACTCTCACCCCAGTCTATTCCTCCTAGTGGGTTAATGGACAGTCATTCAATAGCCTCCTTAGGCTATTTGTCTCATATTTTATTTATTAACTAATAAAATATTCAAAATAATTAATTACATTAATCCTTGACCCCACATGGTCAATAAAAGTAAAATCTAATGTTTTCTTAAACATAAAATGTTATTGAAATTGGGGTACGTGACATATACCCCTCCTTAATTCCAACATCGTCCTCGATGTTGATTTATTCATCATCCTCAAAGTTGCCCTGGATAGAATTGGATATGCTGCCCACATATGACTCCCCAATTTCCAGGTTTCTTCTTCTGGACTAAGGTGCTTCCATTGCACATTCACCTGCCCAATGGTGCGATTCCAAAGAAATATCTCCCTCTTGTTAAGGATACAATTTGGTTCCACCATAAAATCTCCTTCAGGCTCCACCTGCACATCATTCCAATTTATCACATGAGTAGCATCATGTACATATATTTTTAAAACATAAATATGAAAAAAATTATGAACTTTATTATTTGGTGGTAAGGCCAATTTGTATGCCACCGATCCAACTCTAGACAATATTTCGAAGGGCCCACATTACTTGGGTGCTATCTTAGCACAACTCCCTAATTTAAAGAACTATTTTTAGGTTTTACCTTAATGAAAACATGTTCGCCCACCTAGAACTCTTTTTGAGTTCGTTTAAGATCCACTTGACTCTTTTATCTATCGTTTGCAACCTTTAAATTACCTTGTAACTGCTTCATAGTTAATTCCACCTCCTTGAATAACTCAGGTCCTAGTATTAACCTATCAATGGGGTTACTCCATGAGATGAGAGTATTGCATTTTTTGCCATACAGAATCTCAAATGGGCTGAATTTTGTTGAAGCTTGGTAGTGGTTGTTGTATGCAAACTCAACCAAGTGTAAGTAGTCCTCCCATTTACTTGGTTGTTCTCTAACGTACATCCTTAACATATATTCCAAGATCTTATTTACCCTTTTTGTCTTCCCATCCTTTTTTGGATGAAAATATGTACTAAAATTTAAAGTAGTATTTAAGCCTTTAAATAAAGATTTCCAAAAATTTCCCGTGAATTTAGAGTCCCTATCAGAAATTAAAGCTTTTGGAATTCCATGTAAATGAAAAATTTATTTCATAAATATTTCAGCAATATTATCATCCTTATGAGTGGTATTTACTGGTATAAAATGGGCTTCCTTACTGATTTTGTCAACAACTACCATTATAGAATCATTATGGTTTTGATTTCTAGGAAAACATGTATGAAATCAATGCTGATTATTTCCCATTGCCAACTAGGAATTGGTAACGGTTGTAATAAATTGGTTGGATTTTGATGTTCAGTATTAACCTGTTGACATTCAAAACATCTAGCAATATATTCTTCCGACTCATTCTTCATATTCAAACAAAAGTAATCTTTCTGTAACATAGTTATTGTCTTATGATAGCTAGGGTGTCCTAAATACGAACTTTTATGTATTTCATTTAAAATGAACAACTTAACTTTAGGTATGTTAGGTATATACATTCTATTTTTATAAAGTATTAACCCCTTTTCATTTAGATTGTAGCCTATAATTAAAATTTTAGTTACATTTTTTGCCACTTTAGCTTGCAATTTTCGGTAATTTTCATCAAATTTTACTCCTTCGAGCTAATCTTCTAAATCTGTTTTGTAAGTACTGATTGCTACAATAAAATTTAATCTTACATTTCTGCTCAAAGCAATAACTACTTTATTTTCCTCCCCCTTGATATGTTGGATCTCAAAATCATATTCGCTAAGGAAAGCTAGCCATGTAGCTTGCCTTGCATTTAAATTTGGTTGATCCAACAGATACTTTAAACCCTTATTATCCATCATTAAATTAATTTTTCTCCTGATCAAGTGATGTCACCACATATTTAATGCATGCATCATGGCATCCAATTCTAAATCGTAAGTAACGTAATTTTTCTCGTGAATTTTTAATTTCCTGGACTCATACGCTATTACGTGTCCTTGAGTTCAGACCTCAACAAGGCCATTGTTGCATGCATCAATACATACAAAAAAGTCCTTGTTAGGATCAGCAATTCTTAAAATTGGTGCAGTAGTTAATAATTATTTTAATTTCTTAAAACTCACTTCACATTTTTGATCCCATACGAATTTCTTCCCTTTCTTATGTAGAAAATTTACAAGATTCATGATCCTTTAAAATCCCTCAATGAATCTTCGATAGTACCTGGTGATCCCAATGAACTGTTGATGTATTTGTAACTTTAGAATGTATTCACTTGTGTATATATTATTGTACCCCATTGTTCCTATCAGGAGAATCATTTGTATTTCATTGTAGCTCGATGTTCCTATTGGGAGAGTCATTAATATAATAAAGTCATGTAAAGTCAATGAGGTTAACTCTCCATTGTAATTCAGGGAAATAGTCCCCAAAATTGAGTTAATTTTAACCCTCCTTGTTTATGGGAGGGAAAATTCCCACAGTTGAGGGGCACTAGGGTTATTAGACTCTCCTAGAGAAGTCATCCCTTGTAAGTAATTGTTAAGTGAGGCTGACATGTTGGAGTGGAAATAAAGTGAACGGAATAATATAAATAGAAGTGAGTCTCTCCTCATTTATACACACACACACTCACTCATCTAGGGCACATGAGCGAGAGAGGAGAAGCTCTCTCAAGTGAGAGAGAGAGAAAAACTGTTGGAGATCATATTTTCTGTCTTTGGGTTTTAATACTACTATTGTTGTTCATTCTATCTCTTAGGAAGTTGTGGGATTTTCTCCTTTATGGTTTCCCAGAGGAAAATCTTCATGTCTCTTATCTCTTGTGATTATTGTTGTGCATATTATTCTCTCAGATAATACCCTAAATATAATATTGTTTAAATGTTAAAAATCTAACATGTTATCAGAGCTAACCTGAGAAGAAGACACTATGAAGTTGCGAAAGCTAGGGCTTCTTAATTTTTGGGTTTCTCTCCATAATCCATTGGGAAAAGGATGCTAGGATAACTCTCCATTGAAGGGGGAATCTTTCTGTTGAAGCAGAATTTGATTCTGGGCTTTTTCATTTTTTGTTGCAGGAAATTAGGGCTTTTTACAGAAGAGGAATTTTTGAGTGAGCCCAGCATAGGATTTTTCTCCTCATTAAAATCAAATTTTACAGACCAAGATCAATATTTTTTGTTGGGTAAAACTATGGGAAAGTCAAACCCTAGTTTGACCTCGGGCCTGAAAAATCCTAAAATACTAAAACAGGTAGTTTGGGTACATTCGCTATATCTCGGGATTGAATAATTCTAAGGGGCCAAAAGTTTCACAGGTTGAATATAAAATCCTGATGTACCCTGATTAAAAATTCTAGCCTCAGATTCTCTATATTCTGAGAGATATGTTTCCTCCAAATTAGGGTTCCAACCTCTTCCAGGATTCATCCCTAAACAAGAAACCTAGGTAGAATTGCAATATCTCAGGCTACAAAGATCCAAACAAACTTTAACAAGATTTTATAGATAGGGAAGAGACCATACTTTCTATGTTAAAAGTTTCATACCCTGAAGGTGAAATAGTGACACATGGAAGTCCATACAACTTCTCTATGCTGAACAATATTGAAACAAGTCACCTGGGAAAACTCTCATAAGTCCCAATTGGTGAAACCAATTATGGTAAAACCTATGGTGGTGGAAATACGATAGATTAATTTACCTTGGTACGAAATTTTATACACATAGGAGTAGTACTTTTGGAGATACTGCAAAAATAGTAATAGGCATTTCTGCAGAAGAAATTCATTAGAGGAAATTTCAACTCAAAATGGGCCTTTTAACTTTTATTCAAATTCCATGTCATCATGTCTTAGCCAATGAAATTTATTTAAATTTTAAATACCGTATAGGTCTTAAACACTTTTTTAATATAAATTTGGGGATAGGTATCATAAAAAAAAAACTACTTTTTTTGTTTGTATTTTTGACATATCTCCCTATGTTTTTACTCAAATTTCGATCGAGAGAGCTCGTTGGATGCGGAATTAAATTCCGCATCCAACAAGCACCCACTCGGCATACTTTTGATGGACCCTGCTACCCCAAAAACAATAAATACATGAAAAAATGGAATGATGACACCATCATTCCATTTTTTTCATGTATTTCTTGTTTTTGAGGTAGTGGGGTCCATCAAAAGTATGCCGAGTGGGTACTCGTTGGATGCAAAATTTAATTCCACATCCAACGAGCTCTCCCAATCAAAATTTGAGTAAAAACATGAGGAGATATGTCAAAAATACAAACAAAAAAGTAGCTTTTTTCTTTCCTTCCTCCAAAATTAATAAATATTATTTTAATATTTTAACTATTATTTTATTAATTCATTTTAGGAGGCCCATTTTGAGTTGAAATTTTCTCTAATGTGTAAACTAGGGCTTCCTGTTCCGGGAACTTCCCCCCACTGTTTTCAGAGAAGGAGTACATTGGACATCTTTCCTTTAAGAGGTCTATATTTCTATCCAATCATATTTGAAATATTCCAAATTTTGAAAATTAGGATTTCTCTCACAAACCCTAGATCAGCCAGCTCTGAAACTAGGATGGACACCTCAAATCGATAAGATCTAATCTTTTGCTATTTACATTTGAGTTGCTCATTTCTAATTCACTAGTCACACCATCTTGATGAAAATATTGGTAAAACTAACCAATTCTAAGCATGGAAGTATTGGATCTCACCGGTTCTTGAAGAAAATGAATTGGAAACCTACATAAGTCGAGAGGTTCCAGTTCCACATGGAGATGATGCTAAAATCCTTACACAAGAAGAACTTGGTCAAGGCCAAGAAGATCATTGCTGATTTAATCATGGATCACCTTATACCACAAGTGTCTTCCCTAAAGACACCGAAAGAGATATTTTATTCCTTAATCAATCTATTTTAAGGGAAGAACATAAATTAGAAGATGACTTGTAGAAAACAGTTGAAGAATGTGAAGATCCAAAATGTAGAGACCATGCAGTCATACTTTATAAGGGTATCTCAAATCAAAGAACAACTTGAAGCAGTAGAAGAATAAGTGGAGAATGTAGAAGTTGTGATAACCACCTTGAATGACCTCCCAGGATCATGGGATTCATTCATTCAATGAATCTATGCAAGAAGAAAGTGATTACTTTCAGTAGACTCTAGGAAGAGTGCACACAAGATGAATCTCGACCCATAATAAGAGAAGAGAAGATGGGAGCAATTGAAGATCAAGCTCTCACCATCCAAAGAAGATCACTAAAGTGATGAGGAATACGAAGGACTCAACTCTTGAAGAACCTCTTATCTATATTAAAAATTGGATAAGAAAAAATGACTGAAAAAGATGATGAAGCTGAAGGCTCAAGAAGGAGTCTACCCACAAAACAAATAAAGATAAGTATTGAATTGTCATTTCATGATATTATTTTGTTATGCATTTGTTTATATTCAGTTTATGTGTTATGCAAGATATAATGTTTTCTTTAATGATAGTATACTACTAATATGCATGTGATGGCTAATTATACCATGGTGCTATACAACTCTCCATTTCTACTTATCTAGAATGAAACCTCTTTGCTGTCATATTGGATTAGTGCACAATCTCAATGTTGTCATGGTAGAGGTGGAAGGAATCTAGAAAGTTTCTATAAGAAATGGATGAATGTTGTATTGGCTAAAATAGTTGCATGATTATATCTTAATGCAACATAATTTTTCATTATGAACATACCTTATGAAATGTTTCTAATCATACAACTGGTTCATTTGACTTGTAGGAAAGACCATGTACAATTTCCTACAAGAAAAGAAGGATGAGACTTGTTCTGAAGAACAAGTGATGACAGTTCAAGATTCACTATAATAAAAATGAATAATAATGACTAGAATGCGATGTCAAAGACCTGAAGGGAAGTCCATTGTATCTTCCATATGGATTTGCAAGATCTAGCATGCAATAGATGGCAACTTCGTGGGATACAAGGAAATATTCGTAGCACGAGGCTTCTCATGGAAAGAAAGAATAGACTAAGAAGAGACATTTGCATCCATTGGAAGTTGAGACACATGAGAGGAAGACTCATGTGTGAAAATTAAAGAAGGCCTTGTACGAACTCAGAAGGAACTCATGGGATAACACATACAAGAAGAGCTTGAAGATCACCTAGAGTGATGAATATCTTAACTTGTCCTACAAGGTTGAATATGAAAGCCTATAGAGGATGAAAAGCTCACAAATGGGTGTGAGAAGAAATTTTGAAAAGCTTCAAGATAGAGGATCTTGGTATCTAGTGACCCTAGATGGATACATAATATACTAGTAGCAGAGGGAGATACTTGTCATTCTGGTATAGAATGTTTCAATGCATAGAGTATGAAAGGAAGAGAGAGAATGATACTCCACTTCAGAGGGAGTGACTGCAGAAGATCTCGAGGTTCAACATGGTATGATAGGATGGATAGCTTACTGATGGCTCTAGGATTTATTGGGAGTAAAGAGGATTCCAACCTTAACTTCAAGGTTGAAGGCGAAAGACCAGTGATTCTCCTATTATATGTCCATGACTTGTTATTGATATAAAAGAGGAACTCATTAAAGTTGCAAGAAGGAGACTTGTTGCCGATTTCGAGATGAAGGACTTGGATATGCTGTACTACTTTCAAAGCATGGAGGTGTGGAAGAATGTGGATGGATTATCCCTGGGACAAGAGAAATATGCAGTGGATATCATAAAGAGGTTTGAGATGATGGACTGCAAGGCCATGACCACACCTATGGCATCGGACCTGAAGCTATTGATTGATGCTTCATCAGATTTGGTTGATGATATGATGTATCATCAAATGATTGGAACATTGATGTACCTGACGAATATGAGACCAGATATTTTTTTTGCTGTGAGCACATCGAGAAATGTTCACATGATGGTTGCAAAGCATGCAGTGAGGTACCTAAAGGGTAGAGTTGACTATATGCTCAAGTATGAAGCGAATTAGAAGATTAACCTAGATGGTTATGTGGATTCAAATTTGGTAGTGCCATTGATAGCAAGAGAACTTCAGGGTGTTGCTTTAGTATGATATCAGAGAGGAGTAATAAAGCTCCATTATGTGATCCAGATCGAGATCTCTTGAAAGAGGGGATTCTAGCATAGCCAGTGAGACAGGTTGTCTGAGCATAAAATCTTGGCGAAGCTTGTAGGTGGCTCATATGTAAACAGTCATGTAGGTTGTCCTTCGATGTAATCAGTCATGGCAAAGCTCGCAGATTATCCTTGGACATAATCATCCTTGATGTTATTCTATGCTAGAAATGGTCAGAATGAAGTTTGAGTACTCCAGGGAGAAGCTTAGTGTTCTCCATATCGAGGTTTGCTCCAAGGGGAGGTGATGTAAGTGCAGAGCCTTTCTAACATGGTGGAAGGTTGGGCCTCCCATGGTCAGATGTAAGTGTAGATCCTTTATGACATGGTGGTAGGTGGGTCCTCCCATGGTCAGATGTAAGTGTAGAGCCTTTCTGACTGGGTCAGATGTAAGTGTAGACCCTTTCTGACTGGGTCAAATATAACTGCTGAGCCTTTCCGACATGGTGGAAAGATGGGACTCCCATGGTCGGATATAAGTACCGAGCCTTTTCGACATGGTGGTAGGCTGGGCCTCCCATAGTTGAATATAAGTGATGATATTTTCTGACATAATGGAAGGTTGGGCCTCCCATGGTCAGATCTGAGTGATGGGCCTTTCTGACTGGGTCAGATGTAAGTAGTGGATGATCCTTTCTGACATGGTTGTAGGCTCGGTCTCCCATGGTCAGATGTGAGTGTTGGGCGTGTGTTTCTGACATGGTGGTGGATGTGTTGCTCTCATGCTCAGATGTAAATGATGGGAGGGCCTTTCTAACTAGGTTCAAATATAAGCATTGAAGAAGACCTACCTGGAGGATAGGCCTACAACCAACATGAAAAAGGGTTGTCTTTGTAGAACTTCCTATGATGAATAGAATTGAGATATAGCACCAGTTGATAGAGATATGGAAATTAGTGATGATGATGATCCAGTGATGATCTAGATTTGATGATGATCCAATTTCAATGATGATCCAATGATGATCTAGTGATGATCCAGACTTGATGTTGATCCAGTGATGATCCAGACTTGATGTTGATCCAGTGATGATCTAAACTTGATGTGTATCCAGTGATGATCCAGACTTGATGATGATCTAGTGATGATCCATTTTTGATGATGATCCAAAGAAGAAAACTTGTACTAATGTATTGTGTCAAGAGAATACCTTCCTAGTTAAGAGGGAGTGTTGATGTATTTGTAACTTTGGAATGTATTCACTTGTGTATATTATATTGTACCTCAATGTTCCTATAGGGAGAGTCATTAATATAATAAAATTATGTAAAGTCAATGAGGTTAACCCTCCATTGTAAGTCAAGGAAATAGTCCCCACAATTGAGTTAATGCTAACCCTCCCCATAGTTGAGGGGCACTAAGGTTAGTAGACTCTCCTAGAGAAGTCGGCCCTGGTAAGTAATTGTTAAGTGAGGATGACATGTTAGATTGGAAATAAAGTGAACAGAAGAATATAAATAGAAGTGAGGCTCTCCTCATTTCTACACACACACACTCACTCATCTGAGGCACATGAGTGAGAGAGAGAGAACAACTGTTGGAGATCATCTTTTCCATGTTTGGGTTTTATTGCTACTATTGGTGCTCATTCTATCTCTAAGGAAGTTGCGGGGTTTTCTCCTTTATGGTTTCCTCGAGGAAAATATTTGTGTCTCTTGTCTCTTGTGATTATTGTTGTGCATGTTATTTTTTGATTTATTTGTAACTTCGGAATCTATTCACTTGTATATTGTACCTCGATGCTTATTTTGGTAAGTATCTATAATGTAAATGAGTCATTTCATGCCCCGATGTTCTGATTAGGAGATTCAATAATGTAAACAAGTCATGTAAATTCATTGAGGTTAACCCTCCATTGTAAGTTAGGGCAATAGTCTCCACATTTTGTGTCAAGGTTAAACCTACTTGTTGATCGGAGGGCAAAGTCCCCACAGTTGTGGGGAATTAGGGTTATTAGACTCTCCTAGAGATGTCA
This sequence comes from Pseudotsuga menziesii, assembly GCA_001517045.1. Taxonomy (NCBI): domain Eukaryota; kingdom Viridiplantae; phylum Streptophyta; class Pinopsida; order Pinales; family Pinaceae; genus Pseudotsuga; species Pseudotsuga menziesii. The sequence continues at coordinate 753,496 of LPNX010593470.1, read as the reverse complement.
GCTCTAGTAAGTAATTGTTAAGTGGGGCTGACATGTTCAAGTGGAAATTAAGTGAACGAAAGAATATAAATAGAGAGTGAAACTCTCTATTTATCACACACACACTCACTCACTGGGTTGCATGAGTGAGAGAGGAGAATCTCTCTCAAGTGTGAGAGAGAGAACAAGATGTGGAGATCATCTTTTCTATTTTCGGGTTTTACTACTATCATTGGTGCTCATTCTATCTGTGAGGAAGTTGCAGGGTTTTCTCCTTTATGGTTTCCTTGAGGAAAATTATTTGTGTCTCTTGTCTCTTGTGATTTATTGATGTGCATGTTATTCTCTCAGATAAGATCCTAAGATCATAATGCTAGCTTGAATGATAAAATTCTAACACTGAATCAGAGCTAACCCGAGAAGAATGTTGATGTAAATGTAACTTTGGAATGTATTCACTTGTATTTCTTATCTATTGTAACCCGATGTTCATTTTGGGATGTATTGTAATTTATTTGAGTCATGTCATACCCCGATGTTTATTTCGGGAAGTTTCTATAATGAGAAAGTCATGTCAAGTCATTATGGGTAACCCTCCTATTGGTCAAGGGTTAAAGTCCCCACAGTTGTGGGGCCCTTGGGTTATTATACTGTCCTAGTGAATTTGACCCTAGGTGAGTCATTGTAAGTCAAGGAAATAGTCCCCACCACTGTGTTACCCTCCTATTGGTCGGAGGAGGCAAAGTCCCCACAAGTGGTGGGGCACTAGGGTTATTAGACACTCCTAGAGATGTCGGCTCTAGTAAGTAATTGTTAAGTAAGGCCGACATGTTGGAGTGCACTTCAAGTGAATGGAAGAATACAAATAGAGAGTGAGAGCCTCTCTATTTATCACTTGCAACACACATCACTTACTCACTAAAGTGTGGCGCATTAGTGAGGAAGGAAATACACTAGTACTAGACAAGAAGAAGACTACTGCTGTCGAGAGTGCATCTTATTGTTTTGGGGATTTTACTGTTTTGTTGCTGATTCTATCTCTGAGGAAGTTGTGGGGTTTTCTCCTTTATGGTTTTCCTGAGAAAAACTCTTTGTGTCTCTTGTCTCTTGTGATGTGCTTATGTTTTATTGCTGTGCTTGTTATTCTCTCAGTGAAAAGATCCTAAGATCATAATGCTAGCTTATATGATGAAAAACTAACATGGTATCAGAGCTAACCTGAGAAGAAGACATTGTGCAGCTGCAAAATCTAGTACTTCTTATTTTTTGAGCCTCTCTCCACAATTTATCAGCAAAAGTATGCTAGAATGAATCTCCATTGAAGGGCACATCTTTCTGTCGAAGAAGAATTCGATTTCGAGCATTTTCAGTTTTCGATGTGGAAATTAGGGCTTTCTACAGAAGAGGAATTTTTGAGTGAGACCAGCATGGGATTTTTATCCTCATAAAAACCGAATTTTAGAGACCTAGATCAAGAAATTTGGTTGGGTGAAACTCTAGGAAATTCAAACCCTAGTTTGACACCGAGCTAGAGAAACCCTAAATACTTAAACTGCTAAGTTTTGGTACAGTCTTTATATGCCACGATTGGAAACATTTCAGGAGCCACAAATTATAGGGTCCGAATATAAACTCCTGATGAATCCTGTATCCAAAAATCAGACTCATATTCATTGTATTCCAGAAGATATGATCTCTCCATTTTAGGGTTCCAGCCTCTTCCAAAATTCATCCCTAAACAGGACATCTGGGGAGATATGAAATATATTGGGATACAAAGGTCCAAATGGAATTCTTGAAGATGTTCCAAAAAAGGAAAGGAATTTAATTTCATTGTTCCAAATATCAGACTCACAAGATGAACCAGTGACATGTGGCATTCAGTACAACTTCGATGTTCTGAATAGTCCTGTAACAAGTCACCTTGGGAAAAGGATCATAAATCCCAAAAGGTGAAACCAATTCTGATGAAACCTATGGTTTTGGATCAGGGACATTATAGTTTACCTCAGTGAGAAATTTCAGACATAGAGGAGCAGTAATTTCAGAGCTATCATAGAAACAGTAACAGGAATTTCTATAGAAGAAATTGGAAATCTAGGGCTTCCTGTTTTGGGAGCTTCCCTCCACCGTTTTCAGAAAAGGAGTACATTGGAAATCTCCATTTGAAGATATATATCTATCTATCCAATCATATCTGAAATATTCCAAGTCTTGAAAATTAGGGTTTCTGTGACAAACCCTAGATCAGCCAGCTCCGGAACCAGGATGGACACCTCAAATGGGTAAGATCTAATCCTTTGTTATTTTCATTTGAGGTTCTCATTTCAAAGTAATCTATCACATCAGCTTGATGATAAGATTGGTGAAGCTGAAAAATTCCAAGCCTAGAAGTATATGATCTCTCTAAAGAAATATGATTGGACACCTACATGAGTATAGAGGTTCCAGTTCCAGAGGGAGATGAGGCTAGAAGCCTTACACAAGAAGAACTTGGTCAAGGCCAAGAAGATCATGGTTGATTCAGTCATGGATCAACTTGTACTACAAGTGTATTCCCTAAATACACCAAATGTGTTTAATGCCTTGACCAAGATATTTGAAGGAAAGAACATAGATCGGAATATGACCTTAAGAAACCAGTTAAAGGAAGGGAAGATCCAGAATGAAGAGACCATGCAGTCATAAGAGTCTCTCAAATCAAGAACAACTTGAAGCGGCAAAAGAAGAAGTGAAGAATGTAGAAGTGGTGATGGCCACCTTGAATGGCCTCCTAGGATCACAGAATTCATTCATTCAAGGAATTTGTTCGAGAAGGAAGTGATTACTTTCAGCATACTTTGGGAAGAAGAAGAAGCTCGACTCATAAGAAGAGAAGAGAAGATGGGAGAAACTAAAGATCGAGCTCTTGCCATCCAAAGAAGAACCCTCAAGTGATGAGGAATATGAACAACTCAACTCTTGAAGAACTTCTTATCCACCTTAGTATTTGGATTAAAAAATGATGCTATCATGTATGAAGAAGACGATGAAGTTGAAGGCTCAAGGAGTCTACCCACGAAACAAATAAAGATAAGTATTCAATTGTCATTTCATGTTATTGTTTTGTTATGCATTTGTTGATATTCAGTTGATGTATTATGCATGATAGGATGTTTGCATTAATGACAGTATACTACTAATATGCATGTGATGGGTAAGTAGCTCATGGTGCTATACAACTCTCAATTGCTACTTATCTAGAATGAAACCTCTTTGCTGACATATTGGATTAGTGCACAATCCCAATGTTGTCTTAGTAGAGATGGAAGGCATCTAGAAAGTTTTAGTGAAATATGGATGAATGTTGTATTGACTAAAATAGTTGCATGATCATATATTTATGCATAAGAATTTGCCAGTATGAATATTTATTATGAAATGTTTCTAAGCATACAAATGTGTTTGACTTGTAGGAAAGATCACATACATAATCGCCTACAAGCAAAGAAGAATGAAGACTTGTTCCGAAGAACAAGTGACGACATTTCAAAATGAAGAATAATATGACGAGTGCAATGACCTCATGCAGAACCTTCTAACCACCAAGAAGAAAGGGAATACCAGTCCAAGAAGGATGATGTTAGGGTGTAGTATCAAGACATGAAGAGAAGTCCATAGTTCCATCATGAAATAGATGGAAACATCGTGGGATACAAAGCAATATTCATAGCATGGGGATTCTCACGAAAAGAAGGCATAGAATACAAAGAAACATTTACAGCTACTAGAAGTGAAGTCACATGACATGCATAATCATGTGTGCAAATGAAAGAAGGCATTGTACGAGTTCAGAAGACACCCATGGAAAACACATACATGATGATATTGATGAAGATCTTAACCTTTTCTACAAGTTTGAATATGCAAGTCTATACACTAGATGGTTACATAGAATATTAGCAGCATAGGAAGCTACTTGTCACTCCGGTACAGAATGTTTCAGTGCATAGAGTACAGAAGATAGAGGGAGTATGATGCTCTTCTTCAAAGGGAGTGACTACAGAATATCCTGAGGATCGACATGGTACAATAGGATGGATAGATTACTGATGAATCTAGACTTTACTGAGAGTAAAGTGGATTCCAACCTTTGCTTCAAGGTTGAAGGCGGAAGACCAGTGATGCTCCTGTTATGTGTCGATGCACTAGGCATGGAAGTGTGGACAAGGGAAGCATGCAGTAGAGATCCTGAATAGGTTCTGGATGAAAAAATACATGACCACACCTATGGCAGCGAACATGAAGCTATTGAGTGATGCTTCATCAGAGACAGTTGATGCTACGATGTATCGTTAAATGATTGGGTCCTTAATGTACCTAAGACCAAATATTTGCTTTGCTGAGAACACATTGAGACATGTTCACCTGATGGTTGCAAAGCATGCAGGGGTACAGTTGATTATGGGCTCAAGTACGATGCGAATCAGAAGATTAACCTGGATGGTTATGTTGATTCAGATTGGGTAGGCAGTGCCATCGACAGGAAGAGTAATTCACGGTGTTGCTTCAGTATGGGATCAAGTGTGATCTCTTGGTTTAGCAGGAAGAAATCCTATGTGGCATTGAGTATAGCTGAAGCAGAGTATGTCGCAGCTTGTTCAGCTAGTTGTGAGGTAGTATGTGTTAGTTTTTCATCACATTTAAGCTAGCATTATGATCTTAGGATATTTTCACTGAGAGAATAACAAGCACAACAATAAAACACAAGCACATCACAAGAGACAAGAGACACAAAGAGTTTTCCTCGGGGAAACTATAAAGGAGAAAACCCCGCAACTTCCTCTAAGATAGAATCAACACCAAAATAGTAAGAGATCTCCCAAAACAACAGTATTATTCTGTCTTCTGTCTAGTCCCAAAATTTCCTTCTCCAGTAGTGCGCCACACTTGGGAGAGCAAGTGATGTATTTCACAAGTGATAAATAGAGAGACTCTCACTCTCTATTTATATTCATCTGTTCACTTGAATTGCCTTCTCACATGTAGGCTCAACCTAATAATTACTACTCGAGCCTACACCTTAATTAGTGTATAATAACTCAAGTGCCCCGAAACTGTGGGACTTACCTAATGACTTGATATGACTTGATTACATTATTAATCCTCCCGATCGGAACATCGGGGCATGACCACATGACTCAAATACATAATAGAGACATCCTGGAATAAACATTGGGTTACAATACATAAGATACATAGAAGAATACATTCCAAAGTTACATATACATCAGCACTCCCTCTTAACTAGGGAGGTATTCTTTCGACACAATTTTCAACACTGTTCTTCTTCTCTGTATCAACTGGATCATCTCGTCTTCAAGTCATCTTCCTATTCAAGTCATATTCATCTTCAAGTCATCATCGGATCTGGATCATCTCTCAATCTGGATCATCATCGAACATCATCACTAGATCTGGATCATCTCTCGATATGGATCACCACTCGATCTGGATCATTACTGCTGGATCATCATTACTAGATCTGGATCATCACTCGATCTGGATCAACACTGGTGCTATCTCATGATTCTTCTTGTCATAGGAAGTTCTACAAAGCTAGCCCTTTTTCATGCTGGTTGTAGGCCTACCCTCATGTAGGTCTTCGCCCAGCACTTATATCTGACCTGCTCGTCAGAAAGGCATGCCCAGTACTCACATCTGATCATGTAGTAAACTAAAATCCCATCAGAAAGTCCCAGCACTCACATTCACCAGCATGATAGGACACACCTACTATCATCTGTGAAATGGCTCAGCACTTACAACCACCAGCATGATAGGACACACCTACTATCATCTGTGGAAAGGCACAGTGCTCACATCCACCAGCATGGTAGGACACACCTACTACCATATATGGAAAGGCTCAGCACTTACAATCATCAGCATGGTAGGACACACCTACTACCATATGTGAAAAGGCTCTACACTTATAATCACCAGCATGGTAGGACACACCTACTACCATCTGTGAAAAGGCACTGCACTTACAGTCACCGGCATGATAGGACACACCTACTATCATCTGTGAAATGGCACAGCACTTATAGTCACCAGCATGATAGGACACACCTACTATCATATGTGACAAGGCTCAGCACTTACATCCATCCAGGTGGGAATACATCCTGCTCGCAATGATGGAAGGGAATGCACTCATATCTGATCATGAGGGGAACACATCCCAACAATCATATCAGAATGGCCCCCAGTCCTATTCGACTGAGCTACCTGGTAACTGACCAGGCGCCTTCATTCTTCTAGAGAATGGCAGTTGCCCTTACATCCGAACTGCTCGTCGGAATGGCCAACACTCACATCTGGCATGGAAGGAACTTAATCCTTTAGCCATGAACATAATGGTTCATCCCTTACATCTGATCAAGTGGGAACACATCCCTCTATCACATCAGAATGGCTACTCAGTTCTTACACTGAGTGTTCCTAGTAACTAAACAGGTGCCTCCATTCCTAGAATGGCAATTGCTCTTACATCTGTCCTGCTCGACAGAATGGCCAACACTCATATCTAACATGGAAGGGAGCAACCCTACCACCATGTTAGAATGACTCAGCCCTTATATCTAACCTACTCGTCAGAATGGCTATGGATCTCAGCACTCATATCTGACATGGAAGGAACCAATCCTCTCACCATGACAGAATGGCTCAGCCCTTACATCTGACCATGGAAGGAACCAATCCTCTCACCATGTCAGAATGGTTATGGGTCTCATCACTTTCTCTGGGAGGAAGCCTCGATTTGGAGAACACCAAGTCTCTCTTTGAAGTACTCGAACTTCAGCCTAGCCAATGGCTTCGTCAATACATCAGCTATCTATTCCTCTGTCGCAACATACAGGAGCTTCACTACTCCTCTCTGCACCATATCCCTGATATAGTGATACTTGATCTCGATATGCTTTGACTTGTCATGAAACACTGGATTCTCTGACAACTTCACGCAACTATGGTTTTCACAATGTATACAAGTAGCATCTAACTGGAGATCAAATATATCAGATAGTAGCTTCCGCAGCCATACTGCCTCACAACTAGCTGAACAAGCTGCAACATACTCTGCTTCAACAATACTCAATGCCACACAGGATTGCTTCCTACTAAACCAAGAAATCACACCTGATCCCATACTGAAGCAACATCTTGAAGTACTCTTCCTGTTGATGGCACTACTTGCCCAATCTGAATCAACATAATCTTCCAGGTTAATCTTCTAATTCGCATCGTACTTGAGCCCATAATCAATTGTACCCTTCAAGTACCTCAAAATATGCTTTGCAGTTGTCAAGTGAACACTCCTCGGATCTGTCGAGTACTGGCTCAAGGTGTTTACAGTAAAGCAAATGTCTAGTCTCGTGTTCGTCAGGTACATCAATGACCCAATCATCTGACGATACATCGTAGCATCAACTGACTCTTGACGAAGCATCACTCAATAGCTTCAGGTTCGATGCCATAGGTGTGGCCATGTAGTCCATCATCCTGAACCTCTTCAGGATCTCTACTGCATACTTCCCTTGTCCAAGGAAGATCCCATCTATACTCTACCACACCTCCATGCCTAGAACAATAGTGCATCGACACATAACAGGAGCATCACTGGTCTTTTGTCTTCAACCTTGAAGCAAAGGTTGAAGTCCACTTTACTCTCAGTAAAGCCTAGAATCATCAATAATCTGCCCATCCTTTCATACCATGTCGAACCTCAAGATCTTCTACAATCACTCCCTCTGAAGCAGAGCATCATACTCCCTCTGTCTTCCGTACTCTATGCACTGAAACATTCTGTACTAGAGTGACAAGTAGTATCCATCTAGGATCACTGGATACTAAGATCCTCTATCTTGAACTTCTTCAAAAGTTCATCTTGCACCCATCTGTGAGCTTGTCATCCTCTATCAACCTTGTGGCAAAGTTTAAGATATTCATCAAGCTCATCATGTATGCATTATCCCATGGGTGTCTTCTGAACTCGTACAAATCCTTCTTTCATTTGCACACATGATTATGCATGTCATGTGACTTCACTTTTATTAGCTGTAAATGTTTCTTTGTAGACTATGCCTTCTCTTCATGAGAAGCCTCATGCTACGAATATTTCTTTGTATCCCACGATGTTTCCATCTACTGCATGATGAAACTATGAACTTCTCTTCAGGTCTTGATACTACACCCAGACATCATTCTTCTTGAACTGATCTTCCCTTTCTTCTTGGTGGCTGGAAGGTTCTGCATCAATGATGTCCCTGCACTCATCATATTATTCTTTTCTTTGAACTGTCGTCACTTGTTCTTTGGAACAATTCTTCATTCTTCTTTTCTTGTAGGCGATTATGTATGCGATATTTCCTACAAGTCAAATGCAATTGTATGGTTAGAAACATTTCATAAGGAATATTTATACTGGCAAACACTTATGCATAAATAAATGATCATGCAACTACTTTAGCCAATACACCATTCATCCATATCTCATTGAAACTTTCTAGATGCCTTCCATCTCTACTAGGACAACATTGATATTGTGCACTAATCCAATATGTCAGCAAAGAGGTTTCATTCTAGATAAGTAGTAATGGATAATTTGTATAGCCCCATGAGCTACTTACCCATCACATGCATATTAGTAGTATTCTGTCATTAATGCAAACATCCTATCATGCATAATACAATAACTGAATATAAACAAATGCATAACAAAATAATATAATGAAATGACAATTGAATACTTATCTTTATTTGTTTCGAGGGTAGACTCCTTCTTGAGCCTTCAGCTTCATCATCTTCTTCATTCATAATAGCATCGTTTCTTATCCAAAGGCTAAGGTGGATAAGAATTTCTTCAAGAGTTGAGTTCTTCATATTCCTCATTGATTGAGGGATCTTATTTGAATGGTGATATATTGATCTTCAATTGCTCCCCTCTTCTCTTCTCTTCTTATGATTCAAGCTTCTTCTTCTTCCCAAAGTTTGCTGAAAATAATCACTTCCTTCTGGAACACATTCCTTGAATGAATTCCATGATCCTAGGAGGCCATTCAAGGTGACCATCATCACTTCTGCATTCTTCACTTTATATTTTACCGCTTAAAGTTGTTCTTGATTTGAGAGACTCTTATGATTGCATGGTCTCTGCATTCTAAATCTTCACATTATTCAACTGGATTCTTTAGGTCATATTCTGATTTTTGTTCCTCCCTTCAAATAGCTTGAAATTTTGTTCTTCCATTCTACAACCCCATTCTGTTGTGGATTATAAGGATTTGACAACTCCCTCTTAATCCCTGCTTCTTTGCATAGCTCTTTGAATTCATTCGAAGTGAATTCTCCACCATTATCTGATCGAATGGTATTGATCTTATTTTTAGTATGGTTCTTGATCAAGGCTTTGAATTCCTTGAACTTGCTGAACACTTCATCTTTGTTTTTCATAAAGTAAATCCAGAGTCTTTCTAGAAAAATCATTGATAAAAGAAACATAGTATACATACCCACTTAGTGAGTTTGCATACATCGGAGTGGATGATTTCTAGAATGCCTTTGGCTTTGCTTTTGCTGCTAGGAAATGTCTTCTTTGTATTCTTCCCTTTCGCACATCCTTTGCAAACTCCATCATGCTTTGTTTGGAATGCAATAGGTAGTGCTCTGTAGTGCACATGTGCAATCCTTCTATGCCAAAGCTCATTTGGCTCTACCGTATCATTAATCAAGGCTTGTTCTGGATGACCCTTCAATTTGTACAAGCCTCCTTCTTGTTCTCCAATCACTAACGCGTCATCAATTTTCTTTCCTTTTGGCCACATGATGACTTGACCATCGATGAATGCAACCCACATTCCTTTTGCATCCAAGGCTGAAATGGATAGAAGATTCTTCTTAAGTCCTGGAACAAACAATACTTCTTTCATTGTTAGAGACTTACCAGAGTCTAGCTTGTATGAAGATTCCCCATTACCTTTTATTGGATATTGGTAGTCATCTCCTAGTTTCACCTTGTGAGGTGATTCCTGTCTGACAGTCTTACAAAGGATTCCTTGAATCCCGTCATATGTTTGGAAGCCCCACTGTCTATAAGCCAATCATCATTTCCATGAGTAATGTTACCTGTGAGAGCTGATATCAGAACATATTCATCCTCGCTTGAAGAATCTTCACTTTCATATATGGATCTCTTTCTGGATGGTTCATCATCCTCTGCAGCATGAGCATGATGTCTTCTTTGGCCTCATCTCCCTCTGAAACTAGAACCTATATACTCATGTAGGTGTCCAATCCAGTTTCTTTAGAGAGATAAAATACTTCTATGCTTGGAAGTTGTCAACTTCACCAAGATTATCATCAAGCTATTGTGATAGATCATATTGAAATGAGAACCTCAAATGGAAATACAAAAGATTAGATCTTACCGATTTGAGGTGTCCGTCCTTGTCCCGGAGTTCGTTGATCTAGGGTTTGTCGTAGAAACCCTAATTTTCAAAGCTTGGAAAATTTCAGATCTGATTGGACAAACAGATAGATCTCTTCAAATGGAGCTGTCCAATGTACTCCTTTTCTGAAAACAGTGGAGGGAAGCTCCCAAAACATGAAGCACTAATTTTCTGATTTCTTCTGCAGAAATTCCTGTTACTGTTTCTGTGATATCTCCAAAATTACTGATCCTCTGTGTTTCAAATTTCACACTGAGGTAACCTCGCATGTCCCTGATCCAAAAAATCAGGTGTCATCATAATTTGTTTCACCATTTGGGATTTATGATCCTTTTCCCAAGGTGACCTGTTACAGGACTGTTCAGAACAGCGAAGTTGTACGACATGCCACGTGTCACTGGTTCATCTTCTGAGTCTGATATTTGGACCACTGAAATAAAAGTATGTTTCCTTTCTGGAAAATCTTCATGAATTCCATTTGGACCTCTGTAGCTCAAGATATTTCAGATCTCCCCAGATGTCCTGTTCAGGGACGAATTCTGGAAGAGGCTGGAACCCTAATGTGAAGAGATCATATATCCTGAAGTACAATGAATATGAGTCTGGTTTTTGGACACACGATTCATAAGAATTTTATATTCATCCCCTAAAATTTTCAGCTTTTGAGACTTTTCCAATCTCAGAATATAGTGACTATACCAAAACTTAGCAGTTTTAGTATTTAGGGTTTCTCCTAGCTCAGGGTCAAACTAGGGTTTGACTTTCCTGGAGTTTTACCCAACCAAATTTCTTGATCCAGGTCTCTAAAATTTGGTTTTGATGAGGATAATAACCCTATTTTGGTATCACTCAAAAATTCATCTTCTGTAGAAAGCCCTAATTTCCTCATCGAAGACTGAAAATGCTCGGAATCAAATTCCGCTTCGACAGAAAGATGCGCCCTTCAATGGGGAGTCATCTTAGCATACTTTTGCTGAAAATATATGGAGGAAGATCCATGAAATAGGAAACCCTAGTTCCTGTATCTGCACAATTTCTTCTTCTCAGGTTAGCTCTGATACCATGTTAGTTTTTCATCACATTTAAGCTAGCATTATGATCTTAGGATCTTTTCACTGAGAGAATAACAAGCACAGCAATAAAACACAAGCACATCACAAGAGACAAGAGACACAAAGAGTTTTCCTTGGGGGAACCATAAAGGAGAAAACCCCGCAACTTCCTCTAAGATAGAATCAACACCAAAACAGTAAGATATCTCCCAAAACAGCAGTAGTCTTCTGTGTTTTGTCTAGTCCCAAAATTTCCTTCTCCAGTAGTCCGCCACACTTGGGAGAGCAAGTGATGTATTTCACAAGTGATAAATAGAGATACTCTCAATCTCTATTTATATTCATCCATTCACTTTAATTTCCTTTTCACATGTAGGCTCAACCTAATAATTTCTAGTGCCCCGAAACTATGGGGACTTACCTAATGATTTGATATGACTTGATTACATTATTAATCCTCCCAATTGGAACATCGGGGCATGACCACATGACTCAAATACATAATAGAGACATCTTGGAATAAACATCGGGTTACAATACATAAGATACATAGAAGAATACATTCCGAAGTTACATATACATCAACAGTATGGCTACGGAAGCTACTATCTGATATATTTGATCTCCAGTTGGATGCTACTTGTATACATTGTGACAACCAGAGTTGTGTGAAGTTGTCAAAGAATCCAGTGTTCCATGACAAGTCGAAGCATATCGAGATCAAGTACCACTATATCAGGGATATGGTGTAGAAAGGAGTAGTGGAGCTCCAGTATGTTGCGACGGAGGAACATATAGCCGATGTATTGATGAAGCCATTGGCTAGGCTGAAATTCGAGTACTTCAGGGAGAAGCTTGGTGTTATCCAGATTGAGGTTCCCTCTAAGAGAAAGTGATAAGACCCATAGCCATTCTGACATGGTGAGAGGATTGGTTCCTTCCATGGTTAGATGTAAGGGCTAAGCCATTCTGTCATGGTGAGAGGATTGGTTCCTTCCATGTCAAATATGAGTGCTAAGATCCATAGCCATTCTGACGAGTAGGTTAGATATAAGGGCTGAGCCATTTTTTCATGGTGATAGGGTTGCTCCCTTCCATGATAGATATGAGTGCTGGCCATTTTGTTGAGTAGGACAGATGTAAGGGCAATTGCCATTCTAGGAATGGAGGCACCTGGTTAGTTACCAGGATCAATCAGTGTAGGACTGAGTAGCCATTCTGATGTGACAGAGGGATGTGTTCCCACTTGATTAGATGTAAGGGCTGAACCATTCTGTAATGGCTAAAGGATTAATTTCCTTCCATGTCAGATGTGAGTGTTGGCCATTTTGATGAGAAGGTAGGATATAAGTGCTATGCCATTCCGACATGGTGAGAGGATTGGTTCCTTCCATTGTCAGGATGCCACATCCAGCATGAAAAAGGGTTGGCTTTGTGAAGACACATCTAGTTTGAAAAAGGACTAGATCAGTGTAGATGCCACATCTGGTATGAAAAAGGACCAGCTTTGTGATGCCTCATCTAGTTTGAAAAAGCACTAGCTCTTGGAAGACTCATCTAGTTTGAAAAAGGACTAGCTCTATGTAGATGCCTCATCTAGTTTGAAAAAGGACTAGCTCTGGGAAGACTCATCTAGTATGAAAAAGGACTAGCTCTGAGTAACTGCCTCATTTGGTATGAAAAAGGACCAGCTCTGAGATGATACATTCATTATGAAAAAGGACTAGCTCTGTAGAACTTCCTGTGATAAGAAGAATCATGAGATAACACCAGGGATGATCCAGATCGAGTGATGATTGAGATCTAGTGATGATAGCCAGCGAGATCTAGATCAAGTGATGATTGAAATCCAGTGATGATGATCTAGCAGTGATGATCTAGATCCAGTGATGATCCAGATCCAGTCCAGTGATGTTGATCCAGATCGAGAGATGATCCAGATCCGGCGGTGATGTTCCATGATGATCCAGATCGAGAGATGATCCAAGATCCAGTGATGATGCTCCATGATGATCTAGATTAAGAGATGATCCAGATCTGACAAAGATGACTTAAAGATGAGATGATCCAGCTGATACAGAGAAGAAGACTTGTGCTGATAAATTGTGTCAAGAGAATACCTTCCTAGTTAAGAGGGAGTGTTGATGTAATTGTAACTTTGAAATGTATTCACTTGTATTTCTTATCTATTGTAACCCCATGTTCATTCAGGGATGTATTGTAATGTATTTGAATCATGTCATACCCCGATTTTTATTCCAGAAAGTTTCTATAATGAGAAAGTCATGTCAAGTCATTATGGGTAACCCTCCTATTGGTCAAGGGTTAAATTCCCCACAGTTGTGGGGCCCTTGGGTTATTAGACTATCCTAGTAAAGTCGACCCTAGGTGAGTCATTGTAAGTTGGGGCAATAGTCCCCACCATTGTGTTACCCTCCTATTGGTCGGAGGAGGCAAAGTCCCCACAAGTGGTGGGGCACTAGGGTTATTAGACACTCCTAGAGGTGTCGGCTCTAGTAATTAATTGTTAAGTAAGGCCGACATGTTGGAGTGCACCTCAAGTGAAAGGAAGAATATAAATAGAGAGTGAGAGCCTCTCTATTTATCACTTGCAGCACACATCACTTACTCACTAAATTGTGGCGCATTAGTGAGGAAGGAAATACACTAGGACTAGACAAGAAGAATACTACTGCTGTCGAGAGTGCATCTTACTGTTTTTGGGATTTTACTATTTTGGTGCTGATTCTATCTCTGAGGAAGTTGTAGGGTTTTCTCCTTTATGCTTTCCCTGAGAAAAACTCTTTGTGTCTCTTGTCTCTTGTGATTTGCTTATGTTTTATTACTGTGCTTTTTATTCTCTCAATGAAAATATCCTAAGATCATAATTCTAGCTTATATGATGAAAAACTAACAAAGAAGACATTGTGTAGCTGCATAAGCTAGGGATTCTTACTTTTTTGGGTCTCTCTCCATAATATATTAGAAAAATTATGCTAGGATGACTCTCCATTGAAGGGCGCATCTTTATGTCGAAGCGGAATTTGATTCCAGACATTTTCAGTTTTTGGTGCGGGAAATTATGGCTTCTTACAGAAGAGGAATTTTTAAGTGAGCCCAGTATAGGATTTCTTTCCTCATCAAAATTGGAGTTTAGAGACCTGGGTTGATATTTTTGGTTGTGTGGAACTCTAGGAAAGTCAAACCCTAGTTTGACCCCGAACTGGAAAAACCCTAAACTATTAAAACTGATAAGTTTTGATACATTCGCTATATATAGGGACAGGTTAAGTATCAGGTGCTAAAAATTTCACAAGACTAGGATAAAATCCTAATTTACACTGTCTCCAAAATTCAACCTCATATTTTCTATATTCTAGGATATATGATCTCTCCAAGTTCAGGTTCCAGCCTCTTCTAGGATTCATCCCTAAACAAGACACTTGGGGAGAATTTATATATCTTGAGATACAAAGGTCCAAATGAAATTTTTTAATATGTTCCAAAAATGGCATAGACTTTAATTTCTTTGGTCCAAGTTTTAGACCTAGAATATGAAACAGTGACACATGGAAGTCCATACAAGTTTGCTTTGCTGAACAGTCCTGAAAAAGGTCACCTTGGAAAAACAATCATAAGTCCCAATTGGTGAAACCAATTCTGATGAAACCTATGGTTTTGGAATAGGGAAAATCGAGGCTACCTCCATGCAAAGTTTCAGACACAAAGGAGCAGTAATTTCATAGATATCTCAGAAATAGTATCAAGCATTTTTGCAGAAGAAATTGGAAAACTAGGGCTTCCTGTTCCGAGAGTTTCCCTCCACTATTTACAGAAAAGGAGTACATTGGATAGATCACCTTGAAGAGATATATATTTCTATTCAATAATATATGAAATATTCCAATTTTTCAAAATTAGGGTTTCTCTGACAAACCCTAGATCAACCAGCTCTGAAACAAGGACGAACATCTCAAATCGGTAAGATCTAATCTTTTGCTATTTTCATTTGAGGTTCTCATTTCAAAGTGATCTATCACATCAGCTTGATGAGAATCTTGGTGAAGTTGAAAAATTCCAAGCATGGAAGTATATGATCTCTCTGAAGAAAATGAATTGGACACCTACATAAGTAGAGAGGTTCCAGTTCCATAGGGAGATGAGGCTAAAAGCCTTACACAAGAAGAACTTGGTCAAAGGCCAAGAAGATCATTGTTGATTCAATCACAGATCCCCTTATACCACAAGTGTCTTCCCTAAAGACACCAAAAGAGATGTTTGATTCCTTGAATAAGCTATTTGAAGGGAAGAACATAAATTAGAATATGACTATGAGAAAACAATTGAAGGATATGAAGATCCAGAATGCAGAGACCATACAGTCATAATTTACGAGGGCCTCTCAAATCAGAGAACAACTTGCAACAGTAGAAGAAGAAGTGGAGAATGTAGAAGTGGTGATAGCCACATTGAATGGCCTCCCAGGATCATGGGATTCATTCATTCGAGGAATGTGTGCCAGAAGGAAGTGATTACTTTCAGCAGACTCTGGGAAGAGCACACACAAGAAGAAGAAGCTCGACTAATAATAAGAGAAGAGAATATGGGAGCAATTGAAGATCAAGCTCTCACCATCCAAAGAAGATCCCTCAAGCGATGAGGAATACAAAGGACTCAACTCTTGAAGAAACTCTTATCCATCTTATCATTTGGATAAGAAATGATGAGTGAAGAAGATGATGAGGCTAAAGGCTCAAGAAGGAGTCTACCCACGAAACAAATAAAGATAAGTAATCAATTGTCATTTCATGATATTGTTTTGTTATGCATTTGTTTATATTAAGTTGATGTATTATGCATGATAGAATGTTTGCATTAATGAGATTATACTACTAATATGCATGCAATGGGTAAGTAGCTCATGGTGCTACACAACTCTCCATTGATACTTATCTAGAATGAAACCTCTTTGCTGACATATTGGGTTAGTGCACAATCTCAATGTTGTATTGGTAGAGATGGAAGGCATCTAGAAAGTTTCCGTGAGATATGGATGGATGTTGTATTGTCTAAAATAGTTGCATAATCATATATATTAATGCAAAATAATTTTTCATTATGAATATACCTGATGAAATGTTTCTAACCATACAGCTAATGCACTTGACTTATAGGAAAGATCGCGTAAAATCTCCTACAAGTAAAGAAGGATGAGACTTGTTCCAAAGAACAAGTAACGACAGTTCAAGATGAAGAATAATATGACAAATGCAGTGACATCATTGATGCAAAAAATTCCAGCCATTAAGAAGCAACCAAGAAGAAAGGGAAGACCATTTCAAGAAGAATGATGTCTAAGATATAGTATTGATACCTGAAGAGAATTTTGTAGTTCCATCATGTAGTAGATAGAAACATAATGGGATACAAGGCAAGATTTGTAGCACGAGGCATAGACTATGAAGAGACATTTGCAGCCACTAGAAATACACATGACAGGAAGAATCATGTGTGCAAATGAAAGAAAGCCTTGTATGAAATCAGAAGACACGCATGGGATAACACATACATGAGGAGATTGATGAAGACCTAAACCTTTGCTACAAGGTTGAAGATTAAAGTCTACAGAGGATGACAAGCTCACAGATGGGTGTGAGAAGAAATTTTGAAAAAGTTCAAGATAGAGGATCTTGGTATACAATGATCCTAGATGGATACATAGAATATTAGTAGTAGAGGAAGCTAATTTTCACTCCGATACAGGATGTTTCAATGCATAGAGTACAAAAGACAGAGGAAGAATGATGCTCTGCTTTAGAGGGAGTGACTGCAGAAGATCCATAGGTTCGACATGGTATGACAGGATGGATAGATTACTGATGACTCTAGGTTTTACTGAGAGTAAAGAGGATTCCAACTTTTGCTTCAAGGTTGAAGGTGGAATACCAGTGATGCTCATGTTATATGTCAATGACTTGTTCCTAACAGAAAAGAGGAACTTATTAAATTTGTAAGAAGAAGACTTGCTGCCGAGTTTGAGATAAAGGACTTGGGGATGATGCACTACATTCTAGGCATGGAGGTGTGGACAAGGGAAGTATGCAGTAGAGATCCTGAAGAGGTTCAAGATGATGGAATGCAAGGCCATGACCATGCCTATGGCATCAAACCTGAAGCTATTGAGTGTTGCTTCATTAGAGTCGGTTGATGCTACGATGTATTGTTAGATGATTTGTTTCTTGATGTACCTGACGAATACAAGACCAACTATTTCATTTTATATGAACACATTGAGACATGTTGACTTGATGGTTGCAAAGCATGCAGTGAGGTACCTGAAGGGTACAGTTGATTATGGGCTCAAGTATGAGGTGAATTAGAAGATTAACCTAGAGGGTTATGTTGATTCATATTGGGCAGGAAGTTCCATTGATAGAAAGAGCAGGATGGAGTCCTGCATGGTGTTGAGTATAGCTGAGGAAAAAGATGTTGCCACTTACTATTTGGGAGAGAGGAGTAGTGAAGCTCCAATATGTGATCCAGATCGAGATCTCTCGAAAGAGGGAGTTCTAAGATAGTCGATGAGATAGGTCGTTTGAGCATAAATCCCGTAAAATCTCATAGGTTTCTTAGATGTAAATAGCCATGTAGGTTGTCCTTGGATGTAATCAATCCTAGCGAAGCTCACAGGTTATCCTTGAACGTAATTAGACTTTATGTGATTCTATGCTAGAAATGGCCAAAGTGAAGTTTGAGTAATTTAGGGAGAAGCTTGGTGTTCTCCAGATCGAGGGGAAATGATGAATCCTAAAGCCATTACAACATGGTGAGAGGATTAGGTTCCTTCCATGGTCAGATGTAATGGCTGAGCCATTATGTCATGGTGAGAGGATTTGGTTCCTTCCATGTCATATGTGAGTGCTGAGCCATTCAGATGTGACTATAGGATTGGTTCCTACATGATCAAATGTAAGTGCTGAATGCCATTCTTGGAATGGAGGCACTTGGTCAATTACTAGGAATACTCAGTGTGAGACTGAGGGCCATTCTGATATGACTGTGGGATGTAGTCTTACATGATTAGATATGATTGCATGGCCATTCTGATGTGATTGAGGGATGTGTTCCCACTTGATTAGATATAAGGGTTGATGATATTCTCTAGGATAATGGAGGCACTTGGTCAGTTGCCAGGAATCCTCAGTCTGGGACTGAGAGACTTTTCGATGCAGTGTGTTCATACATGGTCGAATGTAACTACAGAGCCCTTTCGATGCAGTGTTTTCAAACATGGTCGGATGTAAGTGCAGATCCCTTCTGATGTGGTGTTTTTGAACATGATCGAATATAATTGCAGATCCCTTTCGATGCGGTGTGTTCACACATGGTCGGATATAAGTGCTGAGCCATTCTGGTGCAATGTGTTTACACATGGTCAGATGTGAGTGCTAAGCCTTTCTAACAATATGAGGTCATATGTGAGTGTTGGACATGCCTTTTTGACAAGATGAGGTCAGATGTAAGATTTGGACAAGCCATTCTAACTTAGGGTTAGATATAAGCGCTGAAGACATACATGAAGGCTAGGCCTACAACCAGCATGAAAAAGGGCTGACTCTGTAGAAATTCCTATGATGAGAAGAATGAACAGATAGCACCATTTCATTGAGATAGTAGAAGCAATAATGATGATGATGATTCAGTGATGATCTAGATCAAGTGATGATCCAAACTTGATGATGATCCAGCAGTGATGATCCAAACTTGATGATGATCCAACAGTGATGATCCAGACTCGATGATGATCCAGATCCAGTGATGATCCAGACTTGATGAAGATAACTTGACAATGAATATGACTCGACGATGAATATGACTTGAAAATGAATATGACTTGAAGATGAAGATGACTTGAAGACGAAGATGACTTGATAATGATCCAGATGATACAGAGAAGAAGACTTGTGCTGATAAATTATGTCAAGAGAATACCTTCCTAGTTAAGAGGGAGTGTTGATGTATTTGTAACTTTGGAATGTATTCACTTGTTTATTGTACCCTGATGTTTATTCCGGGAAGTATCTATAATGTAATTTAATTATTCCATGCCATGGTGTTCCGATCGGGAGATTCAATAATGTAAACAATTCATGTAAAGTCATTTAGGTTAACCCTCCATTGTAAGTCGGGGAAATAGTCCCCACATTTGTGTCAAGATTAAACATCCTTGTTGATCAGAGAAAAAAGTCCCCACAGTTATGGGGCACTAGGGTTATTAGACTCTCCTAGAGATGTCGGCTCTAGTAAGTAATTGTTAAGTGGGGCTGACATGTTAAAGTGGACATTAAGTGAATGAAAGAATATAAATAGAGAGTGAACCTCTATATTTATCACACACACACTCACTCACTGGGGTGAATGAGTGAGAGAGGAGAAGCTCTCTCAAGTGTGAGAGAGAGAGCAAGCTGTGGAGATCATCTTTTCTGTTTTCATGTTTTACTACTGTCATTGGTGCTCATTCTATCTCTGAGGAAGTTGCAGGGTTTTCTCCTTTATGGTTTCCTTGAGGAAAATTCTTTCTGTCTCTTGTCTCTTATGTTTTATTGCTGTGCATGTTATTCTCTTAGATAATATCCTAAGATCATAATGCTATATTGAATGATAAAATTCTAACATTATTCTCTTAGATAAGACCCTAAGATCATATTGCTTAAATGATAAAAATCTAAGATGAATGACCGTACATCAGTCACATCCTTTGGGACTGACCATTCGTTAATTGGTTTTATCTTATCTGGGTCAACCAAGATCCCATATTTAGTTATTACGTGACCCAAGTATTTTATTTTATCTTTGAAGAAGTCCCATTTACCAAACCTGATATACAACTGATGTTCCCTTAACACTTGTAAAATGATTCTTAAATGTTCTTCATTTTCTTCTTTAGTCTTAGAATAGATTAAAATATAATCAATAAAAACTACTACAAACTTATCTAGATAATTATGTAATATGTTTTTCAGTAAACACATGAAGACTGCTGGGGCATTAGTTATCCCAAATGGCATGACAACAAACTCATAGTGACCATATCGGGTCCTAAAATTCGTCTTGAAAATATCCTCATCCTTAATCCGGACTTGATGATAACCAGATTTTAAGTTAATTTTTGAAAATATTGTTGCTCCGCATAAGTGATCGAATAGATCATCTATGCGAGGAAATGGGTATCTATTTTTAATTGTCATGTTATCAAGCTGAAGGTAGTCAATGCATAAGCGTAGAGTACCATCCTTCTTTTTAACAAAGATGACCGGTGCTCCCCAAGGAGACATACTTGGTCTCATATACTTCTTATCTATCAGTTATTTTAATTGTGATTTTAGTTCATTAAGCTCCAATATTTTCTTTCGGTAAGGATATTTTGAGTTAGGCACCGCACCAGGTACCATCTCAATAGCGAAATCTAGCTTTCTTTTCAGAGGCAATCCCAAAATTTCCTTCAGAAACACATCTGAATAACCTCTAAGAATTGGTATATCCTCTAATTTTAGTTTGTATTCTTTATTAATGTGTTCTTCATTAGTTATAGTTACAACAACATATTTATATCCTTTCTGAACAACCCTTTTTAGTTTTAAGACATAAATTTGTCTAATTGTTGTTTTCCTAGGGATTCCTTTTACTGTCACCATTTCTTCTTCCTTATTTAAATAGGTAAAAGTTTTATCAAAACAATTTAACACTACTCGATGTTGTTCCAACCAATCCATTCCAACGGAAGTACATTCAACTTT
Organism: Pseudotsuga menziesii; assembly: GCA_001517045.1. NCBI lineage: Eukaryota > Viridiplantae > Streptophyta > Pinopsida > Pinales > Pinaceae > Pseudotsuga > Pseudotsuga menziesii. Next base: position 732,178 of record LPNX010593470.1, on the reverse strand, counting down.
ATAGAAGTTTCAAATTGATTCATAAATAATGTTCAATCTTTCACAAGATCAATTACTTTCCTTTTTGCTCATGTAGCTAATTTAAACAGCCATGAATTTGCAAATTTCTCTACTGGTAGTTTACTTTTCTCTACTAAACTAGGAGAGACATAACTCAGGCTAGCCCCTAGGTCAATTAAATGGAAATGGATTTATCATTTCAACATACCTTCTACTTCCACCATGGAAGTCTGATATTCAGCCTGTCTGTTTTCCAGTGCTGTATTGATTATGGGCATCCCTCTTACTAAATCACCAACCATTTTTTCTTCCTGCATAGAATGAATGTTGTTGACGATATTCTTTTTGTTAGGGAAAACTGATGCATAGTTAGGTCCCTGACATTCCCAACAGTTTACCTATTCCTTACGTTCGTTATTTTTAACATAGTTGCTATGATTATTTGTAAATTATTTATTTCTTGTGACAGTAGGGTTAATTGTGAGTTACTTTTTAAATTATTTCCTTGAAATTTTTTGTTAAGAAAATTGCATGAGTTATTATGCCCAAAATTCTGGTTAGGTGTGAAACCTTTCTTCCTTTGCTCAAAATTATTAGACCTTTTTGCTTTCTAGTTTGGCATGTTCTCACTTTTCCAATTCTACTCATAGCAGAAATTTGCTTTTCGCATGCCCTCTTCAAGGGTGTTGGGATTATCATACTCAATCATATCCTTAATATGAAAAGGTAAACAACTCAAAAACCATTGTACCTAGGGTTTTTCATCAACAATATAAGGCACATAACACAATATTCTTAGAAATTTACTATTTAACTCTTTCATACTCATGGTTCCCAACCTTAGGTCATAAAATTCTTTAGCTTGTTCCTTGTAATATTGCTTCGAAAGAAATTTATTTTTAAAGTATTTCTCAAAAGTGCTCCAGTTTATATTCTTCTCTTTTATGCCCTTAACTCGCTTTATGTCCTGCCACTAGATGTCAGCTTTTCTAGTTAAGTTATATATTTCCATCCTCGCTTTTAACTGATTTCAATAGTTATATATCTGAAAGTAATTTTCATTCTGGACAACCATGCTTTGACTTCCCCTCCTTTTTTTGTTTCACCATTAAAAGTTGGCAGCTTAATATTTTTTAAATCCCCTGAAATCTCTTCATATGGCTTGTACTTCTTATTTCTAGAGCAATAATTACTCTCACTACTATCACTAGAATACTGGTGTTTCTTTTTGTGTGAATTACCATTAAATTCAGAAGAACAACTGCTTTCAAATTAGAGTATTTTAAAATTTTACTCTTATGTTGATAGGATGTAGTGTCAGATTCTATCTGTTTATCTTTTTTTTTGTTATGAAACTTTTCCAACAGTATTTGATTTACCTCCTCCCAAGCTCTTACGATTCTCTCATTTTCTTTTTTAACAGCCTCCATTTCAGTTTTTAAATCCTTAACTGTTTGCAGTAACTCAGATGAATTATTTTTTATATCTTATTTAACATGTTCTCTTCCAAAGTTATTTTGTTCATTTAACGGGGAACTTTCTTCAGCATATTCTTCGAGTCCTTCCATACCTAAAAATCTAATTCAAAAATATTATGTACAACAATATTTAAAATCATAAATCAGTATCCATACCTTTCTGTTTACTTTTTTTTTACATGTGCTGAGGCACTTCAGTCCTCCTGGATGAGTGTGTGCTCTGATCATCTCTGACATCTTCAAAAATTCACAAAAATTTAATTTTTTTTTCTATGTGACATTTAATACTAGATCATAGCCACAATGCTAGTTTAATAACTATCTCTAGTTTAATTAACAGATAGATTACAAGTCAAGAAATTAAAATAAACTTAGGAGTTAAATTTCTCTTTTGTTAAATGTAACTAAAAGCTACATAATTATACTTACTAACTTGTAAATCACATGCTACTAACCGTATTCAACTATAATGATTTTCAGTCTTGAATAAAATGTTTTTCAAAGTTAAGAGTTTCCAATTACTGAATTCTGATCGTTGATTTGTTTGTAAGAATAAGTATCATTATGATGGTTGTTTTTCTTTTCTTACTGAAGGGGCTTGATGTTAGCCCGAGGATTACTTAGCTTTTCTTAAAGCTAGCGCAGATCCTATGCTTTGTACATGATTTATAGGTAAACTTACTTCTAGGTTTACGATGTAAGAAAAAATTATGATTCAGAATACTGGACAAGTAAGATAGAAAATATTCTTGAACTTTCTTTAATGTATCAATTATCTATGTGTAAGTATTCTTAGGCCTAAATCAGATTTTATATTACCTAGGTAGAAAAATGGATATGGTAGTGATGATCATTTGTTTTAACAACTAAATTATGGCATATAGTCATCCAACATGTTTTTAGCTGAATGCAGTATTATGAGCCTAATAAAATTGTCCATGTTTTATAAATATGCTCCTTTCCATGTTAACCTAGAACTTATTAAGTCCTAATGTTATCATTATTAATTTTTTTGCACTAGAAGCTCATTGCAAAAATAAACAAGCTAACCTAGGCATAACAATTCTCATTATTAACTTGTAGTTTAAAACTAACTATAAATATAACAATACTAACCTATACATATCACCAACACATAAAATACTAACTATAACTTAGCTAAGACTACACAATGCATATATAAAAATATAACCTAGCTTGAAGCTTTCGCCAATCAAACCATAACTTGTTTCATTGTAAACAAATGTAATATTATTACCTTTCATATAATAATTGGTATAGTGTTTAACCAAAAGTCATGTTGTTTTCTTATACAAATCATAGGCTCCAAACTATATCAAATGAATATAAGATTGCATTGTTAGTGGAATCCATGTGGTGGACGATCATTTGAGGAAGGGATTGGGTGATAAACCCTAAGAATTTACATTTAAGTCTTGTCCTAAAAACTTGCTCGGCTTCAAATGTTTTTTCTTGTTGGAAAGAGAGAGTGGGCCAACATGCCTCGGCCTCTTCGGGTCTCTGCAATGATTTTCATGCTTTAACTTCCTATGGTGTTTAGCAGGTTGAAACTCTCTGATTCTTTGTCAATATTGTTGTATTCAACTCGGCCATGGTGTTAGCAGGCTCTCTGCTCTCGTTTCTTTTCCATAGCCCATTCCTTTAGTTCATTGCTTACACAGTGGTCACTTTTATTTTTCCTGGGGTGTTATCAGTATTGAAGCTCTGGTAAGTGGTTTTGAAAATTCCATTCATTTCCTTCTTTTCATTTAATAAATTTTACCAAGTTATGTTTTTAACATTTACTGTTTGGTAATAGGTGTCCAAATTTTGGCATTGCACAGTCAAAAATTTGAATGTGTTGCTAGAGCTGAAGGGTGTGGGCGTAAAAGGCTTTGGTAAACCTCGGTCCCATCCTTGGGTAGCCTTTTTTGTTGATTTTGTAGTGATTTCGATGGTGTATGTAGTCTGATACTACAATGTTCAAATTACTTGCAATAGATTACTGTTTTGTTTTAGATAATGGAGGAGGAGGCTGTATGGCCATTCTTAGTTATAACACTTGGGGTTTTGCAAAAGAGATACGACTCTTGTAATAAGAAGATAGGTTAATATTATTATTGTTCCAGGGTTTTTAAAATAGTTTTGTTTAACATTGTAATGTGTTAAGAGAAAGATTCCTCGGCCTTTTTGCTCAGCCACTGCACTTTTACATGGTTATGAAAATGTTAAGCATCTTGGCTTTAAATATTGTGGAGACTATGAAGGTTAAATTACTGATAAAATAAGACTTTGTTTTGGTAAAATATATTTCATCCAGTGTAATAATTTATTGATATTTGTTTTCCTTTCCTAAATTTTTGTTTTATAATGTATTATATTTGGTAAACAATAGATTTCTGTTAATACGACATTTGGGGATGAGTTTTTCTATGGCTACGAATTGGTTAAGCTAATGGAAAAGTTAGTTGTTGAGATTCTCATTTTAGCAAACTGTTTTTGCAAAAGATTAATTTAGGGTTTGGAATCAATAGACATTTTTGGATATTTAAGTTATATGGTTAGCTTTTGATTTTTTGATAATTGTATAATCAATAAATAGATTTTAATACTTTTCGTTTTGAAATAGAGAAAGTGGAGTCTATCCTATTTCATCAGTAGTTTCTATAAAATATTAAGAAGAAATTATACTTTTAGAGAAGGATTTTAGAAGCACAGTTTGCAAATATTAAATGGCAATATGAGAGTTATAATTGTGTACTATTTTTCTTACTAATTAATTAAGTTGCTATAATACAATAGATGATATAATTTCAGTGTATTGACTGTTCATCATGAATTTACAGTGTGAGATGCTTTTAAAGAAACAATAGGAAGATAATGTGTGCATTATTTGCTATAAATTAGGTATTAAAATGACTGGTCTTTCTTTGCTAAAAGTAAATAAATAGATTGTAATATAGTAATTATTAATGTACTTATACTTCAACAGATTAATGTTTGTGTGACCTAAGATTGTTGTAATAGACTCTCTGTATTATTCCGAGAGGTTTTAATATAAATTAACGAGTTATAAAAAAAGGATTATTATGATACCTAGCTAAAATAATCATTAAAGGATTCCAAAGCTAAAATAGTTACTAGGAGATATTGTTGGTAATCTTATCAGAGGAAATATTGATGATAATTCCGTGGAAACTCTATAGTTCAATATTAGTTCAGATTCATTTCAACCCTATATAATCATTCCTATCTGCAGTTAAACAAAACATTATATACTATATTACTTCATCGTAAGATGAATGGAAATATACAGAAAGGGATTTTACGCATTAATAAATCAATTCTAAATCTAGGTTCATTTATTCAGATAAACATATACAAGTAAACTTTCTTGAATAAAATGGATACTTAAACCGTCTAATTGCAGATGAAAATTATCCAAGTAATAATAGTAAAACTAATCATGACTACTTTCATTCTAGTAATTTTCTTGCATAAAATAAATAAAATAACATAATGGAACCTGATAACTTGTAGAAGAGACAAACAACCCAAGGAGCCCTTTCCACCCAACCTTTTCCTGAAGATAGCTCAACTACTTGTCTTAGGATCCTTGAGCCTATCCACTGATCCACTAGGATGAAAGAACTATGTGAATAAATGGGATTAAAAGCCCCTGCAACTCCACAGAAATACTTAATAGCAATACTTCTATCCTCAGCAGTAAATAACTCACCTAACAAGCTACACTAGTTCTAAAAATAGTCTTAATCACTCAATCCACTTCTGCCTTTCCCCTCATCGAATCTCTTGTGCACCTTTCTCAACTTAATAAATTTCACAAGGTAATGATTGAACATCCTCCTATTGAATTCAATGGATAGATATATGCATGCTTAGGTATTTTTGGTTATTTTTTCATTTAATGAGCCACCTGCTTTGTTCCACTTTCTTGGGGAACATGACCACAAAATTAGGCAAGTTTCCCCCTGCAATAGCTAGAAGTGGTTGAGGATGCTTCCATGTGTCAATTTACTCTCACTTGAGTCTATTCCTCCTATTGGGTCAGTGGACACTCATTCAACAACCTCCTTAGGCTATTTGTCTCATCTTTTATTTATTAACTAATAAAATATTCAACATAATTAATTACAGTCATCCTTGACCCCACATGGTCAATAGTCATAATTACAGTCATGCTTGACCGGGAGAAAATCACTGGACATTGAACCTGAGTATGAGCAATTGATTGATAAAATTGGTTGGGGTGACTTCTTTAGAAGTTTTAATGGTCATCATGTGGAAGTGACCCAATAAATTTCTTTGTCACTTATAGATAGTGTTTCCCAGGTTGGAAACTTTTGTTTAGTTATCTCTGAAGACCTCGTAGCATAGGCTACGAAGATTCCACAGAAGGGTGAAAGGTGGTTCAAATAGAAGGAAATTAGCAGAGAAAAATGGAAACAATTTTTTCGTCCTCTTCTTGAATATTTTGATGATAACATGGTTATCCCACAAAGTTCCTAAAGCCTCAATGGTGGACACTTCTACAGTTAATCATAAGGTACATCATTTATGATGGTAGGTTTTCCTCTTTACATTTTTATTATCTCGGGATTTTGATAGAATTCAAAGGTTCTAGGGTAAATATACCATGTTTCTTGCTTAATAGTTTGGAAAACATGGCTTATTCAGTCCAAAATTATACAGTAGGAAACCAGGACTTAAGTTTATTTCACAATGGTTTATTAAAAATCATGATACAATACCAATTTTGTATGATTGGTAAGAGTTGGGACCAGTTTCTAATTGAAACTAATTTTGGAAAGACTCAGTTTTGGTCATCTTCTATCCCTAGGATCCGACATAAAAGAAGAAGACCCATTGTAACTGAACCTTTTACGTTTAATCCTGAGGTAAAACATAAAGAATTGGAAGACAATAAAACTACCCTAGTGAAGTATTTAGGAGATAATTTGGAAAAGGGTGATACATTCCAATGGTTATAATTTTTTCCAATCGCTCGCATCATGTTCGAACCTATAACATACCTACACACAAGCCAGAGGAATTAGTCAATTGTCAAAGTGTAGACTCGATTATTATAGAGAGTCTATCTTTATGAGTTATCATCGGCTTAACCAAAGTATGGCTACAGTATTAACCCATGCAACATTGCAACAATAGAAAGAATCTCAATTAATGGAAATTGTAAACGATGATGATGATCTTTTTCCTAATTGTGAAGTTGTTCATGATAGCGACTATAATGAACAAAGCTTGGAAGTGAATAAACCCATGGCTACTTCTCCTAATGAATTTATGGATGGGTTATCTCCATTTATATCTGTGCAGAATCCTTCATACACATGTGATTCTTCACCTGCTAGGAGTGAAAAAAATATTTAGCAAACTCTTAAATAGGTTCTTAAGGACAAAGTATCTCGGTTTGAAACATAATTGAAGGAATATTATTCCAACGCACTGGGAATGAAGGATGAAATTAAAACCCTCAAAGGTGAGTTGTTGTTATGGGTGAATAGATGGAAAGAGTTTAAATTGAAAAAAGATAAGTCGAAGGTCATAAAAAAATCCTTATTTGTTGGAAATGGGAGTTTACTCAAGAAAGGATAATAACAAAATATTAAGATTATGAAAATTCAAGCTAGATTGTCTGAAGCACGAAAAGCTTCCAAATTGCACATCTCAACTTTAGGGGTGATTTTAAGGAACCATACTTATTTAAAAGTGTATAAATGTTGGCGAATATTACCAATTCTTAAAATGCCAACTATAAAATGATTGGCGATATTTTTCAAAAAATATTTTAATTTCCAAGGATTTTATATCGCTTATAGAATAATTTGGTGATTTTTAGGGTGAAAAAAATTTACCCCATCAAAATTGGGTGAAACGGGGCTTCAAAAAATGCAAAATGGCAAATCTTTTTTGGGAGAAAAACATGGAAAAATAGCCCACTGGGCTAAAATTAGCCCCTAAAATTATCCCTCCTCGACTTAAATTTGTTTCTTTTTAGTTTACATTTAACAAGTTTTGATCTTTAACAGGTAATGAATTATTTAATTAGCATACCTACATAATCAAATATTATGTAGGCATGGTTAGAATTTTTTTATTTACAGTGTCTTTTATTTAATGCATGTTTTAATGAAGATTTAATAATATGTTGAACTATTATTCCAGGTGGCTTATATGGATGTGTTTTTTGATGTTGTGGAAGTTTCGATTACTAGCTGACAAACTGATTACCTCTTCTAATGCTCTCACTTCCAGTTGCCTTCTATTTAGGGGAATGGTTTAAACTATTCAGGATGTTCATTATCTCATTAAATAGAACAATCGTATAGATTGTTTGTTTTACTTTAACAGTTGTTAAAACTGAAAAGTATATTTTTGGTTAATATATCCATAAGAATATCCAAGTAGTTTATTTATCTTTTGTATATAAGTCACGAGGGTGACTTGAAAAAGGGATTTGAGAGGGACAGGATACTGTCATACATATTTATATTTTTTGTAATTTTGAAGTTGATTCATATGTCGTGATAATACTTATGTTGGCATATGTTTTAGTGATGTCTGGAGAAAAATGGTAACAATATTGTTCTAGTTTCTTTGATATATATATATATCAACTCTCTTACAGATTATTTTCATGTTTTAATTTACATACACATTGTATTGTGATGTATTGATTTTGTTTACTTTCGAATACTCCATGTTTGTATTTCTGATTGAATGATATTTACAATTATTATTAAATCATTTTCATTATTTAAAATAAATTTTATGTCATTATGATATATTGTTTGCATTATCTGTTTTTATAGATGTTTTGGATGAGTAATTATTATAATATTTCATATTTTGAACATAGTAGAATTTGTTGTATTGTTACAGTATCTATGTTATAGGATGTAATCATTTATTATTATTTCTTATTACAAATTACCGTAATTTACTTTTATTGGGATTGTGATATATTTAAAGATATTTCTCTCAGTTTATATATTATATCTTCCAAATTATAATTTACAATACAACAAGTAATAGTAATTAGTATAAGACTGCTCTTGGTTGAGATAGGATAGATCAATAAGATAGATTAGTATAGCTTATAGATAAATAATTAGTTTTAATTTAGTAGTTGTTAGATAGGTAGTTTTAATTAGAAATTAATTGCACTCTTTATCTATTAAATAGTTTTTGAAAATATTTTTGGAAACTTAAAGAGTGAGACTCTCCTTAAGAGAGAAAAAATTAGATGATTGTAAGACCATAACCCATGAGAATTAACTATACCAAAAACATCAGGGGATGTGTTAAGCATTTTATGTGGTTTAGTTCTCTGTAGTTGAACATAGACAAAAAATATGACCAGCGGTTTGTTACAACCTTTACCAATTCCTGAATGGAAATGGGAAGTTATATCTTCGGATTTCATCACAGGTTTTCTAAAAACAAAAAAACAATGTGTCTCAATAATGGTTGTAGTAGACAAGTTAAGAAAATAAGCACATTTTATTCTTGTAAAATCTACTTACTAAGTTGTTAATATTGCAGAAATATTCCTTAAGGAAATATTTTGACTACACGGAGTACAAAAGATAATAATCTTCGACCGAGATGTTAAATTTACATCATTTTTTTGCAAATCCTTGTTTGGAAGTTTAGAAACCAAAACAAACTTTAGCACTAGTTATCACCCTGAATCGGATGGGAATACTGAACATACAAATCAATTCATCAAAGATATGTTAAGAATGTATGTCATGAATAAACCCACTAAGTGGGAAGAGTATATGCATCTTGTGGGGTTCGCATACAACAACGGTTATCAAGCCTTAGCAAAAATGATCCCATTCGAGATCCTATACAGAAAGAAATGTACTACTCCAGGTAGTTGGGATAGCCCCGTAGATCGGTTTATGGTAGAATCCTAACTACTGCATGGGATGGAACAAATTGTTCATAAAGTGCAGAAGAGTTTAAATGTGGCACAAGATTCCCAAAAAATTTATGCTGACTTAAAAAGACAGCATAGAGAATTTGGCGTTGGAGACCATGTGTATCTGCAGGTTAAACTAAAGAAGAGCTCACTTAAAGTAGGAAGATGTGCCAAATTGGCACTGCGATTTTGTGAACCTTTTCAAATTTTGGAAAGGATTGGAGCAATATCATACAAACTTGCACTTCTTTCTCATTTAAGAATTCATAATGTTTTCCACACTTCATTATTAAAAAAATATGTTCATGATTTCACTCACACCATTGAATTGAATGTGGTGCAGGTGGAGCGAGAAGAGGAGTTTCCCTATAATAATTCTGTATAGGAAATAAATTACACTTCAGAACCGAGTCATCACTCAAGTAAAGGTGCAATGTAAGCACTTTAGCCCCTAGGAGGCAACTTGAGAAATGGAGGATGATATGTGAGGAAAATATCCAAAATTATTTCGAGAGCCAATGGATGAAGAATAAAAACCGAGGGAAATGTTCAAAATAAGGGGGTAAGGATGTAACATCCCCTAAATACATTATTCAAATTTAATAAAATTGTCTAGATCTGGAATCTTCCAAATTTCCCTTATGGACATATGTAATAAATAGTTTGAATTTATTTAATTGAGAATAAGAGAGAACAACCAAGTTAAATGAGGAAATTGTGCATACAAGAGTGGAGGATAGGAAAGAGCTAACCTCAGGGAAGTCGAAACAAGTGTCGAGAGTGAATTAATGGAACTATACAACCCTTGAAAATCAGGGATTTTGATAGCAGCAAAAATTCCAAAGAGGAATTGGCTGTTGGAAAAATTCCTAGGAAAAATGATTATAAAAAGGCATATGTGGGAGGTCAAACACTACTTAGTATTATTAGAATTTGAATTCCGTTTAGATATTCAAGTAGATATTTATAATATTGTTTGCATGAAAATAGTGGAGAATGAAGATATAAACTGAACAAAAAAAAACACAAAGGAAACAGACAAGTATTGCTCAGGAATTTATAGTATCATTAACAATAAAAATATCCGGTGTTACAATAGTTTACATATGAATAAATTCAAATCTACCAAGTGGATATGACTGTATCTAACTCATGGTCTCTCAATCAATATCAGAGCCCAAAATAAACTCCCATATGTCCAACCAACTCAACAAACAGTGACAATTATTTAACTCGGTGCAACTGAGTGTGGTAGGTGGGAAAAGGCACCTACTCAGCATGCATCCATGTATTATCCATGCAAGACATGTGCTAGATAACTTTTTATGAAGTAACTAAAGGTAACTGAGGGATAACTAGTACTAACTCCAACTAACTGAAGTAGGTTGGTGTCGGGACACCCAGTAGATCCTAAAATGTAGGGATTGGTCTAGGAGGCTCCCAAACTGATGCATGCACATGAATTAAGTGTCAGCTAACGTCTAGTAGTGTTCCCCACACTCCAGTGAGTTGTACATGTGTCCCCATTAGTCCAAGTGGATTTTATGATACTAGTGGACCCAATTAGTTAATTAAGTTTCCTAAGTTAAGCTAATTAATCTAATAGAAAGTATGAACAAGGGAGGATTAATAATCCTAACACCCCCCCTGAATCCTAACTTGGACAACTGTGGGCCCTGGTAACAAGACCATAGGTCACCCAATGTACAATATAAGAGACATATTACAAATGAGGTAGGAAAACCTCTTGGAAAAATCCCCCTTCAAAAATAGGATCTGAGAATCAAACCTTAATGCCCAAAAGAGACCTAAGAAAGGAAAATATCTTTTTGGTAAAAGACTTGGTAAAAATATCTGCAATCTGATCCTCCATCAGACATTAGTGTAGTGTGATGGTTCTATTATGCACCAAAGATCTGTTGTAGGTGAAGTCTAAATCCCAAACTCTATCAAGATTCCATGTAGGCAAACTGCTTGAATAGATGCATTCAAAGCTCCCCGATACTCTACTTCTACTGAAGAAAGTGTAAGGGCTACTTGCTTCTTGCTAGACCAAAAAATTGGCCTAGATCCAATCATGAATACAAAACCTGAGGTGGATTTCCTATCATTTTCATCTCCTACCCAGTGTGATTCTGCAAATCCTGTGAGATCTAGATGTTCTCCATTAGCATAGTGGATCCCATAGTCAATAGTACCCTACACATAGTGCAAGATCCTTATTGTAATCTCACAGATCACAAAAGGATATCAATAATACATACTAAAACATACATACATCATGGAGACAAGAGATAAGAATAAGTAGATAGAATAACAGATTATATTAACATGATAGGGTCCATACAATGCAGAGAACTAAACTGAGTTCTCATCTGGCTCAACAGCCTAATATATATGAATTACAAACAGTTACAAATAACTACCTGTCAGTTCACTCAATCGACACGACCTTAGGTGGCCGACCAAATATCTAACTAGTCAACTAACTGACTTAGTAGGCTGATCGACTAAGTTGGCTATCGTTCAAGTCAGCTTACCGACTTGCTCCTCCAACATCTCCCCCATGAAAAAAATGTTTCTTTGTCCCGAAGAAATAGGGAGGTACCCAAAATTTCTTTGTCTGTATAAGTAGTCATTCTTTGTGCTTGGTCTTCATGGGCTGTGAAGTCTGATGGTTGGAATTTTTTGTATACAGACTTCGATAATTGCTTTAGCTGTCACTACTAATTCATGTTGGAAATCCGTCCAACTCTGCAAAATTTTCTCTATGTCAATGGTTAGTGTAGTCAGACTGGATAAGATCAACATTTTCTCTGGTATGGAAACTTCCGCTAGTTTTTCCATGTCAGGACCCATAAGCTGGTCCTTTTCCTCCGCTGTCTCCAATAGTCTTTTCATCTGCGGGAAAATGATGTCTACTTTTTCCAGGTTGGGAATGGCTTGTTGCACCCATTGATGTGCTTCTTGCTTGAGCTTCTACAGTTTAGCTATTTCAAGCACTATTTGATCTTCAATTGTGTGTCTGAGTGCTTCATCAGTGTTTTTCCTCTTCTCTAGTGGTTGGATCTCTTGTCGAGTCTGCCTAGTTCATTGAGGTCCATTGTAGTCTAGTTGGTTAGGATACTTGGCACTCACCCGAGAGACCCGATTTCATGTCCCGGTAATGGAACCAATGTTGTAATCTCATAGATCACATAAGGTTACCAATAATACATACTAAAACATACATACATCATGGAGACAAGAGATAAGAACAAGTAGATAGAATAACAAATTATATTAACATGAGAGGGTCCATACAATATAGAGAACTGAACCGAGTTCTCATCTGGCTCAATAGCCTAATATATATGAATTACAAACAGTTACAAATAAATACCTATCGGTTCACTCAACCGACACGACCTTAGGTGGCTGACCTAATCTCTAACTAGTCAGCTGACCAACTCAGTCTACTGATCGACTAAGTCGGCTATCATTCAAGTCGGCTTACTGAATTTCTCCTCCAATAATCCTCTTTGTTTCCTTCCAGTGCAGCTCATGTGGTTCCTACATATATCTGGCAGTAGCACTCACAACATAGGATATGCTCATAGCATAGGATATGTATGGTCTTGAATGATTGAGATACAGAAGGCTTCCAATGAGCTGACTATAGAGAGTGTTGTCCACCAAAGGTGTGGAACCGCCTTCTTTATTCCTGGTGCCTGATAGAAAGGGGTAGGGGGATTCCTTACAATCCTCCATATGGAACCTCTTAAGCATTTCTGATGAATACCTAGACTATGAGATCATGATTCCCAAAGTATTTTGACTTACTTCAAGACCAATGAATTGTCTTAATAGTCCTAAGTCAGTCATAGTGAATGCTTTATTAAGAGCAAACTTAATGCTGCTCAATCCAGCAGCAGCACTACTAGTAATGAGAAACTCATCCACATAAAATACAACTAGAATAAAGAACCCCTCCTTCTTCTTCATATAGATATTGCAATCAGATTTGAACCTTTCAAACTTCTGAGAGGTGAGGAAGGCATCCATATTGGAGTACCATGCTATTGGGGTTTGTTTGAGTCCATACAGTGATTTCCTCAATTGGTAGACTAAGGAAGGATCTTCAATAAAACCCTCAGGTTGTTTTATATATATCCTCCTCCAAATCACCATGGAGGAAGGCACTCTTCACATCCATGTTATGTACTTCCCATCTCTTGGAAGCAGTAATGACCAATAACAACCTAATGGAGTCCATTATAGCTACTAGAGTAAATGTCTCATTGTATTCCAAACCTTGGACCCAAGAATACCCCTTTTCCACCAATCGAGCCTTGTACTTAGTTGTGGTCCCATCAGTAGATATTTTGGTTTTGTAGATCCATTTGCACTATAATAGATTCCTTCCAGAAGGTAAGGGGACAAGTTCCCATGTCTAGTTGTCATGTAGTGAATCAAACTCCTTATCCATGGTTTCTTGCCATCTAGGATCATGGAAATCCTCCTTGAAGGATTGAGGATCTGACCCAATCATCATAAAACACCACTCAATAAGAAGAGGATCTGTGTGAGACAGTGCTACACTCTCCTTTTGATACTAAGACCTTGTTCTTCATTTTTCACATGGATCCCCAGCACCATCTCCAGCTGCTTCTGTGAGCTGCTTAGCCCATTGAGGCTGCTAGAATGAGGTAGATAATGGATCTAGATCTAGATCCCTTTGAGTTATAAGCTCAATGTATGGATCATACTGGGATGACTCCTCTTTTGAATATGAATCTGAAATGGCAGGATTTGAAACTGGAACTGCAATAGGAAGTGAAGGAATTTGTATACCTTCATCAACTTCGAATGAAAGCTAAGCTGATGCTGGAACTATGTATGGCATGAAGTGAGAGAAAATACATGCCTTGAAGTCATGATAAAAAATTCCTTTTTCTACAAGCTCCCCAGTTGATATTTTGTGATCTCCACTGAGTTAGGTCCAAACACTACTTGCTTTGGTGAGCCGGTGTGGTTCATCTGGTATACAGACAATATATTAGCTGCAAGGGATGGCACATATAGGGCATCTATGAACACACCATGCTTCTCTATGATGGTTCTTCTTGATACTATTGGTATTAGTATCACACAATGATCTAGGGACTAAACACAAGTCTCATCAAATATTAATAACAATAATTCATGAAAATGGTGTAATAGGGCTACAAAATGAGTAGACGCTCTATATAATCACATAAAGAATGAGTAATACAATACAATGATCATGCTACAAGCATGAATGACAAATCAATTCGAATTCCCAAGGAGGTTATTCGAATTGAATGAGTGAGTCTAGATTAACTGAATGTAAGCCATAGTCAACACTCAAGTCAACCACTGATCAAAACCCTAATTGACTCAATTGAGCCTTAACTGAAGTCAGAGTGCAATAAATGAATGAGTCTAACTGAAAGTAGGTCAGACACATGTCACAACAAACCAACCAATAAGTGGTAGTGCATTAATGACTCCAATGAACCCTGATGAGGTTAACTGAAGTGTAATTGAACATCAAAAGTGGTTGGAGGCGCCTCTGTTGACTCCAATTCATTAAATAATCAATTTATTGATGGAGGGTACCTTCACTGCTTTGTTTAACTGATTGTAACCATCAGTTAGCAATATGGGGCATTAATGACACTCAAATCATCCTTGGAGTGCTCCAGTTAGCCTCCCCGATTGTAGGAGAAGGTTAAGTTAGCCTCCTTGACTAAAGGTAGGCATGGGTGTGATCTAGATGATGTCATCTAGTGCTCCTCTGATGTCAATTAATTCAATAATACTTAGGATAGTTGTTTAACTAGGCCAAATTGACCAAAATGAGTGTGTAAGGTGGTAAATGTCTCCAGCACCCCCCCTTAAGCTATACTCAGGAGGATTTAGAAAACATAAAATGCATAAAAATGCTAGGGCCCCGAAAACTAAGGCCATTGGTCACCCTGTACAATGCTAAAACTGAAACAATGCTAAAAAAAAACTAAGTGAGGAAAAGAGGGAAGCCTAGTGGGAAAAACCCCCCCTCAAGCTGAACACTGAAAGTAGTCTGAATCACCCTGATGAAATGACCCCCAAAAGTGAACAGAGGTAAGTGAACTTCTTTTCTGAAAATATCTTGGTGAAGATGTCTGCAATATGCTCAATAGTCGGGCAGTATTGTAGAATGATGGTCTTGTCATGCACTAGCTCCCTGATATGGTGCATGTGGATCTCTACATGCTTGGCCCTCTACCTGGTAACTGGATCTATGGATATCTTAATAGTAGTTTGATTGTCACAAAAGAGGATAGTGGACAAAGTACTACCAAGATCAAACTCTGAAAGAATTCCTTGCAACCAAACTGCTTGGATGCAAGCATTCACCGCTCCTCGATACTCGGCCTTTGCTAAAGATAGTGCTATGGAAGCCTTCTTTTTGCTAGACCAGAAAAAGGGGCCACCACCAAAAATTAATACATATCCAAAAGTATACTTTCGATCAATATAATCACCCTCCCAATTGGAATCTGTGTATCCAACCAACTCTAGCTTAGAGTTTGTAGCATAGTGAATGTTGTAGGTCCTTGTTCCCTGAATATACTGGAGGATACTCTTGGATTCCTTCCAATGAAGATCATGAGGCTGCTGCATGTATCTTGATACATCATTCATGGAATAAAAAATATCAGGCTGAGAATGTGTCAAGTACAACAAGCTACCAATCAGCTGTCGATAGATAGTGCAGTCCATGGGAGGTGTGCTTTTTCCTTCTTCAAGGATGATCCCTGAAAGGAAAGGGAATGGTGCAAGAATACATTCATACATGTTAAAATTGAATAATAGGTTTGATATGTATTTGGACTGAGTGACCATAATCCCATCAGAATTTTGCTCAATTTCGAGCCCCAAAAATTGTTTTAGGAGCCCCAAATCACTCATTTCAAAGGCATTGTGGAGAGCAGTTTTAATGGTTGAAATGGAAGCAACTGTGCTACCTGTGATCAGTAAGTCACCAAAATATAAAACAATAATAATAAAATTACCATCAAACTATTGTAAATACACATTTGTATCTGATCTACACCTTTGGATTTTTTGCAAGAGAAGGAAGGCATCCATCTTGGAATACCACTCTCTTGGGGCCTGTTTTAACCCATATAGTGACTTCTTTAACTTGCAAACCAAAGATGGATCATAGATGTAGCCCTTAGGCTGCTTCATGTATATCTCTTGATGAATATATCCATGTATAAAGGCTAACTTAACATCCATATTATGCACTTCCCAATTCTTAGATGCCGAAATTGCCAAAACTAGGCGGATGGAGTCCATTTTTGCAATCGGTGCAAAGGTCTCATGGTAGTCCACACCTTGGACCTGAGAGAAACCTTTTGCCACCATGCTTGCCTTATATTTTCAGGTGCTTCCATCAGAAGCAACCTTGGTCCAAAAAACCCACTTGCACTGAACCAATTTCCTTCCCGAAGGAAGAGAAACTAGCTCCCAAGTAGTGTTGTTCTGAAGAGAATTCATCTCTTCATCCATGGCAAATTGCCATCTCGGATCCTTCCAAGAATGGTAGTGGATTTTGGGTCTCAACTAATAATAGAATAAAAAAATTTGGACAGAAAATTATCAGGACAAGAAAGTGCAATACCTTCTCTTTGGAAATCAGACCAGGTTCTCCTTGGATCATCCGGATTTCCAATGTTATCTCTTGCAGAGGAGAGTGTTTGTCAAGCCCATGTGGGAAGATGATTATGTACTTCAGGTTCTAATTCAGAATTTTATGTTTGCTACACATTGATATCAGAAATCAGAGGATCCAAATCATGGTCATCACTGTAGCAGGTATTTCTCCTTGCTACAGGGGAAGGAATGGCTCCCTTCTGTCTATAGGACAGAAGGGTAGGTTCCTGTGTGTGGAAAATGCAGTAAAAATGGACAGTCAAAAATAAAAGAAATAGAAAGAAGAGAAAAATATGGAATGGGTGGAAACCCCTATGCAAACACTGTTAGGGTTAGCTCCAGTAACCTGCAAACAACTGTTAGAAACTAAAAACCTACAAAAACATGTTAGAAATCAAACCTACAAAGAGACATGGGTCAGAAAATAACTAAACTACTAAACAAAACACATAAGCAAAGAATGTTATATCTCTCCTTTGGTGAAATGGGCCACCATGCCCTGGCTGGAAGGAAGAACCTCTCTATCTCACTCAGCAATGGAGGAGGAGCTATGGCTCAATGGGGGAATGTGAGTGGAAGAGAGGGGAATGTGAATGGCTTGAGAGGCAAAAAGATCTCAAGGCATCCATGGGTAGCATAATAGTATGCAAGGGAAGATTTTTGAGAGTGACCCCCCACCCTCCTTTTATAGCTTTTTTGGGGGTTTTAGGGTTTTAAGCCCTTGGTTCGAGATTTAGCCCCTTTTTTGGGCTTTTATCCCCTTTCACCCTAACTTTAGCTCCTTTTTGGGTTTTAGGCTCCTTTGAGGGGTTTTAGCCCCTTTTTAGAGGCTTTAGCCCCTAGGAGAGTTATTTAGGCTCCTTTTTGGGGTTTTCAAGCCCTTTTCTTCATCCTTAAGCCTTTTTGAGGGTGTCGGGGTCTAATGGAGGGTTGTGAATGGATGTCCTTAGGTGGTGTAGGCCATGTAGAGCTGAGTGAGGGATTTTTTGGGTTAATAGATTTCCCCCTGATGTGTGAGGGTAGGAGCTCATCGTATGGCCGATGGACATCATAGGATTTGTTGCATAGGAGTGGTGCTTCCAGGGCTGGGGCATGGTGGCTTTTGGTTTTTGTATTAATATGGTTTCCATCAATGGGTGAGATACAAATAATGTGTGACATGTATATGGATAAGGAGGGCACCCCCATGCTTGTGACAATGTCAAAAGAATAATTTGAACTATTCTCTAAAATACAAGAGCCGATCATATACAACTGATGGTACAATAATGGTTGCCTCAATGTGAGGCTGAATACGATACTGATCTAGTACATTGGACCCGTGGCATTCTCATGGAATGCTATTTCTTCATGACTAGTGGCCTATTGGATCTGGGACAGTACATAGCTGTATGGACTCACTAATTGAGAGTCAGAGTCTCTGTGGTACAAGTATGCTGCATCAATCATAAATTTATCTAGAAGCATTGCTGGGGATTTTGAACACTGTCTCCAACGCAACCCAAAAATCACAAGGGACATAACCTATTTAGGTCCCTCGAATAGAATCATCAATGTGCTAGAGTCAGGTGACATCTAGGGTCTTCGACCCAGTACTGTGCAGACCAAACCCTATACGAATCTCAATGGTGCAATGATGTAGTTGGAGTCGAGCACGTGAGAAACAACCATCCCGAGAGGCACTAAGGACTCCTCTCAAGTGGTCCAAGGAACTCATCAATGAGGTTAATGAAACTAGGATACAAGGACCTCTAGGTCTATCCTATGGAATATATGTGTTGTCATCGATAAAGAGAGACCTGCCCCTAGTCAAGGCAATGATGTTTCGTTGACCAGGAGCATGAGGGAGATAACTGAAAGGTGTGACACAATCTTTGGACTGACCCACTGAATGGGGGGGGAGGGGGAGGGAAAGAATTGAATAGGGGCAGGGGGAGTGTGGTAGACTCAAACTTCCTTTGTTCAAATTATGACTGCAGGGCGGACCAAGTAGCAAATGAAACTTGACTCATGGGAATGGGATCATAGCTGTAATACCGGGAATGTTACTGTAGATGGGAAATACTTGGAGGAGGTGGACACTTTTGATATTGATGGGATCTAAGGAAGACACATTGCAGAGTACTCTAAAAAAAGGAGACCCAAAGGGGGAATGCTTCCAAACTGTTTTCTGTGGGGTGGTGTCTAGGAACACCATTATGGTATGATGTCGTGGATTTTTGGCAAGCCTGAGAAAGTAAATGCTCAATGATGCTTTCAATTTTAGAGAGTCTGAAAGCACGAAGAATACTCCAGTGGGGGATCTTTTTCATTGGTAGTCTCTTGGGACCAAAAAAGGATAAAAGTATACATATGAGAGCTCGCCCATCGTGTAGGAGATGAGAGACTTCTTTAACATTGTTAGTCCAATCAGGCCGGAAAAGGTTAAACCTATACTGAATGGACGGTCATTTAGATACTTTTATGAGCATGAACAAAACCAAGTTTGCTTGGAAATATTTTCTTGATGAGAAGGATAGAAAAGAGCTTAATGACAACCCATGGTGAGCTTTCTTGTAAAGTGTGGCCCCTCTACCCAAGAAAGCATAAAAGTATGCAGAGGGGAACGGTCTTGGATTGAGTGTGCCAAGGAAGTCCTTTTCAATTGATGGTGTACATGGTCCACAAAAGTAGGTAAATGAAATGATGTAGATGCCCTTTCCTATAATTTAGCAAGTGGGAAAGGAAGTAGCTGCGCTCGGCTATAGTTTCATTGTTTTTAGGAGTCAAAAAGGAGCTTAAACGAAACTCCAGTATGGTCAACCGATTACGGTGGCATAGGCGGTGCCCCATGTTGGGATGGTGGATAGTGGTCCAAAGGTCATCCGCGCAGTATGGATGGAGTAGAAGGCTCTCAAATATACCAATACATGCGTGGGATAGAATGCGGTAGAGGCTCACGCGTTAGTGTGACAGAGGCATGCAAACCAAGGTGGCTGTCAAACAGAGGTCAGGAGAGCTATGTGTGAGTTGTGGTGGACAGACTTGACTACATGCGATGTGAGTTCAAGTCCAGGGGCACTTATATGCCAAATACATGCTAAGGAAATGATCCATTTTTTGGACAAAGGTCCAAAGGTCCGCGTGAGGTGCGGTAGATGGAGTAGACAACTATGTGTTAAAATACAAAACAAAATGAAAAATGGTGACCCTTAATTGGAGGTGGCCCGAGAACTTGCATGAGTAGTAGTAGGAGAGAGTGATACAAGTACAGGTCTGCAAATACTTGCATCACCATGCTATGGCTCCTAAATCGAGGTAGCTTCCGGGAAACGGTTCTGAAATTTATTTGTTAAACATGAGACGATGGTCTCATAAGGAGGTGTAAATTTGAGCCTGGAGGTGTGAGAGGTGTCTTGAACTGGTTTCGGGTGACTTTGGATTGGAAGCTAATGGTGCTACCACTGACTTGTGGTGAAAAAAAAATTGTTGAAAAACAAGAAAGGGAAAAAACTAAGCTATAAGGGACTCATAGTGGTTATATCAGGCATAGACTCTCTTGAGGTGGAGCCCGTTGCATAGCTTCTTCAAGAGTCGACCATATGAGTCAGCAAAGAGGTATGCCCCCTTCCCGAGACTAAGGTCACTGGCAAGGCGGGATGACAAAATCTATTCTTTTATGGGAAGAACCGATTCCACACTATGGTTTAAAGGGAATGGGGTAAAACTAAAGGCGATCTTACATATATCTTCGTCATTGCGAAAGTGGTGCTGGGATAGATCAGGTGGATCTTCCATGACCGATGAGACAGAAGGGAAAATGGTGCTAGAGATCATGTAAATGGTATTGGTTATGGTTTTTTTTTCCTTTCCCCCGGTCTCTATTGGGGGAAGAGGGGAAGGCCTGAAGACAGAAGGAGTCTTTGATGGACTTGGAGGTAGGTGCAACATCATTTCAATTGGCTGGACATGAGTCAACACATCTTGGGGCCTCATAGGTATGGTAGGTGGTTCAAGGTACCACACAGGATCTCCCAGTCTGAAATCCTGTAGATTGAGGGTTGCCAAGGCAGACTTACTCATGATCCTGGATGGTAGGAAAAGGAAAAGGAAAAGAACAAGGAAAAGGATCGTGTTGATCGGGAATGAACCCCAATGTTTCCCTGCTAACTAAGTTTGCGGCTGTGGTTGGGGAAACAACAGAAGAGACAAGTCTGATGGACCATCAGTGATGGTGGAGACAATAGGGTCAGTTGAACTGGACATCATGTAAATGGACATGGTGTCCAAGGAAAGAGGTGGGGGGTGAAATTCATTGATTAGGGTGCTCTCAGATTCAAGGGAATGTTTTCTAAGGTTGGCTAAAGCCATTCGGAACTTGGGAAAGTCTTGGCAGTGGTGAGAATAGTGTGCATACAATCTACAAAGGGTGCAAGTATGGTTTGTTCTAAATGCCTTTGTAGTGATAATTTCTCCTCACTACAGGAGTAAGAATGGATCCCTTGTTCCTATAGGGCACAAGGGTAGGTTCCTACCCTTAGAAAACAGTAAAAACAGAATGGAAATATGGTAAAAATAGAGCTATGAATTGAAACTAAGCTAATATAAACAAGACTGAGTAAATGGAAGCTACTGTAAACTAAATCTAAGATATAATGGTAGAAAACAAAGAAGAAGAAATGATGGAGCATTATTGAACCGCTCTACACACAGTAGGTTAGGGTTCTGCCTTCAAAACTTGCAAAATAAACCTAAGCTATAATGGAGAAAACATGCAAACAATTGTTAATGAAAAACCTGCAAATGAAAATACCAGTTAGAAAACAAAACAAGTAAATATACATGCATGAAAAGAGATTATACCTCACTTAGGTGGAAATGGGCCACCATTCCCTAGCTCATGGGAGCACGTCTCTCTTGGTGGGGAAGCAATGGCTTAGAAGGATGGAAATGGAGGAGAGGGAGAGTGGGTGGTTTGAGAGCAAGAGGTCTCAAAGCATCCACGGGAAGCATAACAATATGCAAATGAGGAATGTTTTGAGAGTGACCCCCCACCCTCCTTATATAGTTTTTCCAAGGGTTTTTAGGGTTTTAAGCCCTTGGTCAGGGATTTAGCCCCTTTTTTGGGCCTTTAGCCCCTTCTGCCCTAAATTTAGCCCCTTTCAGGGTTTTAGCCCCTTTTTGAGGGCTTTAGCTTCTGCAGGTCTATTTTGGGCTCTTTTTTGGGGTTTTTAGCCCTTTTCTTCATCCTTGGGCTCTTTTGGAGGTGTGGGGGTCAAATGGAAGGTCATGGAAGGTCTTATGGAGTGAAATGAGTGTTGTGAGGTGGTATCCTTGGGTGGTGTAAGCCATTGAGAGCTGCGTGGGGGATTTTTGGGTTAATATATTGCCCCCTGATGTGCGAGGGCAAGAGCTCAATGTATGGACGATAGGCATCATAAGATTTGCTATCGAGAGGTGGTGCTTCTGAGGCTGGGGCATGGTGGCTTTTGGTTTTGTATTAATTTGGTTCCCATCAATGGGTGAGATACAATAAATGTGTGACATGTATATGGACGAGGTGGGCATTCCCATGCTCGTGACAATGTCAAAAGAATCATTTGATCTATGCTCTAAAATACAAGAGCCGATCATATACAACTGATATTACAATGTTGGTTGCCTCTATGTGAGTTTGAATACAATCCTGATCTGGTACATTAGGCCCATGGCATTCTCATGGAATACTATATCTTCATGACTGATGGTCTGCTGGATCTGGTACATAACTATGTGGACTTGCTAATTGAGAGTCAAAGTCTCTGTGGTATAAGTATGCTATATCAATCATAAAGGTATATCGAAGCACTGTTGGGGGTTCTGAACACTATCTCCAACGCAACCCAAAAATCACAAGGGACATAACCTATCTAGGTCCCTCATGTGGACTCACCAATGTGCTAGAGTTGGGTGACATCCGGGGTCTTTGACCAAGTACTATGTGGAACAAACCCTATACAAATCTCAATAGTTCGATGATGGAGTTGAAGTCGAGCATGTGAGAAACAACCATCCCAAGAGGCACTAAGGACTCCTCTCAAGTGGTCCAGGGAACTCATCAATTATTTTAATGAAACCAAAGCACAGGGACCTCTGGGTCTATCCTCTGGAATATGTTTGTTGGTGTCGACAGAGGGAGACCTGCCCCTGGTCAAGGCAATGATGTTTCCTTGACCAGGAGCGTGAGGGATAACCGAAA
>LPNX010593470.1:561874-708764 GCA_001517045.1 Pseudotsuga menziesii | reverse complement strand
GGGGGGGGGGGGAAGGAAAAAAAAGAAAGGGGGGGGGGGGGGGGAATGGGGGACTCAAAATTCCTTTGTTCAGAGTATGGCGGTAGGGTGGACTAGGCAGCAAATGAAACTGACTCATGGGAATGGAATCATAGCTATAATATCGAGAATGTCGCTGCAGATGGGAAATACTTGGAGGAGGTGGATACTTTTGATACTGATGGGATCAAAGGAAGATGCATTGCAGAGTACTCTGAACAAAGGCGACCCAATGTGGGGAAGCTGCCAAACTATTTTCTTTGAGGTGGTGTCTAGGGACACTGTTGTGGTATGATCTTGTGGATTTTTGGTGAGCCCAAGAAGGTAAATGCTCGATGGTGCTTTCAATTTTAGAGAGTCTGGAAGCACGAAGAAGACTCTAGTGGGGGATTGTTTTCATTGGTAGTCTCCTGTGCTTGAAAAAGGATAAAAGTATACATAGGAGAGCTTGCCCATCCTGGAGGGGATGAGAGACCTCTTTACCATTGGTAGTCCAATTAGGTTGAAAAAGGTTAAACCTATACTGATTGAACGGTCATTCAAATACTTTTACAAGCATGAACGAAACCAAGTTTGCTCGGCGATCTTTTCTTGCTAAAACGACCGAAAAAGAGATTAATGACAACTAATGGTGAGCTTTTTCGTAAAGTGTGGCTCCTTTCACCAAGAAAGCACAAAAGTATCCAGAAGGGAACGGTCTTGGCTTGAGTGTGCCAAGGGGGTCCTTTTCATGAAATGGTCTACAAGGTCCGCAAAAGGAGGTAAATGAGATGATGTAGACGCCCTTTCCTATACTTTAGCGAGCGAGAAAGGAAGCAGCTATGCTTGGTGATCTTTTCATTGTTTTAAGTAGTAAAAAAAGAGCTTAAACGAAACTCCAATGTGGTCAACCAACTGCGGTAGCACGAGCGGTGCTCCCATGTAGGGATGGTGGACAGAGGTCCACAGGTCATCCACGTAGTATGGATGGAGCAGAAGGATCTCAAACATACCAATACATATGTGGGATAGATCATGGTAGAGGCCTACGAGACAGTGCGGTAGAGGCTCACAAACCGAGGTGGCTCTCAGACAGAGGTCAGGAGAGCATGTGTGTGTGTTGCGGTGGACGAACTTGACTACATGCGGTGTGAGTACAAGTCTAGAGGAATTTATTCGCCAAATACGTGCAAGAAAAGAAATCATTTTGTGGACAGTGGTCCAGAGGTCCGCGTAAGGTGCAGTGAAAAGAAAAGACAATCTATGTGTTAAAAATACAAAAAAAGCTAAAATTATAGTTATTAATGGGCAGCGGCCTGAGGACACTTCTATGTCAAATACATGGAAGAAAAACAAAGGGTTTTGTGGACAATGGTCCAGATGTCTGCTTAAGGTGTGGTGAAAAAGACAAATACAAAAAGTAAAATTATAGTACAATCCTTAACGGGCAGCAGCGCAACAGCTTGTATGAGTAGCGGTCGAGAAGTGTGATACGAGTACTGGTCCGTAGAAACTCACATCATTATGTCATGGCTCGTGAGTCAAGGTGACTTGTGGGAAATGGTCTTGAAATTTACTGTTTAAACATGAGACGATGGTCTCTTAACTAGATAGAGGGCGGAATTCTAAAACCAATGGCATGAACGGTGTCTCAAACAGAGTCTGTATGGTCCTGTTATGTTGATCGGAAAAAATTAGGTCAAATGGGGCCTATAAAAGGGGGGGTCCACATGGTGAAGTGTCATTGTCATTGTTCATTGTGGAGTTGGAGAGGTGGGCCCTAATTCTTCATTTACTGATTTCTCTTGATCCGATCGATGGTTTCATGAGCCACAACTTGCAAGTAAAAGCTCTCACTGAACCTCTTCATTTTGATGTATTTTTTACTGAATTTGACCACCTGGAGGCCCCCCATGAGCTGTTTGGGGTTTCTTGTGTGCCAGGTCACTCATTTCAAAGGGAAAGGTGCACCCTAGGCACACCTTGTTGGGCCATTATGAGCACCCTGGGCGCTCCTTTTGCTCAGTTAAGTGCGCTCTGGCCTCCTTTGGGTGGTTTTCTGATGGTGGGGAGGTATGATATCAGAGTTTTTGCTTTGTGCAGGATGGTGGAGATAAAATGGAGGGAGAGAGACTGAAAGCCAGGTAGAGATGCGTCATTATGAGACGGGGGTGTTAGAGATACACTAGCCCACTATGGGTTACTGAAGTTCATGCAGATTCCACTTATGCAGAGCTTGGGTTTGTTGATGCAAACTCTGATCAGTTTCTAGGATGTTATTGAGGAGGTGTTCCTCTTCCAGGGACAGCGTATTGAGATTACGTTGGAGGATGTGTACTTCATTACTGGGCTCCCAATATTGGGGGTAGTTGGTGACTTGGCTCCTGTACTATCTCAAGGGGAGACATTAGAGGATTTATGCGAGTGGCACTATTACGTTACGGCATATGTGCATGGTTCTTACATTCTGATGTGTGACATCGTGGAGTTGTCCACACGAGTGGTGATAACTTTACTACAATCCATCTTGGGTTCCATGGGGAGCCACAAGATTTCTGGTTGTTAGCTGCAGTTGGTCGAGTGTACCATTGGTGGCACATATTATGCATGGGGACAGATGTACTTACAGGCTCTTCAGCATCAGTTGAACAGGTCAAAGACTAGTGGCGTTGGTTTTTGCTTTGGCTCCTTTCTATGTTCTTTCTTCTTTGAGAAAGTACCTACACTTCGTCCTCATCGAGTTGTGGAGGATACTGGTCCATGGGGGCCGAGGATGTATAGGTGGTGCCAGATGATGATTCGCGAGGGTGGCAGTAGAGTGGGCCAATTTTTCATAGAGGATTTGTTGGAGCAGTGGCTCCAGCTGCCTGTGGTGATCGAGGAGTACCCGTACGTAGGTATGGACTTCCAGGGAAATCCAGAGATGCCCTGACCTCCTAGTCAGGCTTGGGGACCAGCTGGTATGTATGCTTGATATTTGTATGTTTATCTTTGTGCATAGTATAGTTTAGTTGGTTAGTGATTTTCATATTGATGTACATGGACTAATGGTGTCCTTTCTTGTGTGTGTAGATGTTGGTCCTCACCTGCCACCTGGGCATCGAAGGGGGGTTGTTACTGTACCTCCTGCAGCAACTACTGCGGTGGCCCCTTCCGGGAGCTCCCACAGGTGGCAGCGAGATATGGATGGACTGGTACTGTACATGGAGGAGGTTGCTACTGGAGTGTTAGATGTTGGTTGGCAACATCTAAACACTAACTGTATTATTGTTGTTCACAATCTTCCTCCCGAGCTGACAGGCATGATGAGGAAGATGGTAGTGGCATGCGAGCACTTTCGCTGGACGACGAGAGGTGGTGTTCTTGCATTGGATTCATCTTCTTTGAAAGATGATGAGTCTGAGTCAGATGATGGGTCTAAATAGGATTAGTGGCCTTGTGGGGTTGATCGTTAGTGCATAGGTTCCCTTAGGGGTTTTTGTGTCGCTTATGTATATCCTGTTGAGAAAGCATATGTGGCTTCTCATTTTTGTATTGGACATGTTGTGGACATGTGAATTTATGGATTTATGTCTATATATATTTTTGACACACATGGATGTGCTTTTATGATTTTATGATGTGAGTCTTTCTTATTATGTTGTGGAATGCAAATGCCTATGTGATGTATTATTACACTGTGTGTGTATTTTTAGACATGATTATGCATTATGTTGTGGTTGTATGTTTCCTATATACTATTATGGATGTGACAATTTAGAATATCGTTAGCCATTTGATCTGTGACACTATTGAGGTTCCTGGGAATATGTGTGAATGTGATGGATTCAAATGTTTTGACCATGTGTTTAGTGCGTAGGTATTTTCTAAAGAGGCAAGGATCATGAACTCGGTAGTGGTTGTTCAGTTGAGAAACAAGTAGCTGGGAGTCTAAGAAGACATCGAGATGATGAATTCCTAATTGTAGAGCAGTGGCCAAGAGGCCATTGACACCGTCATACTCCACTTGGTTGTTGGTCGCGGTGCCCACGCATATTCCGTCGATGTGGATCAACTCGTGTGATGGGGAGTAGATTACCCATGCAGCCGAGGTGAGGTTGAGGTACCATCTGCTTGCTCCATCTATGAATCCCGTATATCGATCTGAGGTGTGATCCATCTGAAGCAATGAGAGGAAATGATACATAAGACTCAATTGGGAAAAATGTGTAAAACAAAAAATGAAAAGACTATAATACAATTTAAAACATTGTCACTCAAAGGGGTGACGTTAGGGGGGAAGCCATTTGGACTTTCCTAGGATCAGCGGTCATTCCTTTGTGTGACACAATGAATCCTTGGATATGGCCCATGGGGACACAGAAAACACACTTGGATGGGTTCAAGCGGATTCTGTACTGGTGACATCGCATGAGGACTTGTCGCAAGTCATCTATGTGTTGTGTGTGGTTTTGAGACCGTGCGATGAGATTTTCAAAACAAACCAATGTGATGTGCATGAGATCACGGAAGCAGTGCGTCATGGTGCGCTGGAAGGTGGCTCCAGCATTTTTTATGCCGAAGGGAATGACTTGGTAGGCGAATGTGCCCCATGGGTTTGTGAATGCCATCTTGTGATGGTCTTGTTTCTAGATTTCGATTTGGTTGTAACCAAAAAATCCATCCATGAAGGAGAAGGCCTCATGTCCAGTGCATGCATCGATGATCTGGTCGATGAATGGGGTGTGGAAGTTGTCTTTGGGACATGCCCCATTAAGATCAAAATGAAGTCGGCTGTGCACAACTTCTCTATCTCAGCTTTCACTACAGCCACTTTGGATGGATGGATGGGCCGTTGCTTTTGACGGACGGGTGCCACATTAGGACATGTGTCAATGTGGTGTTTCACAGTGGATGGATCTAAGCCGGGCATTTCAGTGTATGACCAGGTGAAGATGTCATGAAATTCTTGAAAGAGAGCGGTGTAGGCATCGACCTCTTTCAAGAAGCAAGATGCCCCCGGCATGATTTCTTCAATGATCTCAGAGTTGGTTGAGATGTCAATTTTGATGGTTGGTGAAATTTTTGCCATGTTCCCTTCTTCGAAGGCATCAAGTGCTGGGATTGGGTTCTTGAGCCAGTCAACCTTCGCATGGATGAAATATTTGGTCTCCACGGAAAACTAGTCGGACTGCAACACAAGCTCTTCAAGGAGGAAGAACCATTTATGGTGCATGTCGTCCCATGGGTACTCCAGGGCGGTCAGAGCTTCAAGTTTCTCCTCATCATTGTTGAAGCAACAAAGTGACAGGTCTAATGAATCGTCATTGGAGATGGGGATGAGCTAGTTGGGCAAACTAGACATCATGTAAATGGAAATGGTGTCGGACGAAGGAGGTGGTGAGTGAACTTCTTCGATCAAAGTGATCTCAGACTTAAGGGAATGGTGACAGAGGTCAGCAAGAGCCATTCAAAATTTGGGTAAGTCTTAGCAATGGTGGGAATAATGCCCATACAAGTCGCAAATGGCGGAAGCATGATTTGTCCTTAATGCCTTGTTCTTTACTACTGGTGCGGTTGGGAGTTCAACCATGGGGATGTTTTCATTCATATCCATGGCGTCCAGATGCACACGGATCACTAGAATTTTAGGGAAATCATGATTTGGATGGCCTTGTTGTTCACAGATGGCACAAGGTGGGAATTTTCATGGTTCTGTGGTGGATTTAGTGTTCTTTCCCCTGAACCTTTTGGGTTGGGGTGGTGCAGGTGTGGGTGCGGTGGTTGGCCTATGCAGACTAGGTGGGGGGTGAGACTCAATCGCAATAGGTTGTACCAGAGTTAATACAACCTGGGGCATTGGTGGTTGAGCGGGTGGATCCAGATACCACACCGGGATCCCCGATGTAAAGTTGGGTAGGCTGAAGGTGGCCATGATCAGCTTGCTCATGACACCAAGTGGGGAGAAGTGGAAGGGAATCATATGGACCAAAGATGAGCCCACATAACTCCCAGCTAGTTGCATGTGGGGGTGATGTTGTGGTTGTGGCTGCGCGTAGTGCTGCTACTGCAGGTGATGTTGCGGCTGTTGTTGGCATTACGGTTGTGGACAATGTTGTGGTTGTGGTTGGGGCTACGGTTGTGGTTGCTATTTGGGTGTAGCGGTGCTTGATGGGACCATGCACAAGTCCGTAGTTTTCTTTTTTGTCGGTGGTGGGGACACCAATGGGAAAGGAGCCATCATGGTGGGATCGGTAAACAACCTAGGGCCCACATTCAATGGTGGCTAGGCTGGTGTGTTTTCAACCACATTGTTGGTTGTAGGGATGACGTTAGCATGTGTGGTCGCCCCTTGCGGCTCGATGGTGGTGATGGTAGGAATAATGTTGGCAGGAACTGTTAACCCTTGCGGATCATAGTAGGTGAGCTAGTCAACCATCATAATCTTCCCTTCGTGGTAGAACATCATGAGGTGAAAGACAGTTGATGCTACGGCTCACATGGCATACATGTAACTCCTCCCGAGGAGGAGGTTGTAATCTAGTTGAGCGTTGACGACCTCGATATCGATCATGACTGTCTTCCCAGCTAACGTGATGGGGACATGGGGGAGGATTCCTTGGGATTTAGTGGGGTGTCCATCATAAGCTTGCATAGTCATGGAGGAAAGTTGTAGAATCGGTGATCTAAGATTCTCCCAAACCAAGGTAGACATGACGCATGTGGATGCCACCTCATCCACTATGCATCGGTGCACAACCAAGTTTCGGATGGATACCAGCATTTGGAAGGTGATAGTGGAGGGAATGCACGTCTCTCTGTTCTCTGTGTCAAATGTGATTGGCTTGGAATCAGAGGGGTCTACTACCCCTAGAGTGGCTAGTAGGGATTTTCGCTGCATTGGGAACATTTTAAGTACCTCAAGAGTGGACATGGTGATTGGCGTTTGGGCCAAATCATCCACAATGGTATAGCTGACTGCAGCTCTAGCTATGGCGTTATTGGCAATTCTACGTATGGGGGGGCACAAGAATGGGGGTAATTGAAGAGGTAGGTTGGTAGTCTTAGACGTGGATGCTGCTGATCAGTCAGCAAGTTCGGTGGTGGTACCGTATTGATTTAGTCTAGTCTGTAAGTTGACCTCTTCAGTGGTCATGGTCATCAGGTGGTGAACACCTGTTTTGGCCATGGGTGGTGCCCTCGGAGCATTGGGATTGGCCTGGGGAGGGGGAGCGTTTTCCACCAATCCTTAGACTAGTAGTGGGTTTTGAAGCACCATGGGAGGAGGTCCTTGTGGTTCCCGGTTGGGTTGGGCTTGGGTGTGGGCATTGGCGGCCTATTGGGCCTCATTTTGAATGGCCTGCTTAGAGCGAGCCATGAGGGGACACTCAAATGTGTAATGCCCATAAACATCACAGAGTGTACAAGGTTGGTTTGTGCACAAAAGCGCATTGCGTCTTGGTGCATTCATCCTTGGGGGGTTTTTGGCTGGACGGTTAGTCACGACATTATTGAGAGGGTTCGGTTGTTGATCACCTCCCTACAGTTGGTTGTTGCCTTGGTTGCAGGGCCGATTGTTTCTAGCTTTCCCTTGTTGATTATTGGGGGCAGGCTGGTTGGGACAGTTTTGTTGTGCAAACACTTGTCCCAGCGGAGCGGGTGGAGCGGGGGTGGGGTCTTGAACTTGTTGTACTGGTGGTGCATAGTATATTTGTGGGGGTGGTGGTGCCACAAATGTGGGAATTTTCCCCACATATTGTTGTGTTGGCCAAGCCATCACGTGAGCCTGCTGCGGTGGTGCAGATTGAGCATAAGAGGTTGTTGCTCTGGACTGAGACATCATTCTAGCATAGGGGCTTGGTTTTAGTAAGCAACATTAGTTGTGTTGCTTGGTTTTGGTGCCATGGCAAGTGGTGTTGGTCAAGGCTATGGTTGTTGGGAGACTGACCCTATGATGCCATCCATTGCGTGGGATTCCCTTGGTGCGTCGCAGTAGGAGGTACTTGGACGAGGAGCATATGGGATGACAGTATACAAGTATCCCGATTGGGCGTAGATGAGCTCAAATTGTTGGGCCTTCAGTATGGCCTCTTCTTCATATTGGGGACGTTCAGATGCGATGTCCTTTGCGATGGGTAGGAGCAAAGTCTTGAGGAACCAATCCAAGAAGATCCTGTCATCAAGTTGGATTTTGCACAAGCTACAGCTCCGTCACCACTCATGGATATGATCAGTGATGTGGGTGGCAGTGTTTTGGTGATAGGATAGCAGGATCTCCACCCCTTCATCATATCTGACTGGGAGTTGGAAATACTGTAGGAACATGAAGGATAGGGAGTTGAAGTTAGGGTACTTGGCTTGTGGCAGTTCAATGTACCATTTGGCCACGGCACCTATGAGGGTGCATTGGAATAGCCTCAACCTGATGGAGTCTTCTATGATGCTATTGGATGAGAACCATAGATGGAATGTCATTATATGATTTTGGGGACATTCCCTGACTTTGCCTTCAAACTTTGGGATGTCTGATAGTAGCTTTGTTGGCATAGGTAGTCAAAAATCTTGGTGGCAGATGGGATCATTCGTTAATCTAGCCAAGTTAGGCAAGTTCAAACAAGCCATGAAGGGTAGATTTGAACCCAAGTTGATGTGGGATGGGGCTGCAATGGGGGTGGGGTTTGCAGGTGTACAATGCATATGCATGACTGGGGGTGCTTGTGGTGGCACTATGGCAGATGGGCCAATGGCCCAAGTGTTGTGGGTGGAATGGTATGGGTGGTGGGGGAATTTCCCCCCTGTATGGTGGTAGGGGCAATGTGGGTGGTTGGTGCACTACCCCCCTATGTGGAAGGGGGGACAATGTATGTTGAGGGACCATTGCCCTCGTGTGTTACCACTGGGCCAGCTTCACTGGTCACTATTGGTGGTGGCAATTGGCTAATGACGGTCTTCATGACTATGCTTGGACCACTTGCCACGTTGTGGGTGACGGGTTATGATGTGGACATGGGCCCACTTGCTAAGTTTAGACCGAAAAATGGATCCAGGTTTGCACTAGCCACAGGGCTAGATGGTGCGGTGTGGAGGTCTAGTTTAGATTGATATGGGTCTAAATTAGAATCAGAGGCTATGTGGCCCTTTGATGGTGTGGGAGACCACTGAGAATGGCTAACATGGTGTCAAATGAGTGTTCCAAATGGTGGTGGTTTTCCTCTAAGGCGTGAGGAAGATCATGGATGATCAATTGTTTTTGCTTTGGTGTATGAAACTGGTGGGTATGAAATTTGGACCCCAGTTTCAATGGATTTCTACTGGCTAAAGGTGGTCTCTCGGCCACCAAGACTACCAGAAGACAGCACTTGGCTTGTTCCTCATGGGTGCTTCTACTCAATCGGAAGGGGTCATTGCCCATTTCACTTGGCAATTCCTCTCAACGGCCAGCTACTTTGGGGTTCCTATTTTACTTCTCACAATGAGTTTTTGAGTAAAGCCCAAGTACTTCCCATAGTTAAAGTAGTCAGGGACTTATGTCCTCAAAGACTGCAGAGTTGATTGAACTTAGTGTAAATTTGGTAAATTTTAAGGCTCACTCAACGTCATGAACTGAGTTGGGTTAGTTAGTTGGTATGGTGTGTTGGTTTGCTTGTTTGTTCTGGTATTTGGTTTGCAATATGATTTATGAATTCATGGTAGAGTTCACATCATGGTTTTGTATGCAAATGTAAACATAAATTTGTAAGAAAATATGGTGATTAACCCAAAATTGTTGGCCTAACTAAGTGTCTACCTCTCAGTGGTATTCTTCTTCAACTAAGAGAAGGTGCTGGGCTCTCAACACAATGGGACTAAGCCCATCCACAGATCCTCGGGTCACCTCCCAAGTGATAGGTTGGTCAAGCAGGGAGGACACTTAGCATCGTGAGAAGCCCTCCTTCTCTACCCCCTGTACCTTCTAGGTCACCTGGTTTTAGTGGTTTGGGAAAAATGCCATGGAGTTCCTAGATCTATATGAGATTTTCCCTTCGTCGTATCCCAAAATACCTCAGAGGGTGATGACTGGGTAGAGGAGGAAGGGGGTAGAAATATGGTTCATTTTATGTTATTTTTAGTTAGGCTAATTCATTTTATTGAACCTTAGTGACTGATTTAGGATATACACATTTGTTCATTGATTTATTTGTAGAAAATGAAAACTGGAATTAAATGAGACCTATAATGGTGGACAGAGGCAGATGGGACACACTAACAGTCCTATAAAACTGAAAATTACTACTAATTAAATTGAAAAACAACTTCTGTGTGACAGGCCGCACATTTCTGACCAAATCTCGCAAGGGGGCCACGATATTTTTCCAGAAATGAGCGAAGGGGTCGCACAAAATGCCAAAACAGCTGCAACTTGAGCTCCTGGGCTGAAGTCATGCCTATCCGAGGATTAAGTGCACCCTAGGAGCGCTTGTCTGGGGATTAAGTGTGCCTCGTCTCACCTTTTCCCCCAATAAGAGCGACCTGCTCCGGAAAGGGGTGTTTTTGGTGATGCAGGGTCAGATCTGGCCAACAGTAACTGGTACTGGGTTGGTCTGACTCGGCTCAGCCTAGAAGAGGCTTTGGCACTAAAAAAAAACAAGAAATAAAGTAGATTTAAACAAATCTAACAGAACATTTTTTAAAACTAGGGTAAAAACTAAAAAACTTGAAAAATTGAAATTTTTTTCCCAGGGATCCTATGGGATCAACCCAACCGAGTTGCCAAAGTTGTAGTGAGAATTTCTCCTCACTACATGGGTAATAATGGATCCCTTGTGCCTATAGGGCACAAGGGTAGGTTCCTACCCTTAGAAAATAGTAAAAATGGAATGGAAATATAGTAAAAACAAAGCTGCAAATTGAAACTAAGCTAATCTAAACAAGACCGAGTAAATGGTAGCTACTATAAACCAAATATAAGATCCAATGGTAGAAAACAAAGAAGAAGAAATGATGGATCATTGTTGAACCCCTCTGCACACAGTAGGTTAGGGTTCCGCCTTCAAAACCTGCAAAATAAACCTAAGCTATAATGGAGAAAACCTGCAAACAATTGTTAATGAAAAACCTACAAATGAAAATACCAGTTAGAAAACAAAACAAGTAAATAAACATGCATGAAAAGAGATTATACCTCACTTAGGTGGAAATGGGCCACCATGCCCTAGCTCATGGGAGCACCTCTCTCTTGGTGGGGAAGCAAGGGCTTGGAGGGATGGAAATGGAGGAGAGGGAGAGTGGGTGGTTTGAGAGCAAGAGGTCTCAAAGCATCCACGGGCAGCATAACAATATGCAAATGAGGAGTGTTTTGAGAGTGACCCCCCACCCTCCTTATATATCTTTCTAAGGGGTTTTAGGGTTTTAAGCCCTTGGTCAGGGCTTTAGCCCCTTTTTTGGGCCTTTAGCCCCTTTTGCCCTAATTTTAGCCCCTTTCAGGGTTTTGGCCCCTTTTTGAGGGATTTAGCTCATGGGGGTCTATTTTGGGCTCTTTTTTAGGGTTTTTAGACCTTTTCTTCATCCTTGGGCTCTTTTGGAGGTGTGGGGTCAAATGGAAGGTCATGGAAGGTCTTATGGAGTGAAATGAGTGTTGTGAGGTGGTGTCCTTGGGTGGTGTAGGCCATTGAGAGCTGTGTGGGGGATTTTTGGGTTAACAACCTTGTTTTTGACTATTAGCGTAGTTGGAAGTTCAACCATGGGGAGGTTTTTAGTTGCATCCATAGCATTCAAATCCACAGAGATAATTGGAATTTCAAGGTAATTCTAAGTTGGATGGCCATGTTGTTCGCAAATGGCGCAAGGGAGAATATACTGAGGTTCTACACTGGCTTTGGTGTTCTTTCCCCTCGCCCTTTCTAGGTGGGGTGGTGTAGGTGCGGGTGCAGTGGTTTGTTTTTGTGGACCGGGTGGTGGATGGGACGCGACCGCAATGGGATGTACAGGTGTTAAGATTACCTGGGGAATTGATGGTTGAGCTAGTGGATCAAGATACAACACCGGAATGCCCAATGTAAAGTTGGGCAGGTTGAGGGTGGCCATTACTGGCTTCCTCATGACACCAGGCAAGGGGAAGAGGAAGGGAATGATATGGATTGGAGATGAGCCCAGATAACTCCCTAATGGTTGCATGTGGGGGTGCGGCTGTGGATGCGGCTGGGAGAAATGTTGCTGTTGTAGGTGGTGTTGCAGCTGCCATTGGTGTTGTGGCTACGAACGATATTGTGGTTGTGGTTGGGGCTACGACTACGGTTTTTTTTTGGGTGCAGCAGTGATGGATGATACCATGCACAAGTCGACAGTCTCATTTTGTGTCGGTGGCAGTGAAACTAAGGGGAAAGGAGCCGTCATGGTGAGATCGGCAAACAACCCAGGGCCCACATTCAACAATGGGTAGGCTGGTGTGTTTTCAACCATAGTATTGATTGCAGGGATGACATTAGCATGTGTATTCGTCCCTTGTGGCTCAATAGTGGTGATGGTAGGGATAACATTGGTGGGTGTCGTTAACCCTTGTGGATCATGATAAGTGAGTTGATCAACTATCACAATCTTCCCTTCATGGGGGAACATCATGAGATGAAAGACAGTTGATGCAACTGCTCTCATGGTGTACATATAACTTCTTCTGAGGAGAAGCTTATAGTCTAGTTGATCATTGACAACCTCTATGTCGATCAGCACTGTCTTCCCGGCTAATGTGATGGGGACATGTGGGAGGATTCCTTGGGATTTAGTGGGATGGCCATCATAAACCCACAAATTTGTGGAGGATGCTTGCAAAATTGGTGATCCTAGTTTCTACCAAACCAAGGTAGACATAACGCATGTAGATGCCCCCTCGTCTACTATGCACTGGTGCACAACCAAGTTCCGAATAGATACCAAGATTTGGAAGGCGATGGTCGATGGCATGCGTGGTTCTCCATTCTCCGTGTTGAACATGATCAAATTGGAGTCGGAGGCATCTACGACCCCAAGGGTGGCTAGTAATGCTTTTCGATGTGTTGGGCACGTTTTGAGTACCTCCAGAGTGGACATGGCCATTGGTGTTTGGGCCAAATCATCCACAATGCTATAGTTGAAAACAGCTATAGGTGTGGTGTTATTGGCCACTCAACATATGGGGGGGTGGGGGAATGGGGGTAACTGAAGAGGTAGCTTGATTGTTTTGGATGTAGATTCCACTGATGTGTCAGCAGGTTTGGTGGTGGTACCATACTAATTCTGTCTAGTTTGTATGTTGACCTCTTCACTTGTCATGGCTAGCAGGCGGTGAACACCTATTTCAGCTATAGGAGGTGCCCCCAGAGCATTGGGATTGGGTTGGGGAGGGGGTACAGTTGCCGCCAATCCTTGGATTGGTAGTGTGTTTTGAGGCACCATAAGAGGAGGTCGTTGTGGTGCTAGGTTGGGTTGGGCTTGGTTTGTAGCGTTAGCAGCCTGTTGAGCCTCATTCTAAATGGTCTACTTAGCACAAGCCATGAGGGGGAACTCAAATGTGTAGTGTCCATAGAACTTACAGAGTGTACATGGTTGGTTTATGTGCAATGGAGCGTTGTGTCTTGGTGCATTCTATCATGGGGGGTTTTGGGAGGGTTGATTTGCTGTGGCATTGTTGGGAGGGTTTGGATGTTGACTACCTCCCCGCGGTTGGTTATTGGCTTGGTTTTAAGGTTGATTATTTATAGCCCCTTGTTGATTGTTGGGGGCAGGTTGGTTGGGATGGTTTTGTTGTGTGAACACTTGTCCCAACAGAGCGGATGGAGTGGGGCCAAGGGCTTGAACTGCTTGTACTAGTGGTGCATAGTATATTTATGGGGGTGGCAATGCCACAAATGTGGGAATTTTCCCTACATACTACTATGTTGGCCAAGCCATGGCCTGATCCTACTGTGGTGGCACAGGTTCTGTGTAGGAAGTTGTTGCTCCGAACTGGAACATCATTCTTGCATAGTCTAGAGCTTGGTTTTGGTAAGCAACATTACTAGTGGTTGTTGGGAGACTGAGCCTATGATGCCGTCCATAGCATGGGATGCCCCTGGTGCATCTCGGTAGGAGGTGTTTGGATGGGGGACATCTGGAATGACGGTGTACAGATACCTAGACTAAGCGTAGATAAGATCAAACTATTGGGATTTCAGTATGGCCTCCTCTTCGGATTGGGGATGTTCGGATGCAACGTCCTTTGCTATGGGTGGGAGAAAGGTATTGAGGAACCAATCCAAGAATATCATATCATCGCCACTCATGGATGTGGTTGGTTATATGTGTCGCAGTGCTTTGGCGATAGGATAACAGGATCTCCACACCTTCGTCATATCTGATAGGGAGTTGGAAATACTGTAGGAACATTAAATATAAGGAGTTGAAATCCAAGTACTTGGCCTGTGGTAGCTCAATGTACCATTTAGCTGTAGCACCTGTAAGGGTGTGTTGGAATAGCCTCATCCTGATGGAATCATCTACGATGTTGTTTGACGAGCACCATAGATGGAATGTCATGATGTGGTTTTGGGGACATTCCCTGCCTTGCCTTCAAACTTGGGAATGTCTGATGGTAGCTTGGTTGGCATGGGAGGCCAAAAATATTGATGGCGAATGGGGTCATTTGTCAATCGAGCCAAATTAGGCAAGTTAAGATGATCCATAAAAGGTAGATTTGACCCCAAGTTGATGTGAGATGGGGAAGGGATGGTAGTGGGATTTGTAGGTGCATAATGTACCTGCATAGCTCGGGGTGCTTGTGGTTCCATTGTAGATGGGCCAATGCCCCCAAGTGTGATGTGAGGGGCAGTGTGAATGGAAGGGCCACTATCGCCATGTGTGACAAGGGGGATGATGTATGTGGAGGGGGAACTGCCCCCTTGTGTGACAGGAGGGGCAGTGGATGTGGAAGGTCCACTACCCGCAAGTGTTGTAGGTGGGACAATGTGAGTGGTTACTATGGATGGTGGCAATTGAATGATGACTATTTGCATGACCATGCTAGGGCCACCTGCAGGGTTGTTAGTGACAACTTGTGGTGTGGACATGGGTGCACTAGTTATGGCTATGCCAAAAAATGGATCTGGGTTTGCACCAGCCATGGGGCTTGATGGTATAGTGTGCAAGTATGGTTCAGACTGATATGGGTCTGAATCTAAATCAAATGTTGTGTGGCCTTCTGATGGTGTGAGAGGTCATCAAGAATAGTGTCGATGGTGTCGGTTGAGTGTTCTGAATTGTGGTGGTTTTCCTCTTAGGCATGAGGAAGAGCGTGAGGGATCAATTTTCTTAGATGTTTGTCAAATTCGTGGGAATTATTTTTGGACCCTAGTTTCAATGGCTTCCTATTGGTTGTAGGTGGTCACTCGTCCACCAAGACTGCCAGAAGACAGCACTTGGCTTTTTTCTCATGGGATTTTCTACTCAATCGGTGGGGGTCGTTTCCCATTTCGCTTGGCAATTCTTCTCAGTGGCTAGCTACTTTAGGGTTCCCATGGTACTCCTCACAATGAGTTTTTGGGCTGAGCCTAAGTACTTCCCATGGTTAAGGTAGTCAAGGACTTATGTCCTTAAAGACTGCATATTGTTTGAACTTAGTGTAAATTTATAAATTTTAAGGGCTCTCTCAACGTTATGAACTGAGTTGGGTTGATTACGTGGTATGGTGTATATGTTTTTTTGTATTTCTAGTATTAGGTGGATGCAAATGGTTTATGAATTCATCATATTGTGTAGATTTCATATCATTATGAATACAAGCAGTAAATAATCAGAAAGTTGTAAATAGATATAATTTTTTTTACCCTGAATGTTGATGGCCTAACTAGGTGACTACCTTACACCTATATTCTTCTTTGACCAAGAGAAGGTGCTGGGATCTCAACAAAACGAGACTAAGCCCATATGTAGATCCATAGGTCACCTCCTGGATGCAAGGTTGGTCAATAGGGAGGACACTTAGAGCCGTGAGAAGCCCTCCTTCTCTACCCCCTCTACCTTCCAGGTCATCCATTTTTAATGGTTTAGAACAATATTCACTGAAGGGCCTAGGACTATATGATATGTTCCCTTCGTCGTATCCTAGAACACCCTGAAGGGTGATGAATGGGTAGAGGAGGAAGGGTAAGAAATACTGTTAATTTTATGTCAATTTTAGTTAATCTACATTCATTAAGCCATTAAAATTTTTTCTTTGAATTTACACTTTGTTTGTACATGAAATTGGAGTAAATTAAAACAGAAACAGAAATAGGACTACTGTGCTGGACAAAGGTGGCTGAGCCACACTGACAGTCCCTAATAAACTGAAAATTAACTACTAATTGATAGACTTCCTGTTTCAATTCAAATTCAACGAGGGGGTCACAAATTTTTTTCAGAAACATGCGAGGGGATCACAAATTTTTTTCAAAAACAGGCGAGGGGGTCGCACAGTTTTCACAAACATAAGTGGTCTGCCTTTCTGAGTGAATTCACACCTTTTGGGGGAAAAAGGGTGACCTGGTCACACCTATGAGGCCTAAAAGAGAAACCTCATGCCTTGTTCAGTCCTGATAAGTGCGACCTGCTCCGAATTTGGGGTTTTTCTGATCTTGAGTCAGATTCAGCCGACAGTAACCTGTACTGTGGCCAAACAGACTCGTATTTTCCTTGCATAGGATTTGGTAACAATAAAAATTGAAAATAAACTATATCTAAGATATATTTGACAAGAAATTTTAAAAACTAGGGCATAAACTGAAAAAACTTGAAATTTCAAAAAACTGAACCAGGGATCCTGTGGGATCGACCTGGTATGGTCTCCAGTTCTGTAGTAGGGATTTCTCCTTGCTACAGGGGAAAGAATGGCTCCCTTATGTATATAGGACAAAAGGGTAGGTTCCTGTGTGTGGAAAATTCAGGATGAAAATGAAATAGACAGAAAGAAAAGAACAAGAAAGAAAATGGTCATGAGCCCCTCTGCAAACAAGTTTAGGGCTTCACCTTGGCTATCTGCAAACAACTATTAAGAAAAAATAACCCTGCAAAACATGTTATAAAAAAACCTACAAACAAAAATTGGTTTTAAAAAACTACAAAATACTAAAGCAAATGCAAGAAACAACATTGGTATACCTTCTCTTTGATGGAATTAGGCCACCATGCCCTGGCTTGAAGAAGCACCTCTCTTGGATGGGGGAGCTATGGCTCAATGGAGATGGAGGAGAGGGATTGTGGGTGGCTTGAGAGACAAAGGGTCTCAAAGAATCCATGGGTACCATAATATTATGCAAGGGAGAAGTGTTTCTTGAGTGACCCCCCACCCTCTTTTTATAGCTTTTGTGGGGTTTTAGGGTTTTAAGCTCTTGGTCCGGGCTTTAGCCCCTCTTTTGGAATTTTAGCCCTTTTTACCCTAAAATTAGCTCCTTTTAGGGTTTTAGTCTCCTTTATGGGTTTTATCCCTTTTTGGGAGGCTTTAGCCCCTAGGATAGTTATTTAGGCTCCTTTTTGGGGTTTTTAAGCCCTTTTCTTCATCCTTAAGCCTTTTTGAGGGTGTGGGGGTCTAATGGAGGGTCATGAATGGGTGTCCTTGGGTGGTGTAGGGAATGTAGAACTGAGTGAGGGATTTTTTGGGTTAAAAATCACCCCCAATTTCATCATCCAAATATTCAGTAGAAAGGAAAATCAACAGTTTTCTCCTTCACTAGTTCCACCTCCTAAAGAGGCTCATCAAACTTGACACTCCTTTCGATGATGATATATTTTGTTTTGATATCCAGAAGCTTTAAAACTTTTGTTTCATCAATATACCCAATAAACATAAATTATATGCTTTGCAGTTGCAAAGCCCTTCTTTTATCAAGTGGAATCTGGGCCCATGCAGTGGACCCAAACACCTGTAGGTTCGACACATCCGGCTTGTGTCCGAAGTATGCTTCAAAAGGGGTATTCCCTTTCATAGATGAGTGTGGCACCCTATTCTAAATGTATTCTACAGCATTCATGTCTTCAGCCCACAAATTTGCAGAAAAATTATTTGATTCCAACATACAGGTGGTCATCTCCTTGAGAGACCAATTCTTCCTTTTCGCTACTCTGTTCTGTTGGGGAGTGTAGGGAATTGAATGTTGGACCTGAATACCACTTTGGGAGAATCTGTACAGTAAATAATTACTGACATACTCCCTTCCATTATCAAATCTCAAGATATTGATCTTAAGCCCAGAGGCATTCTCGATCAAGGCCTTCAGTTCAAAAAAAAATTCACATACTTCAGACTTCTTTTTGAGAAAGAAGACCCATGTGTACCTTGAAAAATAATCAATAAAAGTTAGAAGATGCCTTGATCCATTAATGGATGTGATAGGAATAAAACCACTGATATCAGAATGTATCAGCCCCAATATGCATGTAGCTTGGTTTTCCTACCCCCGATCGAACTTGTGCTCAGGGTGTTTTCCAACCACACAACCCTTGCAATTTCTAGTGGTTTCCTTGATGACTAGGAGGCCTTAAACCATGGATTTTTTCTGTAATTGCTACAAATATTTGAAATTTATATGGCCAAACATTTCATGCCACAACCTACTAACTTCATTTTCATGAGTTAGCAGAGCAGTGGGCTTTGCATCCGCCACAAAGTGGGAGAACTCATAGGCTTTTGCATGATGGTTTGCAAGGCCTTTAGCAATGAGTTTTCTTGATGCAAGTTCCATTATCTCAACATCATTTGGGCTGAAAGAAACTCTCTTAGGAACTCCTGTATGTGTCATCTGATAGACACTAAGGAGAGTTGATGCTAGAGACGGTACATACAAAACATTTGAAAAATATCCATTCTCAAGATCAACCTTACCTTGTTCTTCTGAAATGATGGTGGAGTCATCTCCCATTTGGATGGGGATGAATTTTCCGGTCGCAAAGTATGAAAAGGATTCTCTTTTAGACATCATGTGGTCTGAAGCTCCAGAAACAATCAAGAGTGCTTTGGACTTCGAAGTGCTTGCCATGAGGGCATGGCGTTTTCCATGTTGTGGTTCTCAATCTTGTTGATCTCTCCTCCAAAATATTTCTGGAAGATTGATGTGATTTCTCTCAAGGAAAGAGGTAGCTTCATCAAGCTTCTTCTTGATGTAGGCATGTTCAGGGTGGAAGCCCTTCCCACAATATTAACACTTGAATTTTTCCTTTCCATGATGCCCTTTTTTTTTGTTCTTCCTTGAGCTGGGAGACTCATCATGCTGCTGTTTTTCAAATTTAGGCTTAGGACCTTTGAATTTAATTTTTGGTTTCTTCTACTTCTTTCCTTTACCCTTCATATCTTTGGGCCTCGAGACATGGAGGGCTTGATCACAGGAGGATCTGATGATCCCCATCTAGAAAAGCTTATAATGTTCACTTGTTAGGGACTCAATGAAGGCATTGAATGTAGGAATCTTCCATCCAGGGGTTGCAAGCTTCCCTACACATAATGTAGAGACAAAAACTAAATAATCAGCTCTAAGTTTGGAGAGTATGGTGAGGATGAGTTCATCATCTGCCTTGTCCACTTTGCATTGCTTCAAGAGTAAGACAATGTGCTTGAACTTTGTGAAAAATTCATTCAAGGTCTTGAAATTGGAAGGTTGGAGGGACATCAATTCATTTTCAAGCTGGTAAACTCTCAAATCATCCTGTTTTCCATATAGGGTTTCCAATTTGTCCCAAATTTCCTTTAGAGTATTCAATCCCAAAATATGGAAAAGAAGATCCCGGGAAATAGAGAGGCACAAGAATCTAAATGCTTCATCCTTCTTGTTCAAAAATATTGATTATTCTATAGCAGTACCAAGCTCATCTTCAGTTTCCATGGTGACCCTATATATTCCTCTGGATTATAGATGGATCTCCATGTCTCCTTTCCATGAGTGGAAATTGAACATATTCAAAAGATCTACTGAAGAGGCCATCTGAATTTGCTGGAGCAAATGCTTCACCTGTAGAAAACCTGAAAATCACAACAGAAAGGGAAATGTAAGGTCGAACAACCTACACATTTTAGGATTTCATCACACCCAACATAGTCAATCAAGCAAGATTGATCAACAAGTTCTTTACTTGGGGTATTAAGTGGTAAGCCTTGGCTTCTGGTGCAGTGCTGGATTTTTGAGCTATTGCTCAATTTTCATGCAAGATCTGTCAAAAAACTTGTTTTTGATAGATCTGAGCTTCGTCCCACCATGAGATCTAATACCATATTAATCTCACATAGTGATCTAGGGACTAAACACAAGTCTCATCAAATCTTAATAACAATAAGCCATGAAAATGGTGTAATAGGGCTACAAAATGAGTAGCCACTCTGTATATTCACACAAAGAATGAGTAATACAATACAATAATAATGCTACAAGAATGAATGACAAATCAATCCGAATTCCCAAGGAGGTCATTCGAATTAAATGAGTGAGTCTAGCTTAACTGAATGTAAGCCACAGTCAACACTTTAGTTAACCACTGATCAAAACCATAATTGACTCAACTGATCCCTAATTGAAGTTGAAGT
The DNA here is from genome assembly GCA_001517045.1 of Pseudotsuga menziesii. NCBI lineage: Eukaryota > Viridiplantae > Streptophyta > Pinopsida > Pinales > Pinaceae > Pseudotsuga > Pseudotsuga menziesii. The sequence goes on along the minus strand of LPNX010593470.1, from coordinate 688,255 downwards.
GCAATAAACGACTGATTCTAACTGAAAGTAGGTCAAACACATGTCATAGTAAACCGACCGACAAGTGGTAGTGCATCAATGACTCCAATGAACCTCGATGAGGTTAACTGAAGTGTAACTGAACATTAGAAGTGGTTGGAGGTCCCTCTATTAACTCCAGTTCATTAAATAATCAATAAATAATCAATTTAATGATGGAGGGCACCTTCACTACTCTTTTTAACTGATTGTAACCATCAGTTAGCAATATGGGGAATTAATGACACTCAAATCACCCCCGGAGTGCTCTAGTTAGCCTCCTTTAATGTAGGAGAAGGCTAAGTTAGCCTCCTTTATTGAAGGTAGCCATGGGTNTCTAGTGCTCCTTTGATGTCAATTAAGTCAATAATACTTAGGATAGTGGTTTAACTAGGCCAAATTGACCAAAATGAGTGTGTAAGGTGGTAAATGTCTCTAGCAATTGGAATTTGGGTATCATATCTCATGTGAATAGTGGGCCCTTCATTGATTTTGAGAGAGAAAAATAGATCCTTAGAGGCCACCATGTGATTGGAGGCTCTAGAATCAATCAAATAGGCTATATACCGAGGTAGTCCTGCTTTCAAAGCATGACATATTTTGTGTCCATTATCTGAATTCTTTTCTCTCTGTGGGGAAGCAATATTTTGATTCTTGAGAAGAGCACTCATCTCATCAAGATGATTCCTCATACAATGTTCTTCAATATGGTACCCTTTTTCATAGTAAGGACATAACTTATTTTCAAATTTCTTCTTCTTAGAGCCAAAGGCCCCTTCGAAAGCTTACTGATTTTGTTTAGGATTTGAATCAGTTTCCTTTGGATCCTTCTTATTTGATTTCCCCTTTTCTTGTGCTTTGGAAGAGTCAATAACTAAGAGATATTGATCTTTGGAGTCCTGGATGACTCCAATTCAAATCAATTTGTCTTGCTCCTTGATTAAGGACTCAGAAAAAGAATCTAGTGAAGGAAGTTTCCGACCAGGAAAGCTTCCCCTCTTGGAATGAAACATAGAGACATATACAAAATACTTAGGGCCTAGTTTTCTGAGTATGGAAAGGATATTCTTCTCATCCTTCCACTCTATTCTGCACTGTCTGCTTTGGAGCACTAGAGACTTGAATTTAGAGAAGAAATGCTCAATAGTGTTGAAAATGCTGGGATGTAAACATACCAACTCATTCTCCAGAATGTTTCCCCAAAGCTCATCTTGTTTTTTAAACAATCCATCAATCTTCTCCCATTATTCTCTGTGAGTCCTCAATCCTTCTATATGGAAGAGGAGATAGAAATATAAGTACATAAGTACCTGAATGCTTCATCACAATGGTTTACGAACTTGTTGTGCTCTACAGGCTGATGAGGCTCAGCCTCCCATCCATGTATGATCCTATGGTAGCCATGCTTGTGCAAGGACAGCTACATATCAATCCTCCAATCAAGATAACTGGAAGTTATGAGGATCCATGGTTTAGGAGTTTGAGAACTCATATTTTCTTCGACTAAAGGACTGCAAATACTTCTCACAAGCTACATAGCACTTGTCAATTTCACTACAATAACACACTAAAACATATGAACTATTAGAAACATGCATTTCCTCCCAGCATGAACATGTTTTCAGGGTTCGTCACACCCTCTCCACTCCTCTAAATAAATCCAGAGCTAGAAAATTTTCATAGGGGACTTCTGTGGAAACCCAGCTGCTTCTGATGTTCGATGGGGAGAAACAAGCATGAAACTTGCCTGAGAAGGATCTAATAACATATTAGAATTTTAATGCCATTTAGATCTTCAAGAATATAGTTCTAATAAATGTTTCTGCAAAATAATGGATAATGAAGATACAAACTGAAAAAAACAAACCACACAGGAAACAGAGAAGTATTGCTCAGGAATTTATAGTATCATTCACAATAAAAATATCTGGTGTTACAATAGTTTACATAGGAATAATTCAAATGCAATAGGAATAAATTTGAATCTACCAAGTGGATATGACTATATCTAACTGAATATCTAACTCATGGTATCTCAATCAATATCAAAGTCCAAGATCAACTCCCATTGTCCAACCAACTCAACAAATAGTGACAACTAGTTAACTCAGTGCAACTGAGTGTGGTAGGTGGGAAAAGGTGTATGCTCCACATGCATCCATGCATTATCCATGCAAGACATGCACTAGCTAACTGTTTGTGAACTAACTAAAGGTAATTGAGGTATAAATGAGGCTAACTACTACTAACTCCAACTAACTGAAGTAGGTTGGTGCCGGGACTCCTCGTAGATCCTAAAATGTAGGTATTGGTCTAGGAAGCTCTCAAACTGATGAATACACATGAAATAAGTGGTAGTTAACCTCTAATAGTGTTCCCCACACTCTAGTGATTGGTACATGTGTCCCCATTAGGCCAAGTGGACCCAATGATACTAGTGGGCCCAATTTAATTAATCAAGGTTCCTAAGTTATGATAATTAATCTAATAAAAAGTATGAACAAGGGAGGATTAATAATCCTAACAAGTATGCCAGGAGGAAGAAGATTTCTCTGTGAGCACTATGGTGCTAGGAAATATATTCTTACTGAACCATTGAGTTTGAGACTCAGGTTGGTTTTCTTCACTCTTGTTATGCATAGTTTGGCTAAGGGGTGATTAGAGTGAATATGGTCTTAATCTACAGTTGGGTGGAACATGGTTGTTCCTTACGAATTCGGCTACAACATTGCCATGTTTCTTTAATTTGGATTAAACTATGATGTAATTACATAGTTTTGTAAACTTGGAATGTAGATTTGTATTGAACAACTAGAAGTTAAAGTCCATCACTGATTTTATATCATCTTATATAATGTGTAGCGCAAAATAATTAGTGGTTAATATTTAGACTAAAAGATGGTTATTATCATAAATATGAATGAAAATACTGTAAAATGTTATTATTGTTTTAACTGAAGGTTTTGGACATTATCTTCACCTTGTTGCTAATGACTTTAAATAGTATTTGAACCTTGTTGTTTACGAATATGAGTAATAACATTTTCTTATGAAGAAGGACTATTTGTTTGTAAAGAATGCTTTTACTATCGCTAGCAGGTTAGGGTTTGTAGTTAATATGGAAACTTAGATATATGTAATTTTGTATTTACCTTTGAAATTATGTTGTATTTATCCTTTACCTATATTTAAAGGGGTTAAACCTATAAAAATAAACATAAATAGAATTTTTCTTTATGCTAAATGAAATACAGGCACATACTAATTTAGTAAACAACTATGGAACATAGTAGGGTTTGTTTTCTACAAAATTTAACAAACTCATTGAATAGATTTGCAGTAGATGAAAAATACTCTGTAAATACACATCTTGGATTTCATAAAACTTCCATATATACCACCCATAAAAATGATTTCCTAATCCAATAGCTCTCTAAATATTTACTATATTAAAACATACAGATTATATTGCAAAAGAACTACGAAATCGAGAACTATACACTAAATATCAATTTGATGAATACAAATCTAGGAAGACTAAACACATCTAAGAGACCTAATTTGGTACAATTAAATTTCCCTGAAGGTTCCTGAAGGAGAACCTTTTCGAAAAACCTAGTTATCATATTTATAATTTTCTCAAGTTACACTTAATCAGTATAGAGAGACCATTTCCTCTGTTATTGAAATTAATGAAGAAATACTAGTTAGGAAGTACATAATAACCATCATCTTAGCTGTAAAGGACTAAGCTTGTGCTTAAACCCGTTACAATCAAAATTTTTGTAGCTATGAATACATTGAAATATCTCTAGAAGACATGCCAAATAAGATGAAGTATGTGAAATTCCGAAAGCATGGATTATCACAAGAATTTACAAAGTAAGAAAATATTATCATTATTTATTTTCCAAAAGGTTTCAACGACAAACAAAACCTTATGCATACTTGATATTTTTCTTGTTGCTTGATTTTACGTTTACAACGTATTAACCATAGATAGCTAAGAAAGGAAGGGTTAAACCCTATTTTTTTAAAGTATTCGCCATATGGTTCAAAGTTATGGTTAAAACCAAATTAGAATCAAGCCCTAACTTTCAAAATGAAAAACAATATTTTTAGCTTGAAAACAAATAATCACTAATGGTGAGTGATTCCCAGATTTAGGAAGAAGAAAAAAGAAAATAGTTTCATAACTCAGTGTTGAAGCTAAAGATTACAACCATAGGCTAAATTTTTCCACAAAATTATTTACACAAGTACAACAAATTATACCACACTGCCCAGCTGAATTGGCATCTTTAGAATTTAATAAACATATTTAGGATTATAGTCCAAGACCTTATCTAAGGGTTCATTTATTTAATTCTGTTATAGACCAAACTTTAAGTGCATAATGAAACCCACTTTTAAATACATACTGTAAATAAACTAAGATTCGAAATCAGTGAGGATTATGAACCTGCAAACTTTGAATTACCATCCTTCCCATGCTTTAAACAAAGAAGTAGATGCACAACCCCTACCATGCTACATAGAGTATGTGAGATGCATAGCAACTCAAAGGAGGCTCACTTTCCATGCAGGATTAATAACCAACAACCAATCATACAAACCATCCACCAATAGAGGAAAGCATCACCAAGGAAAGTACCACTTACCAGGGTCATTGGGCATATGCAGCAACAAAGGTTCCAATAGATGGAACCTGCAACAAACAAGTAAAGACCTTGAGGAATCAGGTTATAAATACTTCAAGGATGAACATCATAGCCAATGGAATAAACTTGGTGTGAACTTACCACTGAGCGAAGTCGATACCCTTCAAGCTACTATAATTTCACTACGGTGCAAAAACCATAATAGACCTTGAAACCTTTGTTGGTTACTGTTCGTACTCGGAAAGGTTTTAGTTCCTAGGTTTTGCAATGGGCCACCTGCTACCCATCACGATGTGCCCAAAACCCCTCCCAGCTTAGAACTTTTAACAGAGGATATACGTTATAGAGAATAACCCAGTGATGTAAAAAGACAGATTTAGCAAGAAGCATGCTAACATTTTTTGTGAAGCTCTCATAGAGTTAATACTCTAGTACTCGAAAACCATTTTTTGTACCTTTTCATACCATGAATCTTAAATATCATGTATTGGATTAGATTTGTCAAAAGGGACAGCCAAGGGTGAATTATGGAATATAAATGACCTTGGGAACACTAAGAGGAAAAACCTTGGTTAAACTTGTTTTCATTTATTTAAACCTACAAACAAACAAATACATGATTAGCATAGTCTTGAACTTAATTAAAAACCTAATACATTTAGGAGAATAACATTATAAGTAAGTACATGATTTGAAAACATTGTTCCCTTACAATACCTTAATGAAGAGGTTGGTTCCATGAGACCTTTTGCGTATGGTACCACCTGGTAGAAATAAAAGTTAATTTAGTTAGCAAAAGGCTAACTAAGTGGAACTTTACTTGGTGAATATTCACATTGTTAGTTTGGATCTTTATCATTGAATGGGTTATTACTCATTTATAAATGTATTTTAGGTTGAAGAGTTACATTATAGTTGTATTAAGCATAAAAAAAATAGGGAATTATAGTACTCAAAGCACCTTTAGGTTATGATGTCAGAAGAAGAGTTATTTTACAAGTCAAAGATATTTACATGGATCAAGGGGAGATTGATACCGAATATATCAGAAATATGCTACATGGCTACAAAAAATCATATGTAATGAAGTGAACAATGCACTATTAAGGTAAATTATTGAAGAGAGATTGAGGAAAGTTGACATACTCATGATACTGGAAATCCCTATGTCTACATGGATTGACTACTTATTTTTATCACACATGTTGTCCACTAATCAAATATCACCTATCAATATGTTGACATATACTATAGGTAAAACTAAATCTAAAAGGACCACAAATTACTTCTTCCTTGTCCTAATACCCAAAGAATGTAATCCTTCTCCTTTTCCCACTTTTGTCTAATATCGTTGCACAATTCCTCATACATTATCTTATTAGAGACCTTAGTGAACAAAATTGAGAAAATTATCCTTGAATCATAGTCGAAAATCAATGTGTATTTTTCCATCATTGTCAATTCATGAACAACATTATCCTAGTCCAATAATCCATCCACTCCAGCAAAGGAATAGATGACAAATAAACAATTATCATATTGGATATGGAAAATGTGTTTTATTAGGCAATACACTCTTTCTTTTTCTCTATAATGTCAAATTTTGGATTCTCAACTAAGTTTATTTTTTGGATTAAATCATATATTGGGAATATATGGACACATACACTAGTCAACAACTATCCTTCTAAATTCTTTAAACACAATCATGGTCTAAGAAAAGGTTGTTCATTCCCCCTCTTCTTGTATGTAATGTTGACAAATTCAAATGAATTCTAGATGTATATGTATAACTCACAAGGGAGGAGATAAAAAAGGAGAAGATAATGATTTATACATGGAATATATCTAACATTTTATTGACCAATATAACTATAATCCTAGAATTAACACCCATTCTTTAGCGGGATTCATTATTGTATTTAGGCATATTGATTTAGATTGGGCACTCCAAATTGTTAAACTAGAACAACAAGTTGTAGAAAATATAAAATAAAATGAACCAATGGTAAACATAATGGATAATCCCTATTGGTCACCTAGTCCCAATCTCCTTAGTCCTCTCTTCTATTCCCCTTTAACAATACACAAATTTTTCAAACTTGATTGGAATCTCAACTCAGATAGAAGCTTCTATTAGAAAAAATTTATGGAAGGGAAGTCGTAGTGATTCCAAGTAATTTCACTTAGTTAAGTGGGATATTTTTATTGCAATCAAATATCATGGTGGCCTAGATATAAAATATTCAAGGTTAATGAACCACACATCCAAGGAAAATATCAACATATGGCATCTAAATTCAGAATATGTATCATGGTGGAAATCAATCCACTGTAAAAAAAATATATATATCATTGGCGTCCAAATTCTTAACCTTTTTAATCCTCTACCAAAACCAAGAGGATCTCCAGTATGTAAATTATGTACAAACTCATCATCTTTAATCAAACATAACCTTTCTTGCATCCCGGGGAATGAAAGTAATATCAAAATTTGGATCAAAATAATTAATGGAAAAACACTTATATTACTCAAGATTGAACTAAGAGAGCTTCAAAATTAAATGTATAGTATGAATTAATCCACCTTCTCAAACATATTCAACTGTGATGAAAAGGGGAAATGAAACAAAAAAAAGTATGCAAGTATAGCTATCTTGGAACAAATAAATATTTAAACAAGAAGAAATGGGTCCAAGGAAAACAATTTCTTAGAGGACTAGGAAAAAATTATGAGCATAATAATTATCCTTAATACAGGTACTAAGGATCACCAAGCATTTGAAAATTAAAACACTCCAAGTATTTGGAGGCTCTAACATCATTATTAGATACATGGTCTTTCAATCCCTTTGCCATGATAATGCGAATAGTAGAATCATTTATGGAATCTTCATCAACATAAAAATCTTCAAGAAGCTGAAATTCCATAAAATACTCTAATTTTTATACCACAACAAATAGGATGGAAAATAATTCTTTTAATATCCCTTATAGTGAATTGGAAAAAAATAAAGGGTGTGGTGTCGATATTGCTACCCTAAGTTTTCTACCCATTAAAATTTAAATGAAGTACATTTATATATAGGATAGGTGGTTTGGAAAATCCATCCATCATTTAGATCAAGATATCATTCCAATATGTCCTTCCTTTGATCCAAAAACATTGAATTTTATGAGGAGTAGGTTGATGGTATTTTTCAACTCCTGTGGTATTTACTCCCCCATGACCCATCTTGGAGGAATTCTAATCTNGGGGGGGGGTGAATCAGTGTAAAGTGCGATTTGAAATTATTTCACATTTCAACAATTTTCACTACTTAAAACTTTCCAGCTGAAATAATAATAAACAAAATTGCACAAAAATATTGAAGAATAATTATAAGTATATCTATAGATAAAATGAATTATTGCAACAATGGGAGAGTACAATATCCAAACATGAGAACCAACTGATTTCTAGCACCAATATGATCCATAAGCAACAACCTGCTAGTTATAGGAACCAACCTATAATGACCTCGATATACATGAGCACTAACTCATGAAATTTAGGCACCAATTTGAACAGATGTATGTCTTATTGTGCAATCTTTGACTTGAATAAATTAGGCACAAACACATGGAAGACTGCAATATTCAATTGTTTCTTTAGCTACCACTGAATGGAAGCACCAAATCCCAAATTATATTTACCATCTCTGAATGGAAGGAGGTTCTAACCCCCTAATTTTTTTTACCAACTTCCACTAGAAGGAAGCACCCACTCCCTGAATTTTTCACAAGCTGTGATTGGAAGGAAGTTACAACTCCCTCTTCCTTTCTCTGTCCTGCCTCCCTGAGAAATTTTACCAGCAACCATGGGAAGAAATCTCCAACTCCCTAGTGCTTTCCCTTCCTTGCCTCCCTCATAATAAATACGTGTGTATCAAAAAATTTAAGTATAAAATTTACTTTATATGTGATGCGCATCTTCACAAAACTGCAACTATTATAGATATTTGGTCCACATCATTTCCTTGATTATCTACATCAAAACAACTAGTTTCCTTATATATGATGTATGATAATATTTGTAATCTACATCACACAATATTAGGATATCTAATAACACTAACTTAATTTCACGCTCTGTGATCTATGTTTCTTCTCTTTTCTAATGTTCTGAACTCAATTGCTTCTACGACTTTGTAGTCTCCATAATTTATCGAGTAAAAAATTCATGCATCCTATATCTCATTATCCTTTTACTTTACACTCTTATTGTTGTTCATCCTCCACTAATATACACAATTCATCTCTGTTGCATAAAAACTCTTTCTGCAATCAATGATCCATTGATACTCCAAAAAAATTAAACCTTTCCCTAAAACATATTATCTTCAAGCCTTAATTATTCAATATTACTTCAACAAATCCATCTCTTTATTATTTATACTCTTTATAAATCAAGGTATGTGTCCACTTATTCAAGGTCCTTAACCTTAAATAATTCCCCTACTTGTTTGTGTCTTGATGAAGTTATGATTTGTGTTGGCGTGACCTTTATCGGAATCAAACTTTGTGGGTTATGGCACACATATGCCACTTTATTTGTGGGATTTTCACACATAATTCCATATCTCAATGGTATTTTTCTCATCCTTAACTTTCACATTCTTCTTCAAAGTTGTTATGTGTACACATATGAACCATGTCATAGTGGTATCTTTTCACTTTCTGGACTTCCACGTTTTATTCTATGCATTTCTTCAAACTAGATTTGTGTGAGGAAGTCCTCATTCTCTTCATTCATATTTGATATCAACGATATCACAAAGGTTCAACATTTTATCCTTTGACACCAATGACAACAAAAAGGGTTCAACAATATCCCCCCTTTGGAATTAATGTCAACACCAACTTAGCATAGCACAAACTTACCATAAGCTCCCCTTGAAAATGAGCTCTTCCTTTGTGCACAAAATGTCCCCCCTATAATTATTCCTTTGATTATTTTCTCTGTTATTTTACGCAGATCTATATTTTAGTGTCTTTCATTCTCCCATTTTCTTTCCTTATGTTTTATTCTCCCTTTTTGACATCAATGGAAGAGATTCCCTTATTATTAAATCCCCCTATCTTTATGCTTATTACTTCTCCATGTCTTACTTCTAAGGTGCCAAGTCACAGATAACCCATCATTGTGTTAGATACATTCAACTATGTCATCCTTCCCTGTCATTGTTGTTTTCACTTCCTGATATTGTTGACGTCTTTATTAATGTGATATGTATGAGATCTTGTCTTGTATTTCTCACATGAGGAATCTCTATGTATTTCATTAAATTATCCTATGGTCATACATATCTCCATCTGTCAACATATGTGATAAGACCAATCACTTATGCAAAAATGTCCACATGTGTTTTTCATACTAGGGATTTTAAATGGAATCGACCCCATGAACTAGATTTTTTCTTTTTTCTTTTTTTTTTTCATTTTTCATCAATCGATGAATTACCTTTTAACTTATTCATGATCACATTGGGTTTCACACTACATGAATCCATCAACCTCAACATATACACAATTAATTCTTTGAGCGTGTGGAGAACCACCTTCCTATTCTATAAGTTGTATACATATTTTATTGGTTCATCACTTTGGTTCATTCTTTGAAAATCTTGTTTTTATTATTGAAAATCTTTAGTCACATTGTCTTATTTCTTCCGTAGATTCAACAACTCTCTCGAAAGTATTCATTTAGTAGTTTAGTCACAACAAGAAAACTTCAGAAGACTAAGGGTGGATATGAGAGTCTGGAAAAAACCAGATGTAGGAGTCCAGTTTCATGCCTTCGTACCACCAGTCATAATTTAACCAAAATGCTTCATATTTTTTTTCCAATTTCAGTAAGTGGGTTAATATCATGGAGCAGTAGAAGAAACAAACTTTTGAACTTCTAAACCAAATACACATTGAGCAGGATTCTATGAATCTATCATCTTCCACTATGGATATTTTTCCTTTAGTACAATCACCATATTTGTTAATCCCACTCAATGGATCTAGAACTACATCTTTCACACCTTCCTAGTAGTCATGATGAAGACATAGGTCTTTAGCTACATCTACGAGTCTTATTCAACTTTAGTTAGCTCACATTTTATGCATCAAAGGATTGACTCTTCTTCAATTTTATTAAGCTCTAGTTATGTTTTGTATGCCATTTATGACCTGATCTAATATGATCTTTGAAGCTTCAATATTGTATACTATAATGATTTATTCTGAATATAATACAAAGATTTGATTTTTATTTTATGTGTTGGAGCAAGGCCCCACAGCTACAGGAAAAGATGCTATATCAAAAGAAGGAGTCAAAGGAAACAGTACCCAAGCGACCGAGAAGAGAGAGCTCAACCACTGCACTTAAGGTAGCGGCGAAGATAGGAGGGCTCAGCTACCCTCATAAATAGAAAAGGATTAGCAGGCCGAGGTATTGAAGACAAAGGATAGAAGGTAAGCAACCGAGGAAGTGGTTCCCATACCCATGATCAGCGTCGGGAAGTGTGGAAGACTGCAGAAAGCTGTGGTGTGACGGTAAGCGGCAGCCCATAGTACATACACGTCGACTGTCATAGTTAGGGTTTTTGGGTTACTATTGGGAAAGGACCACAGTGTTGTAACAGGGTGAGACCTTCGGGACTCCTATATAAGCACGTATTTTTTATTGTAAAATGTTAGACAGTTGGTTAGCTATTCAGACAATTAGCTAGAGAGACAGAGAGTCAGTTAGACAGTAGTAAGTTAGTTGTTCTTCGAGTCAAGCACTGGTTCTACTATTCAGTATGTAGCTATCTTACTATAACCAGTAGCTGGCTCCTTGAGCATGAATGTAACAATATGCAGGGATTGAGAGAGAGAGACAGAGAGGAGGAGTATATTGTAAGAAGGAAATATAAGAAGGAGAAGAGATCTAAGAGAGAAGGGCTCCCGGTTGTGTGTGTGGAGTTTCCCAGAAGATCTCAAGCTGCATAACAGATTGCAGCGGAACTGTTTTTACTCTCTCAAGATATAATATAAAAACCAGTTCCCGTGGATGTAGCTTCCCCCCTAGAAGTGAACCACATAAAACCCATGTGTTGTGCGACTATTCATGTGATTGTGTTTTACCTGTTGCTATTTGTTATCTGTTACATGAATGTTGCTTATCAGTTGATGAATTTATGTATGTTATGCTTCAGTTTATAACACATAAAATGTTAAACGCAAGTTGAATGTATCAAGTAGCCTGTATATGAGTTTATCAGTGCTTGATTCATGATAGTTGACAGTTACAGTGTTAAGTGACTTCGGTATACGAGTTCCGCGAGTTCAGTATAGTTGATGTTAGCGTGTTAAACTGTAGAGGTCTAAGTGAAGTGGCTTAACACCCTTGTGAAGGTTAACAGAGTTATTAGACCCAGGAAGGAGGTTGCAGGACCTTGAGAGTTGATACGCATATTGAGCCTCATTATAGGACATATTATAGAATAGAAAGGTGATATCGCATCGTTTGAGGAGCTGGGATGTGAGATATCACAAGGAAGGAGCTGAGCAGAAGAGTAAGTGTGTGCATCGCCATAGAAGCTGCGATGCGATAAGAGTCCACTCCCTACCAGCACCAGCTAAAAGGAGAGATATCCCTCACAGAGAGATCCCACTGGCTAAGAAGAGTCGTGAGACCCTAGGATGCTACAGAACCCGGTTGAAGACACTTGAGTCTTTGGCCACCCCATCTAAGATCACTTCGGGTGAGACTTCAGGCCGTTCTGCGGTCTGTCGCCGAAAGGGCCAGTGAGCTAGGGGTATTGTTGGTACAGTAAAGTAAACTTGAGTCTTCCCATACGAACCAACATTATGCAATCCATGTGTATTTGAGCATTACTTATGTGTACCATGTATCTCTTTACTATTTTATGTATGACAATCCAACACACTTTTCCATAAAATAACAGATGCACATATTGTATAAAATAACACACTGCAACACTTTATTAATTTAGGACTTGAATTCCTAATATACACCTTGTTGATTTCAAGTATCTTTCCTAACCTTTTCTTGGTTATAAAGGAGTGTATCAATTACTTGTTTCCTGAGCTATATTGAAATTGCCTACTTCTTCTACGTATGCTTGAGGAACTTTATTCACCCATGTAATTTTGTGTGCAAGAGACCTTTATTTCTATAAAATATGATTTTCCAATTTTCACCATTCATTCTTGACAATATTATTCTATATGGGTCTTCTTAGATGATTTTATTTATTTGAATAGTAATAATACTTGTGCCTAAATCCATTGCATATATAGCATCTAATAGTGTGGAAATATTTTTCTATATGGAAAAAATAGTTACATCTCCAATACTTCATTTAACTGAAGTTATTTTGTAACTAGAAAAGTTAGCATACCTAAGTCTTTAATATCTTGTAGGCATGTCATATCTTCTATGAGATGCATCCTATCATTTTGAAACAAATCCTTCATTGTCACAAATGTCATTACTTTCTCCTCTATAGCTAAGGCTTATTTTGTCTTTAGGATGTTTTTGAATTCTCAGAATTTCATCTACAACTAGTGAGTTGTGATTGAGTTTTGATTTGGTCTCTGCATCAATAAATGTTTCCATTCCACTTTGTTTTTCACAAAATTCTTTAGTTTTTAAGTGTGAAATTTCTAACTCCTTTTGCATAAGTTTCTCTCTCAACAGTTCATTCTTTGATTCTGATTCCTTCAATGATTCTTCTAGTGCAACCTTATTCTCTTCAAGTTCCTTGATCTTGTCTATTGTGCAATTTAGATGTTGTCCAATATTATTTTATTTATCATTCATTCATCTTTCCATTACTTCATGCATGTCCTTGGTGTGCTTGACTAGCTCTTCTACTATTGCTAATTGCTCCTTTAGTACCTTATTCCTTTTTTGTATTTCTTTAATTCTTCCAATGCACTTACTAGTTCTCCTTCCCAATCAACTTCAATTCTTTCCTCATCTTTAGACTTCAATATTCTTTCTATGTTGATTGAAATCTCTTTTATTTCATCCTCTGAATATGGTAAGCATATTTCATTATATGGATGTTTACTTTTAGTGTTCTTCTCTGATTTGGAATATTCTTTTGTGCAACTTGAATTTTCTTCAGTGTCATATTTTGGAGGGGACATATAAATCCCATTGTAAGTCCATTTATTTGATGGTTTTTATGTTCTTTTGACTGGTGATTTCCCTCCATCCATTGAATTTTCATCTTGAATCAGTTCCATAAAGAATACTTGTTTTTTATTATCATTGTTGTCTTCTTCCTTAGATGAAAAATTATCCTCCTTGGTGTAAAGACTCTTCCATTTCTTGGAAAACTACTTCATGTTACCAACCCTACTTTGTTGATACTTATTCCTTTTTTATTGATAGTCTGGTTCTTCTTCACTCTCACTGTCTTGTCTTTCCTCAAACATACACTTGGAGGAAAATGTCCAATTATTCCAGTTTCAAATCACTTGAAGGGAAGATTCTCCTTGTACTTGCCTTGTCCTCCTTTTAATTTCCTCATAAAATTGGATTCTTCTTCATCATACATGTCAAATGGATTCTTACACCCATGATTTATTTTTTTTGGCTTCCTCATGGCTTTAAATGTTTCTTCCTTTTTGGAGACATTTTTTGGTTTGGTTCTCATTTCATAGGCATTGAGAATTCCATGCAACTCATCTTTTGTCAACTTATCTTAATTAGCTCTATCTTGTAAGACTAATACCTTTGAGTTGAATCATGGATCCAAGGTTCTCAATATTTTCTATAAAATTGACTCATTTCTCCAAATCCTTTTATGGAAATCATGATATCATCCACTCTAAGAAAATATGTTACAATGTATTCCTTTTCTTTCATCCTTAGTGTTTCAAACTATGCAGAGAAGGTTTGCAACTTACTTTTAGTGTTCTTCTCTGATTTGGAATATTCTTTTGTGCAACTTGAATTTTCTTCGGCCTCATATTTTGAAGGGAACATATAAATCCCATTGTAAGTCAATTTCTTTGATGTTTTCTATGTTCTTTTGACTGGTGATTTCCCTACACCCATTGAATTTTCATCTTGAATCAGTTCCATAAAGAATATTTGTTTTTTATTATCATTTTTGTCTTTCTCCTTAGATGAAAAATTATCCTCCTTGGTGTAAAGACTCTTTCATTTCTTGGAAAACTACTTCATGTTACCAACCCTACTTTGTTGATACTTATTCCTTTGTTATTGATAGTCTGGTTCTTCTTCACTCTCACTGTCTTGTCTTTCCTCAAACATACACTTGGAGGAAAATGTCCAATTATTCCAAATTCAAATCACTTCAAGGGAAGATTCTCCTTGTACTTTCCTTGTCCTCCTTTTAATTTCGTCATAAAATTGGATTCTTCTTCATCAGACATGTTAGATGGATTCTTACACTCATGATTTATTTTTTTGGGCTTCCCCGTGGCTTTAAATGTTTCTTCCTTTTTGGAGACATTTTTTGGTTTGGTTCTCATTTCATAGGCATTGAGAATTCCATGCAACTCATCTTATGTCAGCTTATCTAAATTAGCTCTATATTCTAAGACTAATACCTTTGAGTTGAATCATGGATCCAAGGTTCTCAATATTTTCTATAAAATTGAGTCATTTCTCCAAGTCCCTTTCTGGAAATCATGATATCATCCACTCTAAGAAAATATGTTACAATGTATTCCTTTTCTTTCATCCTTAGTGTTTCAAACTATGCAGATAAGGTTTGCAACTTACTTTTAGTGTTCTTCTCTGATTTGGAATATTCTTTTGTGCAACTTGAATTTTCTCCGGCCTCATATTTTGGAGGGGACATATAAATCCCATTGTAAGTCCATTTCTTTGATGGTTTCTATGTTTGTTTGACTAGTGATTTCCCTCCATCCATTGAATTCTCATCTTGAATCAGTTCCATAAAGAATACTTGTTTTTTATTATCATTGTTGTCTTCTTCCTTTGATAAAAAACTATCCTCCTTGGTGTAAAGACTCTTCCATTTCTTGGAAAACTACTTCATGTTACCAACCCTACTTTGTCAATACTTATTCCTTTGTTATTGATAGTTTGGTTCTTCTTCACTCTCACTGTCTTGTCTTTCCTCAAACATACACTTGGAGAAAAATGTCCAATTATTCCATATTCAAATCACTTGAAGGGAAGATTATCCTTGCACTTGCCTTGTTCTCCTTTTAATTTCCTCATAAAATTGGATTCTTCTTCATCAGACATGTCAGATGGATTCTTACACCCATGCTTTATTTTTTCAAGCTTCCTCGTGGCTTTAAATGTTTCTTCCTTTTTGGAGACATTTTTTGGTTTGGTTCTCATTTCATAGGCATTGAGAATTCCATGCAACTCATATTTTCTTAGCTTATCTAAATTTTGGAAATTGAACCCAGGTGTTAGAACAATTACACTCACAACAATTGCCAATTACACATGCAAATTACTCACAAAATGAGACTGAATATGGAACAGAACACTAATATGTATTGAATAAGTGTACAATAGCCAACCCTGTGAAGTCATAGGATGCCATAATAAATAATTGCATGAGATATTCAAATGCATAAGGATTCCATTCGAATTTAGTCAAAAGCAGGCTTACTAAATCTAAGCAAATCCCCCATAGGTGCGTAAAGCACATTCCAAATCTGTCTAGGAGCTCACGAATTGGAAAAATCAATTAGGAAAGCTAATAGATGGTGGAAGGACAAATCATACATGCTTTTCATAGGAGAAATGAGTGGAGGATGATGAGGACAAAAAACAAGTTAACTTCACCTAGTCAAACTTTCCCAATTGCCTTTAAACTTAGAAAAAGCAGGCAATAAAGCAAAAAAAGAAGACATGCACTAGGGAGGCCAGGAATAAAGAAGATTTGATTCCAAGAGGTTTCCCAAGCACTCCATAACTCAAATTTAGCAAGTTTTACCACTATGGATGTGTGGAGGACAACTTGCATAAGGTGGAATATGGAAACTAGGCAAATAAGACAAAAATTGGATTAATTAATGTCTAAGGTAGATAACTATGGGTTGATTATTCTAACACCCCCCCTTAAGCCTTCCTTATGAGTAAAATATCAAAAAATTATAGGGCCTAGCAACAAGGCTTAGTAACCCTTTACATACTGCATGTCCATTTAACCAAGGAAAGAGGCAAAAACCCAATGGGAAAAATCCTCCCTTAAACAAAGAAAGTAAAACAAAATTTGGAAACATTGTCATCACTCATGATTCACAGCATGATCAGCAATCCCCAGCAGTGATTTGAGATTGCTGAATGTCTTCGCACAAAAAAATTTGGTGAAGATATCTGCTACTTGTTCTGAAGATGAAGAGAAGAGTAGGTGAATGGTGCCATCATGCACAAGCTATCTGATGTGGTGCATATGGATCTCAATGTGTTTGGTTCTCTGCTTCTAAACTGGATCATTGCAGATTTGAATGGTACTCTGATTATCACAGTATATAGTAGTTGAGTATTCTGATTCGAAGCCACACTCTCCAAGTAACCCTTGCAACCATAAACATTGAGTTGCTTCTGTTAGCACTCAGAATGTACCTAGGTTGTGAAAAGGTACATCCCAAGGTAACAACAAAAACCACTTTAGATTGTATTTCTGACCTAATACAATCAGAGAGGGATCTCTCACTATTTACAAAGTTTTTATACTCATGATATTTCAATCAAATACACTCAGAAGGTCAGATTTCTGATGGGACAAATAGGACAAGTTTGTTTTAAAGACTTGGTAGGACAGTCATGGAGGAGACCATTGGGCAATGGAGTCAACAATCAGATCTGAAATAGGTTGCAGGAGGTAAGGTTTTGAAGGTTTATGATCAGAGGCAAGGTAGGCACCATTTCCTCAGTCTTGAGGTATTAGCAGGTTGATTAGTAGAAAAATGGAGACATTCCATCAAACATAGCACCTAACTATGGTGAATTCTGCAAGACTTTAGAAGGAAATATTTTGAAAATGCTTGAACAATGGACCTAGAGCATGTAGGATGAATTCTATCCCATAAAAACTAATGCTCAAGCATGAAAGCAAATACAAAATGGAGTGGAAAATAGGATAAATAGTCACATAAAGAAATTACTTACCGAAGAAAAAGATGGCATAGGAATCTCTGACATGAAAAAGATTTTACATTCCTCCTCTGCAAATTTCATTTATTTACTGAAAACGTGAATCCATTACAATGTAGAGCCTCTCTTCTCTTGAAAATCCTCTCTCTTAACTATCAATTACATTTTAATTTATATAAGAATAGTCTTTATCTAACTTTGAATTCAAAACCCTAACTAAACTCTAAAAATAGAAACAGTTACAACAATGTTTCTCCTGCATATCTCTAATGGTGATAGTTGTCTGAAATATAGGAGAGGTTTTTATAATTGGACATGTTCCCAAAAAAACCCATGCATTAATTGCTCCAAAATCATCTCAATCCCCTCGAAATATTCCTTTGAAGCTGATGACTCAAATAATAAAATTATAGATTTCTGGAAAAATGACTCGTGAAGATATTTTAATATCTTCCAACCTGTGATTACTGTGTAAAAAATGAAGGAGGTTTTTTATTATAGGTCTGTTAGGAATAAAAACATATCTCATTTTTTTCAAATTAAATTTCATTTGTCCAAAACAATTCTTTGAAGTTGATGGCTGAAATAGTCCTTTGGAGAACATGAAAAATTACCTGTACAACTGACTTTGTTTATGCTAAACCATAGTACCTATGTGAAAAATGCAAGACATTATTGTGGATAGGTATGTTTGAAAGAAAATCCTCTCCCATTTTCTCAGAATTCATCTTGATTTGATGTAAACAATTATTTTAATTGGATGACTAGAACAGTCATTTTGAAATCTGAACATTGTCCCTCTGAAGATGACTTTGTTGCTCCCAATCAGTATCACCTGGGTAAAACCTGAGAGAGGTTATTGTAGATCCCGATGTCATGATGAAAAACCTCTTTCAGTTTTTGAAATTTCTTCTTCATTTGCTGGAAATCGGTCGTTGAATAAAATGACTTAAAACAGTCATTTTCAGAAAAATATGATATGTTGCTTTTGAATCTTGAATTGTTTAACTTCATGAATTCTCTCACTATAGATATTTATGCAACTCTTATGGGCTGATGTTTTTTTTGGGCTTTCCTTATGCATTGTTTAATGGTGGCTTCCCTTCTCTTGTTCTATAAAAATCAATTTCCAGCTGACTCTTTTATCTCCGCCATTTTCCCTGTGATTGAAAACAAGTAAAAGTTTGAGTTTTGGAAATATGGAGGACTGTCTCTTCCCTTCAGCACGTGACACACAAATGAAATTATTTTTAAAAACCTAGTCAACTTTATTTAAATAATGGTCTATTCCGGAGCCTCCTTTCAGCGGTTTTTTCCAAACTGCTTTTGCCTGCGGAATTTACCAAAAGTTACCACATGGACATTCCACTACCAACTTTCCAAATTAACCATCATGAAACTTTCCACTCTGGATCCATCCACGATCGTTGATGTGATTTGCCTTTATTTCCCCGCCATCAAATCAAGTGACATGTACTCAATTCCGCCATGCTCCTTTGGTTTATCAAACGTGCAAGTTCACTCTCCGGAAACCATAATATCCGTTGATGATTTTTTACTTTATACATTAGCCGTCGGATTATTTTATGTGCTAATGGTTTGATTATACCTTAAGAAAGGTAATAAACCTTGTTTAGCGCGTAATCTTTCATTAAAACTTGTTTTGGTGAATAAAGGCCGCTTTTTTACTTTGGAAAAATATTCAAAACTATTAATTTTTGAATATAAATAAAATAAAATATTTATAAAACCCATTTTGTAGATTTCATTCAAAAATTAATAAGATTTTTTGCCCCATTTGTGAAGAAATTATTTCTAAAATTCCTTTAACTCCTCTTCTTTGCCAACCTGGAAATAACTTAATGAGAAAACTTTGGAAACCAACTCAATCACCGATGAGAACTTAAAATTTTGAAGGAAATAGGACCAATCCGGCAAAAATAAATTTAGTGCTAACAACTGGCTCCAACTAGGGATGCTATCCTCCCTGCGAGGTAGCAAAGAACCCCGTAGACCAGGTGCCAAATCCATTTGATTTCTTTTAATATTTATCTAAAATCCTCAACCTAACCATCAACTAAAACCATTTTGCAAACAAATCCCACTCTGTCAACCTGTAACCTGTAACTGAATTGCACTTGAAACTGAAACCAAACTGAAAACTGCTAAAAGAAATGCTCATCATGTCAAGCCTATTCATGCCTACCTATCCTACTTAACTAAGCACAAATTCCCAATCAAGCAAAATCTGACTTCCAATAAAGCCAATCAAGCAATTTATCCAATAACTCCATTTCTTCTTCATGCTTGATCGAAATTAGAACATAAGAACAAAATAGCAATAGGTTATGATGAAAAAATTCTCCTTTGCTGCAAACATATAACCAACTACTCCATCTGAAAAATGTATCCATGTACTCTGCTATTGGATCATAAAAAACATGAAAAATTTCAAAATACTCAATCACCCATTTGTCAAGACAAGGATGTCCAAAAAGTAACTCCTCTTGCATACTGTCAAACCGATCTTTAGAAGATCTTTGAAAGGAATTCTCATGATTGTTTTTCAATGATATATCAGCAACTTCATTTAATATTTCTACATTTACAAATCCATTATTCTCAAGCACTTCAAGAGGAATATCGTCTTGTTCTTCAACAAGATTAAGCAAAAAGATGTCTTCTTGACAAAATGTTTCTAAATTGGAAAGATTTAAAGAAACATCCCATTGAGAGTTTTTATCTCCTTCTTTGTGATCCCTTTGTTTATTGCACACTGTTGGTTCTTTCACATACTGAGATTGATGGCATGATTGCTCTTCCTTTTCATTATATATAAATAGGATAAAATTTTCTTTAAAACCATCACCAACATAATTTTCAACAAGCTGACCACAATCATCAGAAAAACCATCAAGAGTATAACCATCTTCTTTCACATCAATAGGCTGATCATCTTCATGCTCATATATTTTTTCCAATTCTAATCCAAGGGCTGATTTCTCTTTAATTGTATTTTCAGAAAATAAATATGTGGAGGGACTATAAGACTGAAAATTTGTAGAATCAGAATTCTTTATGTAATCACCCATAGAAACATTAGAATTTAGAGGAAATTGCTGCTGCAAAAAGGAATTTTCTGATTGGGAATAAGCAGCCTCATCTTGAAACAAAACTTCAGAACTTCAATAATATGAAGAACGGTTTGATTGAACATCCCAACTTCCCTCTTGGTCATACAAAGAATGACAAGCTTGATGCAAATTATCATCTACTTTAGGAAAAGAAATGTAGCTGCTTGAATGAGAGTTTTCGCTCATGTCTCTTTCAGCAGAGGAAGAAATTATTAACTGCTGAGATTTTTCTTGAATGTGAAGATAGCTAATTTGTGTTTCTTTTTTCTGAAATGGGTTTTCATATAAAATTTCTAAAAGATCTTCATCCACTAACTCATCATCACTATACATGTTTTCCAAATCTTCAATGAAACCTTTAGCATGCATACAACAATCTTGAACCAGCAACAAGGAGGGGTATTGGTTTTTGTAATGTTCATGAAATACTGTATGAAAATCAGTAAGGGAAAACAAACTTTTTGATGGTAACCCTTCATACCATGACCTTGCATCTCCTTCTAAAGTAGCCATGAACATTTTCATTAAAGAATCCTCATGCAATTTAACTTCCAACTTATGTATATGTATATGGAATCTAACCAAATGAAGGGCAGCATCATCATTCTTTTGATCTTTAAACTTTGGAAGACCTGTTTGCCAATCCACTTTAGGTATTCGATTTGGAAAACCAGGAATGTGAGCATGATTCATAGGAGAATACCTTATAGATAAAGAACTCATCTTGATAAATGAATATACTGAATCAACTCTTCAAACTTTATAATATTTTGATAGTGGAGTCGCCATAGGAATTCTGAAAACTGGATTCTTCAAAGATGGAGTCGCCAAGTGAAAGATGCACAACCTTCCTGATATTTGATTGTTGTTCACCATCAACAATCAAATCTGAAACTATGTCGTTCATACCCAGGGAAGATTTGAACCTTCGTCCCCGGCAGCGGTGCCAGTTTGTTAGCACTCAGAATGTACCCAGGTTGTGAAAAGGTAGATCCCAAGGTAACAGCAAAAACCATTTTAGAATGTATTTCTAACCTAATACAATCAGAGAGGGATCTCTCACTATTTACAAAGTTTTTATACTCATGATATTTCAATCAAATACACTCAGAAGGTCAGATTTCTGATGGGACAAATAGGACACGCTTGTTTTAAAGACTTGGTAGGACAGTCATGGAGGAGACCATTGGGCAATGGAGTCAACAATCAGATCTAAAATAGGTTGCAGGAGGTAAGGTTTTGAAGGTTTATGATCAGAGGCAAGGTAGGCACCATTTCCTCAGTCTTGAGGTATTAGCAAGTTGATTAGTAGACAAAGGGAGACATTCCATCAAACAGAGCACCTAACTATGGTGAATTCTTCAAGACTTTAGAAGAAAATATTTTGAAAATGCTTGAACAATGGACCTAGAGCATGCATGATGAATTCTATCCCATAAAAACTAATTCTCAAGCATGAAATCAAATACAAAATGGAGTGGGAAACAGGATAAACAGTCACATAAAGAAATTACTTACTAAAGAAAAAGATGGCACAGGAATCTCTGACATGAAAAATATTTTACATTCCTCCTCTGCAAATTTCATTCATTTACTGAAAATGTGAATCCATTACAATGTAGAGCCTCTCCTCTCTTGAAAATCCTCTCTCTTAAATATCAATTACATTTTAATTTATATAAGAATAGTCTTTATCTAACTTTGAGTTCAAAACCCTAACTGAACTCTAAAAATAGAAATAGTTACAACAATGTTTCTCATGCGTATCTCTAATGGTGATAGATATCTGAAATCTAGGAGAGGTTTTTATAACTGGACATGTGCCCAACAAAACCCATGTATTAATTTCTCCAAAATCATCTCAATCCCCTCAAAATATTCCTTTGAAGCTGATGACTCAAATAATAAAATTATAGATTTCTGGAAAAATGACTCGTGAAGATATTTTAATATCTCCCAACTTGTGATTACGGTGTAAAACATGAAGGAGGTTTTTTATTATAGGTCTGTTAGGAATAAAAACCTCTCTCATTTTTGTCAAATTAAATTCTATTTGTCCAAAAAAATTCTTTGAAGTTGATGGCTGAAATAGTCCTTTGGAAAACATGAAAAATTACCTGTACAACTGACTTTGTTTCTCCTAAACCATAGTACCTGTGTGAAAACTGAAAGAGGTTATTGTGGATAGGTATGTTTTGAAGAAAATGATCTCCTAGTTTCTCAGAATTCATCTTCATTTGATGTAAACAATTATTTTAATTGGATGACTAGAACAGTCATTTCGAAATCTAAACATTGTCCCTCTGAATATGACTTTGTTGCTCCCAATATGTATCACCTGGGTAAGAACTGAGAGAGGTTATTGTAGAGACCGATGTTATGATGAAAAACGTCTTTCAGTTTTTGAAATTTCTTCTTCATTTGCTGGAAATAGGTCGTTAAATAAAATGACTTAAAACAATCATTTTTAGAAAAATATGATATGTTGCTTTTGAATCTTGAATTGTTTAACTTCATGAATGTTCTCACTATATATATTTCTGAAACTCTTCTAGGCTGATGTTCTTTTTGGGATTCCCTTATGAATTGTTGAATGGTGGCTTCCCTTCTACATTGTTGAATGGTGGCTTCCCTTCTCTTGCTCCATAAAAATCAATTTCCAGCTGACTCTTTTATCTCCGCCATTTTCCCTGTGATTGAAAGCAAGTAAAAGTTTGAGTTTTGGAAATATGGAGGACTGTCTCTTCCCTTCAGTGCGCGGCACACAAATGAAATTATTTTTAAAAACCTAGTCAACTTTATTTAAATAGACCATTATTTAAAACCTAGTCAATCTCGAGCCCCAATAATTGGCTCAATAAGCCCAAATCTGTCATTGAGAAGGCATGGTTCATTGCATCCTTCAAGGAAGCAATTTCATCCTTTGAGCTTCCTGTAATGAGAAGGTCAGAAACATAAAAAACAATTATCATTAATGAACCATGAATCAACTTCAAATATACATTTGGATCTGATTTGCATCGAACAAAATTCAGTGATAGCACAAAGCTATCAATCGTGGCATACCAAGCCCTAGGGGCTTGCTTAAGCCCATACAATGACTTCTTTAGCTTGCACACAAGATATGGGTTAGTAGAAAATCCTTGAGGCTGCTACACATAAATCTCTTCAGTGATATCTCCATTCAGGAAAGCACACTTCACATCCATGTGGTGTACCTCCCATTGCTTTGAAGCTGCAATGGCTAAGGCTAGCCTGATGGAGTCCATCTTTGCCACTGGTACAAAGGTCACAGTGTAGTATATACCATGTACCTTTGAGTAGCCCTTGGATACAAATATGACCTTGTACTTCAGAGGTGAACCATCAGCAGCAAATTTGGTTTTGTACACCCACTTACACTGAACTAGCTTCCTCCTTGGGGGAAGATCAACCAGCTCCCAAGTGTTGCTCTTCTGGAGTGAGCTGAACTCTTCTTCCATGGCTGTTTTCCATCTTGGATATTTTTATGCATATTCATATGTCTATGGATCTGATTCAATCACCAGATAGCATTTCTCTGCAAACATGGGATCTTTCATGCAGAGAGCACTCTCAAACTGAGATCTAGTCCTCCTAGGCTCATTAGGATTTCCAGCTAGTTCTCCAGCTGCATGAATGGTCTTGGCTTCCCATTTTGGTATTGTAGGACTGTTAGGATTTGCAATCAAATAATCATTATTAGACATATCAGAATCATCATGTTCAACTATCTCTTCACTTACATTCATAGGTTCTGGTGGTGAAGAGGATTCTCCAACTTCCACTGCTGCTAGGGGTTCTTCTTGAAACTGAACACACCTTTCAATGAAGGATTTGTTTGTGCTCAAATTTATCAACTTGTACCCTTTTGAATCTTTAGAGTGCCCAAAAAATAGACACTCTTAGCTTTGGGGCTGCAAAGCCTTCCTCTTTTTTGTTGGAATTCTAGCCCAAGCCCTTGAGCCAAAAATCCTGAAATGGGTCACATCTGGTTTGTACCCACTCCATGCTTCAAAAGGAGTCATACCATAAAGATATTTATGAGGCACCCTATTCTATATATAGGCTGCATATTTTATAGCTTCGGCCCAAAACTTTGGTGGCAAAATCTTATCCTCCATCATCCAGGTTGCCATCTCTTTCAGTGATCTGTTCTTCCTCTCAGCAACACCATTCTGCTGTGGTGTGTAAGGGATAGAATGCTGCATTTGAATACTTGCATCTACACAATATTGAATAAAATCAGACTTGACATACTCACCACTATTGTCAAATCTGAGGACCTTGAGTTTCCTCCCAGACTGGTTTTCAACCAAAGCCTTAAATACTTTGAAGAGGCCAAAAACTTTAGACTTGTGTTTCAGGAAGTAAACCCAGCAATACCTGGAAAAGTCATCTATGAATGTCAATGCATATTTGGCCTGACTCATTGAAATATGAGGAAATGGGCCAGTAACATCACTGTGGATCAACTCAAGAGGTGCAAAGGTTCTCTCATGACTAGATCTCTCAAATTTATGCTTTGGGTGTTTTCCTAGGATGCAACCTTGACAGACTCCTTTGGAAAACTTAATCTTTGGTAACCCTATGACCATTTCTTTTTCACTAAGATCAGAAAGATACTTGTAATTGAGGTGGCCAAATATTTCATGCCAAAGCTTGCTTGCCTCATTAGCATGAATCAGAAGAGTAGAGGGGTTTGAGTAGGGTAGGAAGTGTGAGAACATGTATACCTTCGAAGTGTGATTTGCAACTCCTTTTGCAATGACTTTACCACTTGGGATCTATGTGATCTCAACTTCATTAGGGGAGAATATGACCTTCTTTGGAGACCCTGTGTGGGTCATCTGATACACTGATAAGAGGTTAGAGGCAAGACCTGGAACATACAACACATTGCTGAACTTACCATGGTCAAGATCAATCCTCCCTTTGCCCAAACTTTCAGTGAGAGAGTCATCTCCCAGTACTATTGGTGGACCTTTCGACATGTCAAGTGAGGTGAATGCCTCCTTGGTCGAAACCATATGTCTTGAAGCTCCAGAATCAATGATGAAACTACGTGAGCTTGATGTGCCAGCAACCAATGCATGAACTCTCTCAGTGTCTTCTGAATTTAATCCTCCTTCCCTCTTCTTTGAGCTGTCTGGAAGGGAGATGCCATTCTTCTCTAGGAGTTGGGTCAGCATGTCTATTTGCTTCATCATGCAGGAGCTTTTAGAATGATTTCCCTTACTGTAGTATGCGCACTTGCTCATTTCTCCTTTGTTCTTCTTCTTCTGGGGGTTCTTCTTGGAACCTTGAGGATCCTATGGAGACTTGTTCTTGTATCTCTTTTTCTTAGGTGGCTTTTTATATTTCTTCTTTACTTTTGAATCCACCCTCAAATCTCCAACAACCAGAGCTTGGTCTTTGGATGGTTTGATGGTGCCCATCATCACCAATTTATCTTGTTCTTGTGTGAGAGATTCCACAAAATCTGCAAGGCTAGGCATTTTCCAGGCTTGAGCTGTCAACTTTGTGGCATAGAAGGTCAATACAAACACTGAATAGTTAGGGCCAAGCTTTGAGAGTATGGCCAAAACCATCTGATCATCCTTCTTTTCGATCCCACACTGTTTTAGCTGCAAAACAAGGTCTTTGAACTTGGAAAAATAGAGTTGCAGGGATTCAAAGCTATTGGGACTTAAGGAGATCAATTCATTTTCAATTTGATGTCCCCTCATCTCATATATCTTACCAAAAATATCAACAAGATTCTCCCATACTTCATTCGGTGATGTCAATCCATCAAGATGGAAAAGGAGGTCTCTGGATATGCTCAGACACAGGAGACCATAGGCCTCATCCCTCCTGTTGTGCCATTTAATATTCTCTGCAGCTGCATTGGTATTTGATTCTATTGCCATAGTCACTTTATAAAGGCCTTTCACTTTCAACAGTATCTCCATCTCTTATTTCCATTCAAATAAGTTAAATGGAGTCAAGATGATCTTCTGAGATTGATCCAGAGCTCAAAAATTGTCCTGTCAGTTAGCAGAATGCTCCCAGTCAATGATGTCAAACCTACAATACAAATTGGAAGGATATAAATCGATCTACAAAGGCTCTAATAACATGTGGAAATTGAACCCAGGTGTTAGAACAATTACACTCACAACAATTGCCAATTACACATGCAAATTACTCATAAAAGGAGACTGAATATGGAGCAAAACACTAATCTGTATTGAATAAGTGTACAATAGCCAACCCTATGAATTCATAGGCTACCACAATAAATAATTACATGAGAGATTCTAATTCATAAGGATTCCATTCGAATTTAGTCAAAAGCAAGCTTACTAAATCTAAGCAAATCCCCCATGGGCGCATAAAGCACATTCCAAATCTGTCTAGGAGCTCACGAATTGGAAAAATAAATTAGGCAAGCTAATAGATGGTGGAAGGACAACTCATACATGATATTCATGGGAGGAAAGAGTGGAGGATGATGAGGACAAAAAACAAGTTAACTTCACCTAGTCAAACTTTCCCAATTGCCTTAAAACTCAGAAAAAGCAGGCAATAAAGTAGAAAAAGTAGACATGCACTAGGGAGGCCAGGAATAAAGTAGATTTGATTCCAATAGGTTTCCCAAGTGTTCCATGACTCAAATTTAGCAAGTTTTACCACTATGGATGTGTGGAGGACAACTTGCATAAGGTGGAATATGGAAACTAGGCAAATAAGACAAAAATTGGATTAATTAATGTCTAAGGTAGCTAACTATGGGTTGATTATTCTAACATAAATTAGCTATATCTTCTAAGACTAATACCTTTGATTTGAATCATGGATCCAAGGTTATCAATATTTTCTATAAAATTGAGTCATTTCTCCAAGTCCCTTTATGGAAATCACGATATCATCCACTCTAAGAAAATATGTTACAATGTATTCCTTTTCTTTCATCCTTAGTGTTTCAAACTATGCAGAGAAGGTTTGGAACTTGTCCTTTTTTACCATTTCCTCACTTTTTTAAATGCTCTTTAGATTGTCCCAAATCGCTTTTGTTGTAGTGCACTGCATAAATTTAGTGAATTCAGCATCAACAATCCCAAAAAGTATTGCATTCTTCTCTTTTTCATTCCTCTCATAATGTATTGTGTTCTCTATTCTGACTAATGCAGTTCTAAAAATTATGTGCTCATTTTCATCAGTCTCCTTTGATTTAACTTAAATTGATTTTGGAAATTTGTATACACTATTTATTGACTTCCATATGTCCATACCAAGAGATTGCAAATAGACCTCCATTCATATCTTTTAAAATGTATAATTGGAGCCATCAAACATGTAATGCCCCTATGCCCCATAATGCGGATTATTAAAAATTTTGCTTTAAGAACACTTTTTCTTTCTTCAAACACAGGAAATGGATGTTAACACACTCTTTGACCTTCATTCTCATGCTTAGAAGGAACTGTAAAAATATCTTTTGCCTTCACAGATACCTTCTGCGACCAAAAACACCATTTTCACACTGGACCTATTCTTTCCTCACTTCACCCTCTGCACTTTTGTTGTGCAGGTCAGAGATTCAAACTCCATGTGCAATGAAGATATTTGACCACTCTTCCATCTTTCGCCTTTAGTGCTTCTACTCTCCGCCTTTTCGACCTCAGAACTCAGGAATAAGAACTTTAACAAATGACAGAGATGTTCAACCATGATTCCACCTTCTGCATTTTGCTTTCCTCCTTCCACACAGAAATCAAGAATCAAAACTTTAATAAATGAAAAAATAATTTATCCGTAATTCCTCCTTCTGCATTCTACCTTTCCACCTTCTTTTGTGGAACTCAGGAATCGGAAAACCAACCTTCGGTGGAATCATTCCATCCACTTGTTTTAATCTATCCTCCACCTTTCCTCCTTCCGATGTAGAACTCAGGAATAGAAAAATCCACGGAATGATATCTTGACCTTTTGAATTACCTCCTTCTACATTCCACCTTTTTTCCTTCCACTAGGGAACTTGGGAATCAGAAGAAAAAATATTTACCTTAACCTTTCTCTGGTTTTCCACCTCCCTCCTTCCGCCTTTCGTAGGTAGATCTTTGGGTGCAAAAAACCCACTTTCTAGCTTATCTCTTCTCCTGATTTCCACGTTTCACCTTCCACCTTATATAAGCGAATACTGAAATTCGGAAATACCACATTCTACTTTGATTAAACTTCTTTCTTCTACCTACTGCATTCCTCCTTCCAATGCGGATGCCAAGGTGTGGAAACACTTAAATCAGCTGCCAACTGGCCCTTTAACTAGGATTTTCTAGCCTTCAAAGACTTAAGTAAAATGCATTGAACATAAAAGGAAGATATAGTAGTAAAATGTAGGGAAATATACACAAGTCAACCTCTACTTAATCATCATCAAGATTCAACATGAACATAGTGATTCATAGACAAATACATAGTGTAAACAAGTATAATAGAGATACTTATGCAACAATGAAACCTAATTCATTCATAGCAAGAATTCTTCCTTATCAATTCATCATGTCCATTCATAAGAAACTTCAATGCATAAAAAAAATAACAAAGAATACTTATCTTGATGATGGAGTTGTCCCATAACTAGCTAGGTAACTGCAACGTTCCACCCAACCATAGGCTAGTGTGTTTATTAATCTCTCAACACAGTGCCACCCTCGAGCTAGGGATGATTTCCACAAGGATCTAGGGAACAACAGGATTACACACAACCACCCGGACATCAAAACATAGTCAAACCAACCTACAGTTGGTTTTCTCATACTATCCAAGGAAAAAAGCCAAATACCACTGGGTTTATTAGGGATTACTCAGCCACACCAGCACTCACAGAACCAGGCCATATCATACACAGTCAGATCATATCACACATAGTTAATCCAACACACAGTTAAGCTAACACATAGTTGGGTTTCATAGACTGTCCAATAAGGCCAGTATACAATTGGGTTTCACAGGATACTAATGTAGTGTATAGGTAGAATTGCTAAGCTAGTGAGTTCAACCATAGATCTATGGACACCTAAAATAGATCTGGCTTGGCCTCTTCAATACCTACACCAACCAACACAAGGAAGTGTTCCCTTCACTGCTACACAGTACTTCAAGCCATACCTTCCCTTTTGGTTCTCTTTTGGGTGTGAAAAAAGGATTTACCAACCCACTATTGATCTCTTTGTGAGGTTCATCCCTTCACTAGGTTTATGAGCCAATTCTGGGCCTCTTCCACTCCTTGGTCTTTAGACCAAAACAAGGATGCAGATCACAATAATCCATAAGAAAACAAAACCACACAGGATTCACTCTATAGCACAGAGAAAATAGGGTGTCATACCCCTCTATGGTTCAAGATAACACTATAATCCCACAACCAAGGTTCAACAAGGGAGAGTACTTGCAGAAACACATAGCAACACTCTTCTAACTCAAAACGATGTAACACAATAAAAAGGGTTTCACACACTTTGTCACACATAGAAATACAGGGTTTATGCGCATATCACAATGTCACGTAGACACACAGTGCAGAACCACACTTCCACCACTCAAGAAAATGAATAACACATACTCACGCCGCTCCACTGTGAACTTTCTCCTGCATGAATCGTGAAGGATCAATACATGAGTGTGTGAATAAATATTGAATGATCAGAATAATAGGATAAATCACAATGAACCACAATGTTCAAATCATGACCAGGTTGAAATTTTGGATATGCATTCACGTGGGTTTACTTGCTGTAGAAGAAAGAATATGGCTTCCCTAAAATGCACACATGCAGGATTGCTCAGTCAAGACATCAGACTACCATTCCTTGCTTTTCCCAAGGTGTTAACTGCCTCATCCACCTTCTAGAAGAAATTAATGATTAAGGACAGAGGACAAAAGGTAGCTGAGTTTTTCATGGGTTTCCCCATTGACATCTGGTCACACCCTATTGGCTCAGGGGTTTGACTAACTCCCCAACCTACCCCTTGTGGAACCATGCCCCCATCTCTTTCACGTTTGCAGTCCCAAAACTAGTTTTTATATTTTATTAAATTGCATAGCTACATGATATATCCATATATATACAATTCTTGACTTAGCATTATCACCATAGGAATCAACCTTGATCACCCATGCACAAAACACCATATCAATGGCAGGGCCTTGGCCTTGAGATCCAAGACATGATCTCAGTAATATATACATCATGTACAATTAAATACCATGGGGTCAAAACTAGGGTATTACATTTTCATCCCCCTTACAATAGCACTGTCCTTAGTGCTTTACAAAATCAAACAAAAATGCTCCTCGGCACTATCCTCAGTTTTCTATCCAATCGCATGATCTGGACCTCTTCTAGGTCCTTGATTGCATGCATCGTTCCATACCACTAGTCTCTTTCTGGTCTTGGAGAATCCTTCTCCTCATATTGGAACATATCCAATGTCTTTGGAAACCAACAATACCTATGCTCAAGCCCCAAGCAATGAGTTAATTCTCATGTCATATTCACAATATTTTTCAAAAAACATGGACGAATCACATTCACATGTATATTGACATAAAATAAACAAGTAATTCAAATGCTTATCTGCATAAGTATTTTCTTTTGGATCCACGGGTATCCGACTTGGCATTATAGAACCATGGCACCCACAAAACTTGCCCCACCCCAGACAAGGATGGTCCTCTTCTCTGCTATACAATCCTTCGAGCGTACCCACCCTTCATGTGCTCTCTAGGGTTTGCATTAAAAGTTATCCAAGTTTTTGCAAGCCTCGGATCACCTATGAAAATATCTCTCAACAGAAATATGACAGCTTTGTTCCAGATCCTAACACCTCCTCTAGGTTCTCGCTAAGCTTAGGTGCTTCCTTTCTGGACAGAAAAATGAATCAATTCAAATGTCAGATTCATTCCTATAAGATGCAATCTATAACAAAATTTTCAAAACCATGGTTGCATCATATGCACATGTGTATTTACAAAAAATAAAAAACAACAAAATATTTCTAAGTAAACCAAATAATTATCTATATAGTATCTCTCAACCAAGATCTATTAGCCCTACTCCACAGCCTAACACCTCTCTAGGTGCTCAATAACAAATCTTCTAAATGGCTTAGAATCGCCTCCAAGTGCTCACCAAACTCAGGTGCTTCCTTCTGGACACGATAATACCTAGGGGTTATTCTCTTCATGTAGCCCCACTCTTGTGACAATCCCCTTACAACATGAATGTCTGCGGAAAGAAGTCTAACCGGATGTCTTACACCTTGCACATCCCTAGTGATGCATACCAGTGCCTAGATGGCTTTGTGGATGAAGACATGTACCCAAGCACATCCTTCTAGAGGATCCATATATCCCAAACGCATCCTTCAGAGAAGCTATGTACCAGAAGTACATTCTTCCGAGAGCCATGTACACCAAGTACATCCTTCTGAGGAGCTATGTATCCCATTCACATCCTTTCGAGAAGCTATGTACCCCAAGGGCGTACTTTCATCATCTCACCTGCGTTACATACAAGCATGTAGTTCACATGAGATGTCATCATAAAAATTTCAATCATATATTTTCAAATCTATTTCATGGATACATAATTTTCCAAATATCAAATGATCAATAACATTGATAGTCAATCAAAATATGAATCCACAATTCTTCTTCCTATAGAAAATCATATTTTTTCAACCTTGAGGCCATCCTCATATTGTTTGGCTTTTGCAAGTGGGAGTTCTTATCCCCTACTTACACATACTTCCCAAAACCTGGACATCCACAAACAACATGTCATCTTGACACCATTTTAGATCATCCAAATAGTCAACAACATTCAATAGGAAAATTTGAAATCTATTCTGTTGAAAGGGTAGATTTTAGTCATGAGATCCTTCTCATAGCAAATGAATATTTCTACCTTGGTTTCATTGGGTAAAACCATACTTCTCTGTTCAAGTAATTCTACCTACAAAATATTGTCCAATGAACTTCCTATAAACCCATGCAAGTCCCACAAAAGATCTTACATCTATCATATTTCTTGGAGCATGCCAACTCATAATGGCCTCAATATTCTTAGGTTCTATAGATATTCCTTTATCTGAGATAATGTGACCCAAATAATGAATTCTATATTTGTAGAAGCCACATTTTCTCAACCTTGCATATAGCTTATGCTTCCTGAAAAATTTCAAAATCATCCTCAATTGTTCCGCATGTTCTTCCTCATTCTTTGAATAAGTAAGAATATTATTAAGGGAAACTAGAAGAAACTTGTTTGAGTACCTACTGAAAAAATTATTCCTGAGGCACATAAATGTAGCTGGTGCATTTGTGAAACCAAATGGTACCGCTACAAACCCATAAGGTCCATACGTTGCTCTGAAGGTTGTCTTATGAACATGTTCATCCTAGATTCTTACCTAATAGTAACCAGACCTTAATTCAATATTGGAAAATACCTTTTATCCTCTAATTTGATCAAAGAGGTCATCAATTCTAGGTAAATGGTATTTGTTCTTTACAGTGACTTTGTTCAGCTATTTGAAGTCAATACACAACCAGATTGTACCATCTTTCTTTTTCACAAATAGGAATGGTGCTCCCCAAGGAGACACACTTGGTCTGATGTACTTCTTCTCCAAAAACTCTTGTAGTTGCATCTTCATCTCTAGCATTTCTGGTGTTCTCATCCTGTAAGGTGTATTGGATATTGGTGTTGCTCCTGGCACAAGTTCAATTGTGAAATTAATGTCCCTCTTTAGAGGAAGCCATGGAATTTCATCAGGAAAAATATTCCTGAATTCATGGAACACATGAAAACCCTCCAACCTAGGATTATCATTCTTTGTTTCCTCCAAAACATGATCTGCATACACTCTGCAACTTTTCCCATGGAACGTCTTCAGCTGTATTGCTGAAGCTTTCCTTCTAGAGATCACTTTTGGAATGAATTTCACCACATTTAGTTTTTCTTCTTCATCTAAGCACTCAAAATTATTGTTGTAACAATCAATATTTTCTCTATGTGCTTCCAACCAATCCATTCCAATGAGAAAAATAATAGGAACCTAGTGGCAGAACCTCCAAATATGAAAAGGTGACTAACCCATCCATGACAAATGGGAATTTCTTTCCCACCTTACTAACTTTCCTCCTGGTTCCGGTGGCTAGTTGGACTAACCATGATTTTCTATGATTTAATTTATTCAAAGTGAACATCTCAACAAGTCTAGGGGTGATATAGTTGTGAGTGGATCCAGAATCAAAACAGAAATGGTCTGCTCAACAATCTCACCCTCAACTTCCACCACAGTTGATTGATGATCTCCCTGGTGGTCTTCTAATACTGCACAAATTTTAGGAATGGGCCCTACTTACTTACCCATATTTTATTCTCCTTGGGTGATGTGGACTTTAATTTCATTCCTACTCTAATGTGGACAGTACTTAATTATATGTTCTCCTCCACATCCCCAACACGATTGGTTTCCTTGGCTTTTCCCTCACCACTCTGGTTGGCTTAATCACAAATTTTGATGGTTGTATTTGCTTCTTTAGGAGGTGAGAAGGTTTTAATACTTTCTTCCTTGGGTCAAGCCTCACATTATTCTTGTGGGAATTTATCCTATTCCTTTCTGTCCCTGTTATCTGATGCCCGGAGTTTATCTGCCTTTGGAGGTCTGTGAAACTTTGTAGCATGGTTGTAGTCAACTGATTTTTCTCTTCCAATTCCTTCATAAAATTTTTATTTTCCTCTATACCTCTCTGCAACATACCCTCGGGCTCCTTATGGTAGCTATTGTAATGTCCCTTTTTAAAATTTTTACCAAAATGCACAATTTTCCAAATTTTTCACAATTTTGGCTCTTGACTAGTTATAGTGTCTTGGTCTCCAAATCAGCCCAATTTCTCCCAAATATTTAGAGAAGGTGTATGAATTATATAATTAACTTAATCATTGTTTTTATGGATTTATTATGGCCCTCAAATCACTTCTTAAAGTCTGTACTAAATTCTGAACAAGATAGATGATTTTACTGGCAATTTTGGGCTCAAATCCCCTCGGGGTAAGTTGTAGAAATGGATTCCCAAATGTGTATAATCCCACTTGAATTATTAAAATGAAGTATGACATGTGTATAATACATTATCAGAGACTAATATCCATAATCAATCTACCTCCCATGGCTGTTATCACTTCTTTCAATCAAATATAAAAAACTAGTTTTGGACCCTTGGGGAAATGAGGTGTAGTTTGCTCCAATTGATATGAAATTCGACCCAATGGACAAAAATTATCAATTACCAAACATGAAACCCATAATATACTTTAATTACAGTTTATTCATTTATAAATAATATATATTTTATACATCCATTTGAATCCATCAAGATTACAAGAGTTTACAACAAGGTAGTGGGGAAATGGAACTGTTTCTTCATTATTGAGCAATAATACATAATATTTATTGGCCTTTAGAATTTAGATATTTATGAAATTAAAGAGAATATAATTTAAATAATAATACAGAATACTATAGTAAGATAAGATCCCTCGAAGAGATGAATATCGCACCAAGTGCGCCTCACTCCATAGAGCTGAAATATGGTGAGAAAACTTGAGATGAAAGGAAGAACAAGCTGAACTTGATATGTCTACAAGATGATGCAGCTTGAAGCTGTAACTTATGAATCCATTGAAGATCCTTGAAATACTTGAATGGCCTCTCCAAACACCAACTAATATGGAAATATTTCACCCTTGAAATTGGTTAAGGCATGAACTAGTCATTCACTAGCTCTCTCTCTTCACAATAACAATTTTCACAAATGATCAAAAGGGCCTTCTCATGGATAATCCTTGCATTTTATGAAAATTATTGGTCTTATAAGGTCCCAAATACATCCATAAATAAAATCCAAGTCGAATTGGTGTGGCTGCTCATGCTATGCCATGTGGCCTCTCTCTTCACCTTCCCTCTTCTCCCAAATTCCAGTAGGAGCCTCTTGGCCTTCTACAACTCCCATGAATGCCCTCTAAGATGCTATATTGAATCCTGACATGTCAGATATGTTAGATGTCAGCCTTTATATCTGAATTGTGTCATAACTCTCATAGAATCTCCATCATTGGTGTCATAGATGTCATAAATGTAAGGGGAATCTTGCCAAGTGTTCATGAAACTCCCATTTGGATCTTCCTCTTCCCATGTAAGTTACAATTAATCCCAAATTTGACCTATGAAGTATATGCACAAGTATATTAACCTTATAATCCATCCAAAAACATGAGGCTTCCCATATATTTGAGATTTCAAGAGGAGGATGCCATTTAACATAGGAATTCTATCTTGAGCGGGCCCCATATTCTCCATGTGTCTCCATTGTCCATAGCCATTTCATTTTTCATTTTCATTCCTTTAATTAAATCCATTAAATAAATATTTATTCCTTCTAATGTATAAACACCATTTATTAGCTCCCTTATTAACTTCTCAATGTTTCCACCCAACCTAGGGAACTAGTAGGATTGATGGAATTTTCCTGCTATGTAGTTATTTGAATGGGGACATTACAGCTGCAACATCTGGGAAAATATCTTGTTCCTTCTTCCCATCAGATTCTATTTCAGATCCCTGGATATTGTAAGATGGAATTACATACCCTTCCCTATGTGGCCAACTCCTGCACAGATGAGGTCCTCCACATCTCTAGCATTGGAGTGGCTCTCTTTTCTCTTATGGATCTCTTGGATTTTCCCCCATAGCATCTTTCCCGTGTCCACAGGAATCCTGTGCATTATCCATGCTATTAAATTTTTTGGAGATGGTATTCCTAGATGGACCAAGACCAACTTTTTAAGCCACACTTTGAATCTGTAGAATGTGTTAACATACACCATTGTTAGACAATCTCAGAAATTCAAAAATCACTTACCAATTGTTTGTTGAAGGCATGAACGGTCAAGATCATGGTAGAATCCATATATACGGTCAAGGTTCATTTTTCCAATGAAAGAATGAGATGGATAAAGTCCTCTGATTTACGAAATTAGAAACTTAATCACCTCAAAGGATATTATGATCAATGGACAATGTTGATCTGTAAATAGATCAACGACTGTAGCACCCCATTTTTACGTTGACTTTGGAGATTACTATGACTAGAATTTGAAGGCATTCTATGAAGAATGACCCAACTATTTACTGATTTGGTATTTAAAAATTTATATGGACATGCTATTGAGGGAATACGGTTCTGGATGACCTGGAACTGGGTAAAACGATTAGCTATTGAAGAGATATGAACTAAAAAGAACTATTTGGATTATGGATTATATGATGAATGAATTATGATTTGGTTAATTATGAATATGATTATATGATGAGTTTAATTATGAATGAATGAGAAATTATGTGAAGTTATCAAGCAAGAGTTAAGTTGTATATATTTGAATGATTGACAAATAAAGTATTGTGTAGCATGTACTCTGATGGTCTGTCAAGTGTGACAGGAAAGACATGCACATGACATAAAGAGAGCATCAGTATGAAAAGACTCTAAGGGAGTCAATGACTATGGTAGGTGATATCAAACTTGTTTGTAATGTTATTAAATTTTGATATCTTTTGATGCACTAGCATGCATGGACTTGAATGAATCGGGAAACCTCGATAATTGAGGTCAATGAATAATTATGTTATGATTAAAATATTGTTTTATGAGATTTGATGCACAGGGTGTTAAATGTGCAGGTGATGGGAGATGATTGTTGATCGACCCACATCAAGTGACGGGGCTAAGAAATTATATGTGTAAGTCAATGAGTGACGCGATGATCTTTGAATAGAGTGAGAAACAATCTAGCTCATCATATGTGCATGTCGGGAAGGTAGGCCGTAAGTCTGTCACTCGTGAGGATTATACTGGGGGGCGTGTAATAGGGATTTGGCCTTACTCTATAGGAACCACTTGGCTCTTCGTAGGGTAGGTGAACTAAGGTAACATTGGCTCAATCATCATGATCAACTCCCTGCCTGTGGGAATTATCGAAAGGGCATGCTGAGAGCATAGCACCTTGATAATTTCGGCCGCAATGAGAATAGAGCAGTAATAAAACACCTAAATGAACGGAATAGAAATAATAAATATTGGTCTTAAATACATAAACATATTTGTATTTATTAAATGAAATAAATAAATAAATATCATAAATAATAATAATAATAATAATAATAAATAAATGAATAAAATAATAATAATAATAATAAATAAAATAATTAAGGGTGAATCCATGAAGATGGGTGTCTATTTTGGGGGGTCTTATGAGAAAATAAATCTGATGTTTTCATGTTTTACAACTTTGGGAAAACAAAAGTGATATTTTTGTTTAGAATTTCACTTTTAAGTAAAAACAAAACTTTTAGAGAATTATGTTAGCTTTCTATTCATAATTTTTTCAATTTTTTTTGTTGAGATTTGATATGTCATTTTGGAAAATGTTTGACGGTGTGTCCTTATAAAATGAAAGGACTAAAAAATATTCATGTTTGGTTGTGCCCTTAAAATCATTGTTAAACTTGTGTTTTGCAAAAAAAAAATATTCTATGACAATCTACACACAATATAATATTGCGATAACTATAAGTTTGTAACCAACGGATCTATATACTAATTATACTATTTTTTTGAATTCGATCAATGGGGATACCTTGTTGATTTTCAACATGTTTTTAGTTGCAACACTTTTCTCTCAATTGACTATAAAACTTAAAAATCTATGAATACCCTTTTGACGTAGATACTGCAATTAATCGCACCATATTTGTTTCAATTTTTTAGGTGGTGTATTTTTAAAGTTATATATTTTCCATTTCACTGCATTTTGAAAGAGATGAAATGAGACTCGACACATGTTAAGAAACAAAAAAATTAAAAATATTGGATCTCACTTTTACACAACAAAATATATACCTACAGAAAGTAGATTCAATGACGAAACTAATGGTATCAAGTTCGACAGTCGATTTGTAGTGTAAGGCATCCATTTTAGCTTCCGAAAATGGAGAAACCTGAAAACTATGTAGGTTTCAGGTCTCGGAGGTTATTCGACCGAATAATACTTTTCCATTATGGAACCGTTATTTACAACAACAAAAAATTTGGCCGAAAATCCAAACGCAAAAAAAAATCGTCGGCTGAAAGAAAAAAAATTACGTTATCTATATTCTTATAAGTAAAACGAAATAGACTCATTATTTTTGCACATTTTCATTTCGCATATATCTAATCAAAATATTTTTGAACGGGTTTTCAAAGGAGATTTCTTTTGCAAAAGGAGTTTTTTACAAGGTATTTTTCTTCTTATTTATTTCCAAGGGGTACATTCAAAGAGTTTTTTTCTAAATCACTTTTGCCAAATATTTTGTGTTCTAAAGTATTTTTGCAAATGAGTTATTTCTTTGCAAGGGGTTGTTTCATAGAGTTTTTTTTCCAAGGTATTTTTGCAAAGTAAGTTATTTCTTTGCAATGGGTTTTTCCAAAGAGTTCTTTTTGCAAAAATGTATTTTTCTTCTTATTTCTTTCCAAGAGGTACATTCAAAGAGTTTTTTTCCAAGGCACTTTTGCAAAAGATTTTATATTCTAAGGTATTTTTGGAAAGGAGTTATTTCTTTGCAAGGGGTTTTTTCAAAGATTTTTTTTTCCAAGTATTTTTGCAAAGTAGGTTATTTCTTTGCAATGTGTTTTTCCAAAGAGTTTTTTTGCAATGTATTTTTGTAAAGGAGGTTTTTTTTCCAAAATATTTGTATAAGTTGTTTTTTCAAAGAAGGTATTTTTTTCAAAGAGGTTTTTTTTTCCAATGGTTTTACAAAGAAGATTTCTTTACAAGGTGTTCTTATTTTTTTCCAAGGAGTTTTTCCAAAGGAGATTAAATAATCATGGGCAATAAGAGAAACCCTAGAAAAAAAGTGACCATAAACGTGATGACAATGCTAATAGGAAAAAAAAAAACTCAAAAATAGAGCCAAAATGGAAAGGGTTGTAGAAACATAAGAGAGAATTGAAGATATAAGAACAGATTTACATGACACCGTTGATGAAATGGAAATTGAAAACAGGGTAAAAGAATAACAAATGGAAGTTGAGGAGACCATTGTTGAAGATGTAAATAGTGATTTACATGTTAATATTGATGAAGTCAATATTGAAGATCAAAATCAAGATCCAGAAATTGGACCTTGTATGTCTATATCATGTATTTTCCAAATTCATTTTTTATAGTGAATTGTATTTTTGGACATATGTTAAATTAAATTTAACTTGATGTATATGTACTTTCACCATTGATGATGAAATGTTAGAAGAGATTGATTGCGACAAATATGGAGAAAAATTACCCATACATGTTGCACGATATCATGCTACAAAAATTTAT
This sequence comes from Pseudotsuga menziesii, assembly GCA_001517045.1. Taxonomy (NCBI): domain Eukaryota; kingdom Viridiplantae; phylum Streptophyta; class Pinopsida; order Pinales; family Pinaceae; genus Pseudotsuga; species Pseudotsuga menziesii. The sequence continues at coordinate 647,784 of LPNX010593470.1, read as the reverse complement.
GATGATATTCTCAAGGATTTTTCAATAGTAGAACAAGCGCAAATTTTGAGATGTTTATTGGTGTCCAAGAAGTTAGAAGGTGCTATGTCATTATTGGGTATTCACAAGGAAACAAAAGAGTCGAAACTGAAACATAATGTGATAGAAAATAAAGGTGATGCAATAAAAAATTTGGAAAATTTAGAAAGAAAGATACCAGTGTTGCACATAGAGCAATTCATACAACAATTGTTTCAACTAGTACTAGACAAAAACGTTTGACAACACAACTAGCACAAGCACTTGGAACCTCCAGAAAGACATTATACCAAAATAGCAAATTTAGAATACAAATAGATGAAAATAATGAACTTGCTTGCTGGGCAATTATTTGTAGACAACTTTACAAAGATAGAATGGGAGAAGGTGTTAACAATATTGTACATAAATATTGGTTGGAACATGCTTGAGTTTCCCCAAATTCAAGGGATGTGATATGAAAAAGAGTATCAAGAAATGTATATGAAAGCCATCCAAAACATATAATGGAAATTACATAAGTACAATTGTTCAATAAATTCAAGGAGGATCATCATGGAATTAATATGTCAATCACTACATTTGTGCAACAAAAACCATGGTATGTTAGACCTATTACTATATGTGACACATGTTGTTGTCATTATCATGTGCAATTTCAATTATATTACAACACATTTCTTGAATTTGGTAAAAAAAATTGGACAAATTCACCACCTCCGCCCACAATGCGTGAATTCATATCTCAAACTCTATGTGAGAGAAATCATGATGAAGTATTTTATAATAAGAAATGTGTCAATGGAAAACATTGTCATCGTTATGGAAATATTGTTTTATTCCACAATAAATACCCTATCAATAATGATTAGTCGCTTTCAAATGTAACCATTGATTGGAGAAGATATGAATACAACAATTATTCTACAAATTATAGTGATGCACATTCCAAGAGAATTGATTTGTGAGAAGATAAAATATGTGTGACAGATTTTCTCAAGAAATTTGAAAGTGAAATTTATAAATACACAAAGCATTCACATAGAGCATGATTGCAAGACCTTTAATTCAAACATTCCCATGGAATTTTTCCAACCAGAACAATTTTATCTGTGGTTGATTTTGCAGAAAACTACACATTTATTGCACAAAAAGAGATTCAAAGTGAATACTATCATTCTGACCAAGTTTCGACATCTGTCAATGTTTTATATAGACATTCTCAACAATATGTTGATGGAATTGAAATCACATTTGATAATTGAGATGTGATTAAAGAAGATAACTTTTATACCAGCGATGATCATACACATGATACACATTTTGTTCAACATTGTATTGAAAAAAAATTCTATGATTTACTAAAAGGCGTGAATTTAAATTCAATGAACATTGGATATGGTCGGATGGATGTGTGGAACAATTTAAATTTGCATGATCATTTTTTTGGTTATGTTGACTTCATAACGCACTGAACATTAAACATCGCTGGAATTTCTTTAAAACTGGACATGGAAAAAGTGAACATGATGGTGTAGGAGCATGCATAAAAGGAGCACGTCGAAGATGGAAAATGAACCATTATTTTAGAAGATTCCAGTTAGCTGTAGAGGTTGTCCAATGGTGTACATACCTATGCACAATCAAAAGATGTGCACAGGTATGTACACGATTTTTTAATTTATATTAATTGTCAATTTTAAAAAATGTATGTACTAGCATTGAAGTATTTGTAGACTAACATTAAAAGTTGTCATTTGTGATTTATCATTTATTGTGTAGGTTTTTTTGGCCTGTTGGGATCCAAGATATAAGTAGATCAATACCATACGAGGATAGCACCATACATGGGACTAGAGAAATTCACTCTATTCAAACAAATGCCTTCCAAAATGTGTTTGCATTTGACCATAGAAAGCAATCATGTTTTTGTCATATTTGCACTGAAAATTTTGAATCTACAGAAGTTTGTGAAAACATAATGAACAACTACGTAAAACATTAGACACACAGAGATTAATCCAAAAGGGAAAATGCTACTAGCAAGCATAGACGAATTAGAATCGGAAGAAATAAAAATATCATCAAATGGTGATAGAATTTCAGATCTTGTTCGAGAAGTTAATGATCTTGTTTATTGTTCATTGTTGTCCATCACCTTATGTGTATATAGTCAATTTAATTCACTTAAAAACTCTAACGCAAATTGTAATTTGCACAGGAGATGTTTTCGTTTTGATTGCACCTTTAGACAACAACAAAAATATAAAATATTATTTGATGCGATGCACTGAAGGAAAAATGAAGTTATTGGAGGACTACAATGATAACGAATTTGCATATGAGAGAGGATCCATCATTTTAAAAGGATATTTTTTGCAGCAAACCCATATGACTGAAAATTATGTCTACTTTCAGGATTGTGAACCTAATGTTATATGTTGTCAGTATAGTCATTTAGTATGTGCATCTCGAATAAAAATGGTACAAGTTTAATCGAAAAAAACCTTAAAAAATAGAAAATGGAAACTGTCCAAATATGACGACGAACGGATAATTGAGCACGACATTCCATTGCAATGTTTTTAACTATATCATTTCTTATTTTATGTTAAGATTGGCTATCATGCTCAAAGATAGATTGATGTTTTAAAATTCAAAATAATTGTGTACTTAGTCATTTAGTATGTTACCTTATTAGAATTCATAATTGAACTTTAATTTATTAGAATTCAGAATCAAGTTGCTAGTGTTACCTTAGAAGTCATGGATTGAACTTTGATTTATTAGAATTCAGAATCAAGTTGCTAATGTTACCTTAGAAACTTCATGGATTGAACTTTAATTTATTAGAATTTAGAATCAAGTTTTTAATGTTACCTTAGTAATAAAAAATGTTAGAATTCGGAATCAAGTTGCTAATGTTACCTTAGAAACTTCATGGATTGAAATTTAATTTATTATAATTTAGAATCAAGTTCATAATGTTACCTTAGTAATAAAAAATATTAGAATTCATAATCAAGTTGCTAATGTTACCTTAGAAACTTCATGGATTAAACTTTAATTTATTAGAATTCAGAATCAAGTTGTTAATGTAATAAATTAAAGTTCTATGACGAGAGATAATATTCTAGTTGTGTATATGGCCATTATCTAAACTTTGATTGTGAATACAAGATGCAATTTAGGAATATTGCACCTATCAAAACTAAATTGCACCTATCAAAACTTCCTAACATTCACTCTCAACATCTCAACACTAAAATTATTTTACATCTACAAACATACATAAATTTAATAATATATACATTCATAAATTTAATAATATATACATTCATTCTTAACATTATATTGCACCTATAAAAAATTCTTAACATTCCCCACATTGATTCCTAACATTCCCCATATTCATTCTGAACATTAGATTGCACCTATTAAAACTTTCTAACATTCCTAGTATTTCCTAACATTCTCCACATTGATTCCTAACATTCCCCATTTTCATTCTTAACATTATATTGAGCCTATCAAAAATTCCTAACATTCCTAACATTCTAAACTTCTCAACACTGGAAATAGTTTACATATACAAACATACATAAATTTAATAATGCATACATTCATAATATGTAACTTCAATATACATGTAAATAATCCAAAAAATATATATATGTAAGGTCAATGTACATGTATATATTACAAAAAAAACAATCATGAACATGTGAGTTCAATGTACATATGTATAATCCAAAAATTAAGCTCCTCGATGTCCAAAACAACTACAATATATATATCAACAAAAAAAGAACAATATAAATAATTCTCTAAATGGAAGTCAACCACTATCCTGCACGAGGGTCTTCCCTTGAACTCATAACAACTTGCAACATGTATAAAAACATATTATGAATATCATAAATTATTTAAACAATTTTAATCTAAAATCAAAACATCGAAATATTAAACTAATATTGAAGAACAATTCAATTATTAACAAAATTACCTCAAATTCTCTATCATCCAAGGGAGTCTTCCCTTTGCCTCTAAAAGGTGGAGGAGGCCCAAGCTACATGTATAAAAACAATTTATAAATCTTACAAATTATTTAAACTATTTTAAACTAAATTCAAAAAAATAAAATATTAAACTTACAATTCCACCACTGTCCTCTAGCGGAGTCTTTCCTTTGCCTCGAAAAGATCGAAGAGACCCAAGCTTCAACATATATAAAAACAATTTACAAATGTCAAAAATTATTTAAACTATTTAAACTTATATATCAGAGAACAATTCAATTATGAACAAAATTACCTCGATTCCAATATCCACATCCATCAGAGAACCTATATCTTCACCGCCAATTTCAATATGTTCTCTTCCCCTAAAATTTAAATTTTGTTAATAAATAAAACATAGTAAAAGCAAAAAAAACTAAGATTAAGCAATTAACTTACAACCAAAACAAAAAAATAAAATCATTAGCTCACAATAGATGGAAAATCATCTAAAAGGTTCGAATCTAATGAAACCTGTATGGATAAGTCAAATTAACAATAATATACATAGTTAAATTTAAAAAAAAAAGATAAAATATATTTCAAACATAAATATAAATATGTAAGTACTAAATATAACTCTCCAAAATGCTCTTCTACATTTCCAGCATTTTGACTAGTGGAGACTCTAAAATTATGTTCATTTAACAGTCGAGAAAACTGAAACCAATAAACATTTACATAATGTATTTATTACTATACATAAAAAAGGAATAATATCATACATATATATAATGTAACAAAAATTTCAATTCAAAATAAATAAATAAATAAATAAATAGATTTAAAGTACACAAACCTCTACTATACTTGATGTGTTATTAGATATTCTATCCGAAGCTATATCACAACAAACCTTGGCATAGGCCTTTAGATATTCAATGCCCATATGATCTAACTCATCATTTGTTTTGCAAACAAATTTTTTTCGAATAGTGGCTCGAGCTCTCTCTCGACTCAATCCAACATCAACTCTTACAAATTCTGAAGTTAAACCTTTGGCAACATTATGCCTTGCAACTGTCCCAACTTGTGATGTGGGCTCCATATCTGATTTGTAATTCATAAACCTAGGTGGATGAGATATCTGAGGTTGAGGTCGAAGAGTACTAAGATCTCTAAGAGCACCTTTTCGATTGGATATCCTCCCCTTTCCAACTCCATAAAACTTGGAATGAATATTAGTATAGTTTGGCTTCATATTTTAAAAAAAATCAGCATAAAAAAACATAGCAAAATAATTAGGAACCTCATCATTCCATGGAAACCAACCATAGGCTACAAGGAATCGATCATATAAAAAATGTGCAAGTTCAGGGTGCTTAAAATATTGCACTTTCAATTCTTTATGCTTTAGTCCCTCTTTGAAGTTAAACATTGAGTTGGCCTATTCTCTAGTCACTCTCTCCTTCATAATAGCCCACTTGTCTAGACCCATCACTTATGCCTTTCTTCTCTACATCAAGGAAACAAAACCATCTGTTGTTTGTCCAAGATCCTCATATATTTGAATGAATTTTTGTAATGATTGCAAAACCATATCTATACTTTGTTTGTTCTTTGGAGCGAGATCCAAACTAGAAATATCGTTTTGTAGATTGTTAGTGTGAGCTCTGCATCTTTCAAGGGTCGTTTGTTGAAGACCACTTTCCCATGGAAGCTCCTTCGGTAAATCTGCTGGATAGGTCATAATGGGTGTACAACCCTCAGCTAGTTGAACATATTGCGTCCTAGATTGACCTTCACCACCCTGTGTAGGGTGGAGAGCCTCTTGTGAACCTTGCTATGCATCCACGTTTGTCTCTCGTACAAAAGGTCAAAAACCATGTTCACCCACGGAGGATAAGGGGGAATCATCTCTACCATTATCGCCTCGTCGATGATCGGATGAATGTGACCTATAGAATAAGATTGAATCTAGAGGCGAAGTCGAAAACCTTCAATTATCATTTGGGAAACCAACTCCCAAAGAATGTGATGACCTCCTACGCTTCTGTCTCAAAGGATGCTCTTTTTCCATTTGATATGATATCTACAAGTTTACACAAATATCAACTCATAACATATTAAAATTATGCATGTTAATTCCTCAAATTCAAATACCGAGCTAGTAAAAAAACTAAGTTTTCAATAATGACCTAGATGTCCCTAATATTATTTAATAGTTCTTAAAATGAATATAACTAATTTATTGTTGGATGTATGAGAAATTAATGTGCCAATCTTTATGTTTTTTATTTTTTAAATGAATGGAATCAATATGGTAAAATATTAAGTAAAAGTTACATTTCTTTATGTGCAGGAATCAATTCATGAACATAAATCTTAATTTAAATCCTAAATTAATACATAAATTATATTTACTAATATTTTCATTATTCGATAGAATCATAAAAAAATGTTCTTGATTTGAATTATTATGATAGGTGGTTACAATGTAAGCACTAAAAAAGAGAAACAATTAAAATCATACTAGTCATCTTTATCTAGTAAGCCACCCAAATACGAATAAAGCAGGAAGTAAGCAATGGTAATCATAGAGCTAATCTTGGAGTAGTGGGATACAAATTTTGATTTATTTTGTATTAACTACATGGGACATTATAAGTAGACTAATTAGCAATATACATACTTACCATAATAAGAGACATGTTATAATAAAATAGAGTATAGGAAGAAATGGCGGAATTTAATTCCAAACAAAAAGATGTTGCACTCTATCCATTTCGACAAAATTCATGCACTATGTCCACATGGACAGAGTTCATGAACTCTATCCATTTGGATAGAGTTCATGCACTCTATCCATGTGGACATTAACTATCGAATGATACATGTGGGTAATAGTACATACCTTGAAGAAGAAACAAGTAAAAGAATTACTACTTCCGCTTCCTCTAAATTTTATGTGTAGATATCAGTCGTGGAGTAATTGGAGTTATAGATTTGATCAATCATATCTATAACTCCAAATACTCTGCGACCCATATCTACAAATAAACTCGAACAACGAAGGAAGCAAAACAAACCAACCACTGAAAAAACGAACGATACCTGCCAACAATGTACAAAACGTTATAGCATGAAAAGTGTAATCATCAGCATTTGCATATTACTTCATATAAATACAGGTTGTAATCAGCTCAGCTTAGAGCTTAGGTGTAGGTAGTTTACCTTATATATATTATTTCTATAACCCTTTGTATATGTGTTGCTGCTGCAACTTTTCTCCCCAAATCTCTTAAATTTTGGGCCCCTCCTCATAACTGAATATCACTTCAGGTTGTTTCATCCTTGTTGTTTCTTCAGTCATGCTTTAAGTTTGGATGTTTTGAACAATTTACATACAGCCTACTCCAAGAATTTGTTTGTGCTTGATTTTTTTTCTTTTTTGCAGCGGGTCACATAGTTGGGTTGAGTCTTGCCAGTTGTCTTTGATAGGCTGTCGTTTTGAAAATGAAATGGTCCTTGACGGTTGTTGATTTTTAAGGGCTTTCGAACACTTGATTTTTTCTGTCAAATTGGATTTTTTTTGTTCTTTTTCCCTCCGCCATTGCGGCTCCCAAAGCGGTTTAGTGTCCGAAGTCCAAATCGCTCCGATGTCCGATTCGTATTTGTCTTCAATCGCTTGCCCATAGCTTTTACCCTTCCACCGTTGCGGCTGGGAAAGCTATTGAGCTTCCAACTCGATATGTCTTTCGATGTCCGATTAAGCCCTCTCCCGCCCATGTTTCGCATCATGTTAGTGCTTGTCTGTCTGCCATTACGGCTGGAAGTCCATTTGGTGTCCGACGTCAAAGTCACTCGATATCCGATGGAGTTTTCCCGCCACAGCTTTGAATCGTGCCTCTTAGTCTTATTTTTCTTCCCGCCATTGTGGCTGATCCAAGCCTTTGACTTTCAATGTCAGTATCCTTCCGAATTCTGCCGTGGTGCACCAAGAAATTTGTTTTGTGGAGAAGTCGTTTCAGTTTGTATAATCCGTCGCTCTGTTTCATAGCACAGTCCCAAATGGATAATACACATGGGTTAATTACAGGTGTGCGTAAGGAGCTGATGCGTGAAGACATAGAAGAACAGTTTAGAAAAAATTGAAATGACACCGACCAGATCACTGAAAGGGCCCTCGAAGCGGAAGACAAAGTCAATAACACTAAAGGCACGAACCTGATTGCTGGTCCATTACTAAAAGAATCATGAGTGCATACAGACAACTCAGAAAAATACGAAACATTTGGGACACTGAAAGATCATGCGTCTGGGGAAAACTAAAGCATTTTGGAATTGTAGTTAAATATTTGAAAGTAGGACTTAGAGGGGGCTTTTTCCCTGAAAAATTTGTAAACTCTTTTGCTTGTAAGAGGAACTACTTCGTTTTACAGTCAGAAAGTGCAACTTTTGCCTGCTGGAGAGAGCGAAATGTGGAATGTATCAATGCGACTAGATGAATAATGTTGAAGAGGAACTATTTCGTTTTCAATTGTGTTTCATTTACTGTGAGAGTATTTAACTTCATGAACCTATGTTCTTGTTGAATGTTCTTCAGTACCTTTTGGGATGTTTTCCACTGTGAGTAATAAATGTTATTCATAAAATAATCGGCTATCTGGTTTTTTAAATATCTGTAATTGTTCATGTGTCTTGAATGAAGTATCAGCTATCTGTAACTCTTCATAATGCACGTACAAAATGTATTACTCACCAATGAATGATAACTCTACTCCCTAGGGATAGTTTAGGTAACTAGTTTATTTTCGTGTTGTATGTGTTGTGGGTGCTTGTGAACCTTAAGACGAGAGGTAAGAACATGTGCATCACATTGTGACTATTCCTTGCATCTTTAGCAGCCTGCATTGTTAGTTAGGAACTTGCATATCATACATTAAGTCAAAAAATACAAAATTCACGGTGGATCGAGCCACAACCGGTAAAGCCTTTGTTTTGTTACTTTGACCTATGGTAGCCGAACCATAAACCGGACGGATTCCCTATACCAAACAGTCAATGGGCTAGTTGGGAACGTTGATTGGGGAGAATCACTTACTATTGTTGCCTACGAATTTTGGGGCACCAACAGTTTTGGCACTAGAAGGAGGGCCGCCAGTGTATGGCTGGCCACAGAAACCCGTTTTCCCGAGAATATTCCACCGGTAACAGTTCTGAAAGCAATGGGTTTCGTAATCCAATTCCGGAAGAAAGAGAACATCTATATTCTGTTGGCAATGAAATTGTTAATGATCTAAGAAGACACACTAGGGCATATGTAAAAAATATTGGAGGATTTCCAATCATCCCTGAACTGCCCAGAAGAGAGTATAAAAAGAAGGATTGTCCTAAATCGAAAGGCTCAGTGTTGGTTGGAGACTGGGAAGAGCTTGTAGAAACATCCTTACAACAAGTTGTGCTACCTTTGAATCAAGAAGGCCCAGAAACCCCTCACAGTTCTCCCACTCACACTCCAGTTGGTTCACCTCCTCACTCTCCACCTAGGCTCATGGCTGGCGTAAACGCAAACCAACCACCTAACCTGCTAAATCCACCACCTGCATGGAGATCCAGATCACCTTTAAACCTGACCCCTCTGTTACATGATTTGCCTCAATCCTTTGAAAAATTGCTGCCTAAATTTGACCCCAATGAGAAGATACTTGTAGATGATCATCTGCAGAGTTTTTACTTGGCAATAGAAGGATTGAGGGCTGGGGAGCATGAAGATGTAGTTTGCAGACTGTTCCCGCATACCCTTAAAGGAGCTGTAGCATCATGGTACTTTGGGTTTCCTGCTAACTCTATCCCTGATTGGGATACCTTCGAAAGAATTTTCAGAAGTAAGTATGCAACTCAGAAAACTCATGCAACTCTCATGAAAGGGCTGTGCGCATTGAAGAAAGAAAGAAAAGAAAAAGTGCACAGTTTGACTCAAAGGTTTGCAGCATATCTCAAGAACTTCTCTGAAACAGATAAGCCTTCAGACAAAGTTCTTATTGAATACTATACTTCAGCTTTAGGTCCTGATTTGGCCATGTTTGCCAAAGGTAGGGCCAAACCTACCTTGACGGAAACATATGAAGAAGCAGAAGTGGTGGAAGCTGAAAGAGAAAGCATTGAAGACTATCCAGAACAGTCTGGAGAGAAAGGAACAGGAAGAAAAGCCTTATTGTTCACTAAGCCTAAGGAAGAAAAGTCTCCAGATTTGGAAAACATGGCCAAAATGATGCAGGAACTTTCCAACAAAATCATAGATATGGAGAAAGAAAAGGAAGCACAAAAATTTTATAAGCCATATTATAAGAAAAGAGAGGATAACCATCAGTCTCAACCTCCTCCTCACAATGCTGCATCTATGAATTTAACAGAGGTAGGCTTGGACAATTTTTGCACTTTCCACCAACAGCCACACTCTGCAAAGATTTGTCCTCAATGGATTAATTTGATGACGTTGGTCATGAACCAACTGTTAGATTCTAGATTAACAGAAGAGGGAGAAGAGTCATCGCGAGTAAGAGGAAACTGTGCATCGCAGGGAGGAAAGAGACATCTCACGGGCTAAGAAGAGCTGCGAGATGCACACATGGAATTCTGTCTCGTTATTTGACACTGAAGAAGAAAAGACTCAGGGATACAGGGATGTTGTGGAAACCAACATAGCCACAAGGAGCCAAGGGACGGTTAAAAAAGACAGTCTTATACTCCCAAAGATTAAGAGGTTACAGAGAAATATTAAGAAGAAATTTCAAAATAACTCCTTGGCTGATAAAGTTCCAGAATTCACTATTACCAGCCAAAGTCAAATGATACAATGGCCAAGACAAATGAAGGTAAGGAGAATGCTGATAGGCCTCATCCCATGAAACAACAGATGGATTATGACATTGTGGAGGATTTAAAGAAGATAAAGGCGAATGTTCCACTATTTGAGATGTGCAAAGTGCCACAGCAAAAAGAAAGGCTGTTGAGAGCCCTTGAAACATCAGATGAGAAGATGCCCACTAACAATCAACCAGAAGAAGAAGAAGAGATTGGAGAAAATAGCAGTGGAGGTAAATCCAAGCACAAGCATCCACCTTTTCTCCTTACTTTTGAAATCTTTAACTACAATGTACATAATTTCTTGGTAGATTCAAGGGCAACTGTTAATGTCATGCTAATATCTGTCTGTAAAAGAATCAATGGGCATCCTAAGCCATCCCCATGGAGAGTAGTTCAGTTGGACAGGATAGATGTGAAGGTAATTGGTGAGATGGAAGATGTCCTCGTTCGTCTGGCTTCAAATGACAAAGTATGCCAGGTCATTAATATTGTGGTGGCTGATATACCAAATGCATACGGCCTTATCCTGAGCAGAGATTGGTCGGCCAAACTTAATGAATATTTCGCTTCTGATTGGTCACAATTGTGGTTTCCATACAAAGGAAGTCCAAACCAGATTAAGATTTTGAGGGAGACTCACATGAAGTACAATGTTACCCGACTTGAAGAGAAGAATGAAGCTGTGGATTCTGTCTTGGGAAACTATTTTATTGAGTTGGAACCAGGTAATTACCAAGAAGAAGAAGCCAGCAACACATCTGATACCCAGCCTGATCTCCTTCGATTCTCACAGGATGATGAGATTGACTGTAAAATAGTAGACTTATTAGTAGGAATAGATTCGTTTTCAGTAGTTAATGATTTTTGGACTTTATTTTTTGATGGCTCTAAGACATTAGAAGGGTCAGGGGCTGGCTGTGTCCTGATTGACCCATATAAGAATAAACATTTCCTTTCATGTAGATTAGAGTTTGAGTGTACTAATAATACTGCTGAGTACGAAGCACTGGTGCATGGACTAAATAAGGCAATTGAATTAAAGGTAAGTAATCTTAAAGTTTTTGGGGATTCTGAAATTATTGTGAAACAAATCCAGAATCAGATACATTGTATATCTCCTCACTTAAAATCTTACCAGAATGAGGTATGGGATTTGCTGAAATATTTTAATGCATTTAACATTATTTCAATTCCAAGAATAAAAAATGCAGCTGCTAATCTGTTGGCCACATCAGCCGCTAGACTCGTACCCATTAATAATCGATGTTCTGTCAAACTGCTTTTCAGGTCCTCTGTACCTGATATGATTATGAACCTACGAGTGTTTGATGATGACCAGCAGATCATAGAATTTTTAACGAATGATGAAGTGTTTAAAGGAGCGATCATAGACGATGAAGAGCATCAGGCTGAGATGAAATATGATAATTTCATTCCTAAAGGAGTCAGAACGTTGGAAAAAATGTTTTATTTAAATGAAAAATTTAGAAGACCTCCCAACGTGAAGACCCACAACTCCTCTCTCCAGTTTGAGTTGATTAATTTAGGGTCTAAAACAAATCCTAAGTTCATGAATCTCGGCAAATGCTGTTCGCCAACAGAAAGAGACAAATTCATCAGTCTATTTAAACAATATAAAGATGTTTTCGCATGGATGTACGAAGATTTGAAAACGTATGACACTAGCATCATCAAGCATGTCATCCCCATTAAAGCAAGCGTCAAGCCATATCAGCAACATTTGAGGAAAATGCATCCGAAATTGGAACCGCTGATTCAAAGTGAAGTGAAGAAGTTATTGGACGCAAGAATCATCTTCAAAGTTAGACACTCTGAGTGGGTATCAAATCTGGTACCAGTAAGGAAAAATTCTGGAGAAATCAGACTCTGCGTGGATTTCAGGAACTTAAACTGTGCATCAGATAAAGATAACTATCCTGTGCCACCCATGGAGCAGCTACTACAGATGGTTTCAGGTTCTGAACTATTTTCATTATTAGATGGCTTCTCTGGCTACAATCAAGTATTAGTAGCCGAAGAAGACAGATTAAAGACAACGTTCAGAACTAAATGGGGAACCTTTGCCTATAGAAGGATGCCTTTTGGGCTTATTAATGCCGGAGCGACATTTCAGAGGGCTATGGACATAGCTTTCCATGGATTTATTGGACGAAGTACTGTAGTGTACCTTGATGACATTACAATATTCTCAAAGAAAAGAGAAGAGCACGCGTTTCACTTAAAGCAATTTTTTTAGCGATGCCTAAAATATGGCATCTCCCTCAATCCTAAGAAATGTGTGTTTGCTGTCACGGAAGGCAAGTTGCTGGGTCACATAGTTTCAAAGAAATGAATCTCTATAGATCCAGAAAGAATCAAGGCCATTGAACAAATCCCCTTGCCCCACAATAAGAAAGGGATGCAGTCTTTTATGGGAACTATAAACTTCGTGCGAAGATTTGTCCCTGATTTTTCTTAGATGGTTAATCCATTGCAGCAGATGGTGAAACAAAATGCGCAATTTAAGTGGACTGAAATTGAAAAGAATTTTTTCAGTAAAATCAACACTGCTGTTGCACATGCGCCCTCCCTGAAAATCCCAGACTTTGATAGAGACTTTATTCTGTATACATTTGCATCCGATGATTCACTGGAAACTGTGCTCACCCAGAAGGAAGAAGGGGGGGATGAATTCCCAATCTTCTTTATGAGTACTAGTCTATAAGGGGCTGAATTGAACTACCCATCCATTGATAAGAAAGCTTATGTAGTATTTAACACAGTGAAGCAATTCAGGCCTTATATATTAAAAAATCGAACCAAGGTAATAGTCCCCTACCCAGCTGTAAGATCCCTTCTCATACAGAAAGAGTTAGGAGAAAGAAGGGGCAACTAGGTTATATCTCTTCAAGAGTACGACCTTGAATTCAAGCCAGCTTCTATAGTGAAAGGTCAAGGGTTGTGCAAACTGATGACTAAAAGTGGGAACAATGAAGAACAAGCCTGGGAGGATGAGGCCGAGTTACATGTAATGGGTGTATGTCCTTTATTTACAGCTCCCAAGTCTTGGTACAGAGACCTGGTGCATTACCTGCAGGCAGGACTGTTACCAGAACATTAGAATTCCAAGCAAAGGAGAGCGCTACGTCTTAAATCAGCATCTTATCAAATTGTGGAAGGGGTATTATTCAGAAAGAACTATGATGGAGTTCTTCTCAGATGCTTAGAAAAGGAAGATGCGAAGAAAGTGATGACAGAATTGCATGACAGTCCTGCTGGAGGACATTATTCAGGGGATACCACAGCCCACAAAATCCTCAGGGCAGGTTACTACTGGCCTATGCTCTTTAGAGACACGCACGCACATGTCAGGAAGTGTGATATTTGCCAAAGGTGTAGTGGGAGATAGCCTAAAGCAGCAGCACCTCTAAAGCCTGTGATGATCATGGAACCATTCGAGAAATAAAACCGATATTATTGGAGAAATAAAACCGAATTCCTCTCTGCAACACAAGTACATTCTGACCGCTACTGATTATTTCACTTGATGGTTCGAAGCTATCCCACTGCGCAAGATAAATGAGGACGAAGTCATCAGCTTCCTGCAAGATCATATAATGACCATGGAGTTCCAGTTTCGTTAGTCTTTGATAATGCTAAATACTTTTCATCAATTAAATTGAATGCATTTGCTCATGATAAAGGGATGAAATTGCATTATTCTGCTAATTATTATCCATAAGGAAATGGCCTGGCTGAATCCTCTAACAAAAATCTGATTAAAATTTTGAAGAATACTATGGTAGAAAACCAGAGGAATTGGCACTCAGCATTACCAAATGCCCTGTGGGTTGATAGAGTCACCCCCAAGTCTGCAATAGGAGTGTCTCCTTATACCCTTGTCTATGGAAAAGAAGCCATTCTTCCTCCCAACATCATGCTACCATCTTCCATACTAGCTCAAGAGTCTAGGGGGTCTGATGATGAAGTTTTACAGATAAGAATATATAATCTCCTAAAAGTAGAAGAAGCTAGATCTAAAGCCAAAGAACGCTTTAAACAACAACAAGAGTCAGTTAAGAGATGGTTTGATAAGCACAAAGCTGGGACAAAAGACTTTAAATTAGGAGACTTAGTCCTCAAATGGGACCACCCCCATGATGAGAAGGGAAAGCATACCAAATTCCAGCAGTTGTGGGTAGGCCCCTTCCAGATTGCAGCCAAGCTTGGTCCTTCTACTTACAAATTGCAAGATCTGCAGGGGTGGGAGGAGAACCTACCGGTAAATGGTTTGGGTCTCAAGCCTTATTTTTCCTGAGTTGTTTGATTTCTTTTGTCTTGTGTATAAAATATCCATCTGGTAGTCTTTTGAGTCATGTTTTTTTGGTTTGCTTTAGTTTGATTTTTTTGTGTTTTCAATAAAGGGGACGAACCTACAGTTGCATGGGGAACATTAGAATTTTGGGAGTGATAAACAATTTAGTGATCAGACTGTGGGTTGCTGTTTATATTAAAGATTTTCTTCCAGTTTAGTCATTTTCTCGAATAATTCTGTGTGCATTGAAGTCCTGCTTAATTCCTGTGTAATAAACCGGATTCAGAGAGTCTAGAATGCTATGGTGGGGCTCCATCCATGTCACACTTAAAGTGTCCTAAGGAGTGACAGTTGAGGACCCATGGAAAGGAGCAAGGTGAACAGTATATTAAATATAAATGATCCCATGCCAAGAAATGAATTCCAATAGGCAAATAAAGAGTAAAAAAAAAAAACTCCTAGGAAAACATCATAAATCAAAGTAGGTGCTGAATCATGAGTACTAAGTTGCCTAAAGATCCTCTTCGTCCGTGAGTTGAAACTTAAAGTATACCACTCACACAAAAGGACACTATGGGATAGAGGATCCTGAAATAAAATTCAGTAAGACAAGGCATTCAGGAGGACTCATAAGAAAAGGGACAAAAGTCCAAAAGTACAAAAGGTGCTAAAATGGCATAGGAATGAGGAACAAACGAATATATCTGTTTACCATATGCTACAATCCTGTGGTGTCCAAATCTATCAGCCACCTGAAGACAAAGGTAATAATGAAACTCATCTTTTGTCCTCGACAGAGTTATCTGGACTTGAAAATCCTAGTTTCCACTTTCCCAAATTGGACTATCATCAATGATTGAAGGTACACACTATCGGCATTCAAGAAATCCAAATAACTGGAAGAATTCAAAAGGATGCATTTGTTGTTAGACAGTCTGTCACTCAAATATTAATTACCCAGATATCTAGGTTCACCAGGTAATCGCCAGTTGTTGCTACTGCAACTTTTCTCCCCAAATCTCTTAAATTTTGGGCCCCTCCTCATAACTAAATATCGCTTCAAGTTGTTTCATCCTTGGATGTTTTGAACAATTTACATATAGCCTGCTCCCAGAATTTGTTTGTGCTTGAATTTTTTTTTTTTTTTTGCAGCGGGTCGCATAGTTGGGTTGAGTCTTGCCAGTTGTCTTTGATAGGCCGTCGTTTTGAAAATGAAATGGTCCTTGACGGTTGTTGATTTTTAAAGGCTTTCGAACAATTGATTTTTTCTGTCAAATCAGCTTTTTTTTTTTCTTTTTCCCTCCGCCGTTGCGGCTCCCAAAGCGGTTTAGCGTCCGAAGTCCAAATCGCTCCGACGTCCGATTTGTATTTGTCTTCAATCGCTTGCCCGTAGCTTTTACCCTTCCACCATTGCGGTCGGGAAATATATTAAGCTTCCGACTCGAATGTCTTTCGACGTCTGATTAAGCCCTCTCCCGCCCGCGTTCCACATCATGTTAGCGCTTGTCTGTCCACCGTTACAGCTGGGAAGTCCATTTGGCGTCCGACGTCAAAGTCACCCGATATCCGATGGAGTTTTCCCGCCACAGCTTTGAATCGCGCCTTTTAGTCTTCTTTTTCTTCTCGCCATTGCGACTGAGCCAAGCCTTTGACTTCCGATGTCAGTATCCTTCCGACTTCCGCCGTGGTGCACCAGGCCATTTGTTTTGTGGAGAAGTCATTTCAGTTTGTATAATTCGCTGCTCTGTTTCATAGCACAGTCCCAAATGGATAATACACGTGGGTTAATTGCAGGTGTGTGTAAGGAGCCGATGCATGAAGACATAGAAGAACAGTTTAGAAAAAATCAAAATGACACCGACCAGATCACTGAAAGGGCCCTCAAAGCGGGAGATAAAGTCAATAACGCTAAAGGCATGAACCTGATTGCTGGTCCGTTACTAAAAGAATCATGAGTGCATACAGACAACTCAGAAAAATACAAAACGTTTGGGACACTGAAAGATCATGTGTCTGGGGAAAACTGAAGCGTTTTGGAATTGTAGTTAAATATTTGAAAGTAGGACTTAGAGGGGGCTTTTTCCCTGAAAAATTTGTAAACTCTTTTGCTTGTAAGAGGAACTACTTCGTTTTACAGTCAGAAAGTGCAACTTTTGCCTGCTGGAGAGAGCGAAATGTGGAATGTATCAATGCGACTAGATGAATAATGTTGAAGAGGAACTATTTCATTTTCAACTGTGTTTCATTTACTGTGAGAGTATTTAACTTCCTGAACCTATGTTCTTGTTGAATGTTCTTCAGTACCTTTTGGGATGTTTTCCACTGTGAGTAATAAATGTTATTCATAAAATAATCGGCTATCTGGTTGTTTAAATATCTGTAATTGTTCATGTGTCTTGAATGAAGTATCATCTATCTGTAACTCTTCATAATGCACGTACAAAATGTATTACTCACCAATGAATGATAACTCTGCTCCCTAGGGATAGTTTAGGTAATTAGTTTATTTTCGTGTTGTATGTGTTGTGGGTGATTGTGAACCTTAAGACGAGAGGTAAGAACCTGTGCATCACATTGTGACTGTTCCTTGCATCTTTAGCACCCTGAATTGTTAGTTAGGCACTTGCATATCATACATTAAGTCAAAAAATACAAAATTCACGGTGGACCAGGCTGCAATCGGTAAAGCCTTTGTTTTGTTACTTTGACCTATGGTAGTCGGACCGTAAATCAGACAGATTCCCTATACCAAGCAGTCAACGAGCTAGTTGGGAACGTTGATTGGGGAGAATCCCTTACTGTTGTTGCCTGGGGATTTCGGGGTGCCAACAATACGTTAAAGCTTAACCACAAACAAATCTTACTTTTATGAATGTAGAGTTGATCTATGGATATTTATGGGCTTAGTACTCAGATCAATCAGTACAATGTCCTAATATATTGGTAACTATAAACTTTAACTAATAAGCATTATACAAGTTATTTGTGGTTCTTTTATGACATAGATTAATGGGAATGATACTAACCTCAATGTACTCATAATTGTTATTTGTAATAATTGGTATTTTATATTAGAAATACATAGATCAAATGGATTGGTAATCATAATTACAGGTTAAATGCCCTTATTATTTGTACTATAATAATACATTCCACTGTTTTAATGATTATGGCTATCCTGTACTTGTGACATAACATGAAATACATAAAACTATACGTAGCTACACTCACATAAACCAAATTAAACTAAGTTATAATTATTCATGGAATGAGCCTCCAATGGAAGACTACTAAACTCATACAGGGACAGAGTTCATCAACTCTTTCCACGTGAACAGAGTTCATCAACTCTGTCCATGAGGAAGGTGATGATGTCGCGTATGTTTTTTTTGTTACCCTAAGTGACTCTTCATTCTGGAAAAAAATATGAGAAGACCAAAAATGACACGAATATCTTTAAATGCACACCTATGCCTCCACTTTCCTTCATTCCAACTTGTACGTTATTAAAGCCAAATCCAAAATATAACTATAATTGTAACTTTGATATGCAAATACTAAAATATCATATTTTGACTTTAATATCCAAATATTATAATATTATTAGGTCCATCAAATCTCAATACCTGGATTTTTTTTTGTTTATGATTTATATAAAAACAAATTAAACCCTTATGCTAACTAAAGCCAAAGCCAAAATATAACTATAATTGTAACTTTGATATGCAAATACTAAAATTTCATATTTTGACTTTGATATGCAAATATTATAATATTATTACGTCCATCAAATCTCAATACTTAGATTTTTTTTGTTTATGATTTATATTAAAACAACTTAAAATGCTAATGCTAAGTAAAGTGATGAGGGATAGATAAACTCTATCCATGGATTGAGTTCATGAACTCTTTCCATGGACAAAGTTCATGAATGAATATCTTCCTCATAATACCTGTGAACTAAAATTAAAATTAAGTTTAAATTAAAAGAAATCTACACTACTAATTAACATGTGCAATAAACTTTAACATAAAAAAAACTATAAGATAAAAAAAAATACGACGAATAGGACATTTAAGTCAGTGGCTACAACAAGCCATGAATCTCTTTGTTGAATGTTTGAATTATGAAAAAAAATGACGCAATTAAATACCTGACGAGAAGAGGAGAGACCACGAACAAACCTCCACGAACAGACCTCCACGAATAGACCTCCACAAACAGACCTCCATGTCGAGAGGATGCCAGAAAGGTGGTGTGGTGGCGGACGTACATGTCAGCGTACAACAGGTGGGACTATAGCCGAGGACGGGGACGATGGGAGACAAAGCAGGTGGCGGGACGAGGACGACAAGCGATGGGGTAGGTGGCAGGATAGGAACGACAGGCAATGCTGTAGGTGGTGGAAGATGGAGATGACAGCAAGCAGAAAACATGAAAATGGGGCTGCGATTGACATTTTATGTAGAACAATTATTCTGCCGAATAAAAATAGAACTACTAGTCAAAACTATTGGTCAGCTATGCATTCTGTCAAATTAAATGGTTCAATGTTAAACAATATTCAGCCAAATAAATGATCAATTATTTGGTCGAATAACGTCCGCTATGTTTCTCGGGCACCCGATTTTCATAGAAGTGTTACCCAACTTCACGTTCCCATCCAATAAAGGAATAAATAAATAAATATCATAAGTAAATAATTGAACTAAATAAACGAAACCTAAAACTAAGAAAAAGATAACCTAAAATAACAAAATAAGGTTGAGTGAATAAAATAAACAAATAAAACAATTAAGTAAAGAATTAATTAAACTAAAGTGATGCATGGATGCATTGTTATTAACTAAAGGGCTAATAAAAAGAGGAAAATGAGGAAGAGAGGGGGACTTTTTCCTCTTCGGGTTGCCATAGGTGAGCACAGATCGATTTTGTGACTTATAGGCGACTACAAAACAGTGTGGCTGAATACAACATGAGTGAGCTTGGGAGCCTCCTAGCAGCAGTCTAGCATTGTATTGTTGTTGGTAGCCACATATTGTCAGCCCCATCGAGCTCGAGGGTCCCGGGGGAACGAGAGTGCGAGTCAGGGTATGGTATGGAGGAAACCGACGGGTTATCAAAAATTGGCAATCGAGGGACTGCAATAGTAGCGGACAAACAACCTTTGGCCTCGTCCTCAAACATCAACGACTAGCAATTTGTAGGTATGTAAAAATTATTTGAATTCGTTTATTGTCGTAGAATGAAAAAGTTAGATGTACTACAATTTTTATCAGATCTAGTTTTATGAATATGATGTACTACTGATGCTCTCTTTCTATTCATGTACTTTCCTTTCCTATCACACTCGACAGACCATCAGAGTACATGCTACACAATACTTTATTTGTTAATCATTCAAAGATATACAACTTAACTCTTGCTTGATAACTTCACATAATTTCTCATTCATTCATAATTTGATAGACCATGAGAGTACATGCTACACAATACTTTATTTGTGAATCATTCAAAGATATACAACTTAACTCTTGCTTGATAACTTCACATAATTTCTCATTCATTCATAATTAAACTCATCATATAATTGTATTCATAATTAACCAAATCATAATTCATTCATCATATAATCCATAAGCTAGACAATTTTGTTTAGTTCATATCTCTTCAGTAGCTAATCGTTTTACCCAGTTCTGGGTCATCCAGAACCACATGCCCTCAATAGCATATCCATATAAAGTTTTAAATACCAAATTGGTAAATAGTGAGGTCATTCTTCATAGAACGCCCTCAAAGTCTAGTCATAATAATCTCCAAAGTTAACGTAAAAACAGGGTGTTACATACACCTCCACTTCAAGAAACTTCATCTTGAAGTTTTAGAATAAGTACGGATATTGTTTATATATTTCCAATGCGTCCTCTTAGGTCGCATTATTGGGACTGTATCCACACTTGATATTAGATCCTCATACATGAGTCCTACCATGCCAATTTACCCAAGGACACTAAACATTATACTTATGTATCAAATCGTCACATCTATTTATTATACAGAATGATTTCATTTCAAGTACTTTGCCTATCTCTAAGTAGGGAATTACATACTCCCACTATTTAGGAAACTTCATGTGGAAGTTAATTCTTATTTTTGTAATCAAAAGTCAGTTTAACTTTCTTTTCATATTCAACACTTTATCCCATTCTACTATATTTTCATCAAATGGTCATTCTCATACTGTCATTATTAATCTTTTGTTCCAAGCAATAAGGTTCCAATCCGCCTTCTTTAATTCAATAGAAATTTCACATAATATAAGTCCACTAATACTTTAAATAATTTGCAATACTCACTTATATTTCCAACACTTACTAATCCAAAAATATCTAATTAACTACAAACAACCTTTCGCCTCGTCCTTAAACATCAACGACTAGCAATTTGTAGGTATGTAAAAATTATTTGAATTCGTTTATTGTCATAGAATGAAAAATTTAGATGTACTACAGTTTTTATCAGATCTAGTTTTATGAATATGATGTACTACTGATGCTCTCTTTCTATTCATGTACTTTCCTTTCTTGTCACACTTGATAGACCATCAGAATACATGCTACACAATACTTTATTTGTTAATCATTCAAAGATATACAACTTAACTCTTGCTTGATAACTTCACATAATTTCTCATTCATTCATAATTAAACTCATCATATAATTGTATTCATAATTAACCAAATCATAATTCATTCATCATATAATCCATAAGCCAGACAATTTTGTTTAGTTCATATCTCTTTAGTAGCTAATCGTTTTACCGAGTTCTGGGTCATCCAGAACCAGATGCCCTCAATAGCATATCCATATAAAGTTTTAAAGACCAAATTGGTAAATCGTCGGGTCATTCTTCATAGAACGTCCTCAAATTCTAGTCATAATAATCTCCAAAGTTAAGGTAAAAATAGGGTGTTACATACACCTCCACTTCAAGAAACTTTGTCTTGAAGTTTTAGAATAAGTACGGATATTATTTATATATTTCCAATGCGTCCTCTTAGGTTGCATTATTGGGACTGTATCCACCCTTGATATTAGATCCTCATACATGAGTCCTACCATGCCAATTTACCCAAGGACACTAAACATTATACTTTTGTATCAAATCATCACATCTATTTATTATACAGAATGATTTAGTTTCAAGCACTTTTCCTATCTCTAAGTAGGGAATCTTTAGGAAACTTCGTTTGGAAGTTAATTCTTATTTTTGTATTCAAAAGTTAGTTTAACTTTCTTTTCATATTCAAGTCTTTATCCCATTCTACTATTTTTTCATCAAATGGTCATTCTCATAAGCGTTATACATACTTTCATTATTAATCTTATGTTCCAAGCAATAAGGTTCCAATCTGCCTTCTTTAATTCAATAGAAATTTCACATAATATAAATCCAGTAATACTTTAAATAATTTGCAATACTCACTTATATTTCCAACACTTACTAATCCAAAAATATCTAATTAACTACATACTAGGTCACGTCAATATCAACATGATAGGTAACCAAGCAACTTTTATTCCAACAAATTCCAATTAAGCATGCACTAATAAAATCCCAACCGATTAGTTTTATAGAGTGATGTCACATTGCAATTACTTATAACTATATATATTTTAACAAAACAATTATATTCCTTCTTGGTCTAACACAAAAAAAAAAAAACAAAGAGGTGGAATTTCTAAGAATTACACATCCACCCCAAATGGAATCAATGAAAGTTACCAAATCGAGATTAACATTGTGCTTGGAGAATAAAAGTTCCAAACTAAATATTTCTTTCACATATCTCAAATCTTCCAACACTATATGTTGACTTTCTTTCAATTTGACATGTATCTAGATACTATGGCAACTTCGTAACAAGTATCAAAACTAATAATGATTAAGTAGATCAAACTACATGTATTTCTTTTCTCCACATGCATCTCATGACACCCCTCAATCCATATGATAAATGAACAAATATCCCTACCCCTCATAACTTAGAGAATATAGTGATTTTTAAAAACTGGAAAAAATTGTCATTTCAATTATTTGCACCATCCTATACTCATGAAGGATAATTACGTTATACTTGTATTCATTTCTTCTCTACAACATCATACTTATACCACAAGTATAATGGTATATACATTATATATGAAATTCCATTATACTATATGTTATACCACACCTTATATCCTTATAATCATTTCAAGGCGCATTCGGTGATGGTATAATCTCCATGCTTCTATTTCACATAGTTCGGCGTAGATCGAATACCAACCTCTGTGTGGGTGTGATTGTTAGTATTACTAGTTGGCCTAATAAGAATATCTGTAGCACTTATAATGCAGCCAAGGAAAGGAAAGGAATATATATATATATTCGCAATTAACCCAAGGATATGTGGAAGGACGAGGTATTGTACGTTCCTGGATCTCTACATGAGCTCGAAGGGGAAGGAAGTGTTGGCTATGGAGAAATGGCCTGGTCGAGAGCCTCTTCCATTATCGCTCTACTATCCACATGAAGCACTGGGACTTACATATCCCAGGTATGGACATGATTCTTAATATTCTAACTCTGTGACCTAAACCTAAGAACATGGAGCTTTTAAAAAGAAAAAAGAAAAAAACCTCCTCCAACTGATGTTTAATACGAAAAATGTGTTGTATAATTTATGAAAGAAAGTGTTGGTCCTTGTCCATCCTGAGAACATTTTCCTGCTACTTGAAGTATAGGGCATCTCCCTTAGGGAGAACGACCTTCATCAAAACGTATATGACTATGAGTTAAATCTTGGTTGGGCAATTCTATTTGGGAATCCATTCGTTGCCAAATCAAATCCATATGACTGAGATTTAAACTGAAACGTTGAGGTTGGAGACAACATCTCATCCCCAAATCGATATGACTGAGATTTAAATTCAAACTTAATGCTGGGTATAGCGTTGATCCCAAAATCATTTTTTAGACTGTGAAATTTGTTAGAAACTTAATGCTGGGGATAGCGTTGATCCCGAACACGTCTTTGAATTGTGAAATTCGTTAAAAACTTGATGTTGGGTATAGCATTGATACCAAAAATAAAACGTTTTTACAGAAAAATCAGTTTAACTATTGAAAAAAAAAAACATTTTGATCTTGAATTGCTCTAGGGCGAGGCTCTACCTAAACCAAACTTTAAGAAATCGCATGCAAAAGACAATAACGTATCACTGGGTTTGAATGGATTTTTGTGGCTGCTGTAGAAAATTCAATGCAACTGAGGCAGCAGGCTGAATATTGATAGCTTTAAAGGCCACAAAAACAAGTATTAAAACGTTCCCATATAGGATACCTACTCTTTTAGTGTGTGACACGAGAGAGGCTCTCGGCCTTTCAAGATTGAGTGTGTGAGAGAGTAGAAGTTATAATAAACAGTTACCAACCATTTAATAACCACTCCACTTCAAGGATTATTAGTATCTCTGCGCTTATAATTGATATCGTTACAAGGAGACAGTTAACTTGGTGTATAAGCAACTGATAGAGTAATAGAAAATGTTTTGTTTATAATGACCCACCTCATCTGTTGGACTGATGCTTACCAGTTCAATCAAATCAACACTAGTTACAAGTTTTTTTTTTTAACATGGTTTTATAAACTTAACCTTCATCGTTCCTAGCAGAGGGTTACACCCATCTTTGAATGAATATAAAAAATTCTCTAATAACTGGCAATTACATATAACAAACATATCTCTCCTCGTTACCCGTATAATTTTGTAATGATACAATTACCCTCCTTTAACCCATTATCCAAAACTTACCTCCTCTCGGTCATCAATTAGTCCAACTTGAGTTTAGCTTTAAACGATGTTTTTCAATTATTTAAGCTTTAACCACTCCCTTATTCCTTCTTTATTCTTTCTAGGAATAACCTATCAACCCTACTATTTGCAATCTTACGCTCAGCAGAGCATTGTCGCCACTTAAATGGAGCCCTGGTCGTCCCATTAGTGCAAATGGTCGAGTCTATAGGTTATTCCCTCTCTAATTGGTAGTTATTTAGACTTTAACTTTAAATATCTTTGTGGTAAGGTAGAGTTTATTCTTAACACATTCTTTTGGCAAGGGATTCCCTTACTAGATACTCCCAACCATGAATATGTAATTAAAAACGTTTTTCAAATATTTTTGATACTCAACGAGATACCTGGCCATAAAAAAAAAATTTCAAATATATGTTTTCTTGTTTTGGCTTAGCAAAACGAACAGCCATAAACTTTGTCATATTTCAATTGCTTGTCATTGTAAAAACGTCAGCCACAAAAATCCATTCAAACCCAGTGATGCGTTCTTGTTTTTGGCATGCCATTTCTTTAGATTTGGTTTGGGTAGAGCTTCGCCCTAGACCAATTCAAGATCAAAATGTTTATTTATTTATTTTTATTTCAAGAATTAAACTGATTTTTCTGTTAAAACGTTTTATTTTTGGTATCAATGCTATACCCAACATCAAGTCTTTAACTAATTTCACAATCCAAAGACGTGTTTGGGATCAACGCTATACCCAGGATTAAGTTTCTAACAAATTTCACAGTCAAAAAAATGTTTCTGGGATCAACGCTATACCCAGCATTAAGTTCGAATTTAAATCTCAGTCATATCGATTTGGGGATGAGATGTTGTCTCCAAACTCAACGTTTCGGTTTAAATCTCAGTCATATGGATTTGATTTGGCAACGAATGGATTCCCAAATAGAATATCCCAACGAAGATTTAATTCATAGTCATATAAGTTTTGATGAAGGTCGTTCTCCCTAAGGGAGACGCCCTAGACTTCAAGTAGCAGGAAAATGTCCTTAGGATGGGAAACGACCAACACTTTCTTTCATAAATTATACAACACATTTTTCGTATTAAACATCACTTGGAGGTTTTTTTGTTTGTTTTTCTAAAAGCTCCATGTTCTTAGGTTTAGGTCACAGAGTTAGAATATTAAGAATTATGTACATACCTGGAATATGTAAGTCCTAGTGCTTCATGTGGATAGTAGAGCAATAATGGAAGAGGCTCTCAACCAGGCCATTTCTCCATAGCCAACATTTTCTTTCGACCATTTTTAACAAACATGTACATTCAAGCCATCCAAAGGATCAACAGTGAAGTCAACAGTTGATTTCCTTGTTGGTCCGTTGCTGATTATCCTTAACAAACATGTACATTCAAGCCATCCAAAGGATCAACAGTGAAGTCAACCATTGACTTTGCTGTTGGTCTGCCGACCATCCTTAACAAACATGTACATTCAAGCCATCAAGTGAAGTCAACTGTTGACTTAGCTGTTGGTGCATTGGATGGCTTCAACGTACATATCTTTTAAGGTTATGTCTTCTGGCGCCTTCGAGCTCATGTAAAGATTCACGAACGTAAAATACTTTGTCCTTCCACATATCCTTGGGTTAATTGCAAGTATACCCCTATACATGATACTGACCCCTATGCCATAAATATAAGAAATTCACAATTCTTAGATATCGAATTAGTATTACCACTCCTAACTATTTGAAGGATTGAAGGAATGATTGGCATGTGTTTGGAGAGAATAAAAGCATATCCCTTCCTACCTTATAATTGGCGGATCTACTCATTAAGTTAAAATGATTCACACGACAATCTACATAGATTCATAATCGACTCAATTTCAATGCTTCTGAGGCGACATCATAGAATTGCAGTCTCTAGTCTCCAACACCTCTTAAGGCAATAAGAATACAAATCGACCTATTCGATCTACACCAAGAAATTATGGGTCTTTGAGATAAATTCTGCCATATAGCAATATCAACGCCCTTCTATTTTAACCATTACCGATTGGCCTAGAGGTTTGCAACGCAACCGTTATGCATATATCCAAAATGTATCGCAGATCCGAAGGAAGATTATCTTCCTTTGCAGGTCTGACTTGAATCATACAACACAATCTAAATAACTCGCATAACTCCAAAGAAATTAAGTACATATGTATAAACTATATAGAGCAATATTATGAAAACATTCATTATTTCCAAGCACAAAGTCAACAACTCTATATAACTTTCCATTAGATCCGACGGTTTGAATCTCGCTCTCATACCATCTCTAAAGACTCTCCACTTGGTCCAAAGAAAACCACTAACATGCATGCATATTTAAAAAACTAGATGTATTAAAAATTGTAATGCGTCTAAATTTTCAGTTTTACAATAAAGGAATTCAAATAATTTTGACATAAGTGCAAATCCCTAGTAGTTGATGTTTGAGGACTAGGCCGAAGGTTGGTTGGTTGTCCATTGAGGTTGTAGTTGCTGGATTTCCAATCTTTGATAACCCATAGGTCCCCTCCCTACCATACTCTCCTTCCCCAGGGACCCTGAGCTCGAACTGGGCTGACAATATGTGGCTAGAAATGGAAATACAACGCCAGACTGCTAGGAGGCTCCCAACCTCGCTCATGTTATATTCAACCACACTCTTCGGCAGTTGCCTCTAAGTCACAAAATAGATCTATGCTCACCTATGGCAACTCTAAGAGGAAAAATCCCTCTCTCTTCCTTATTTTCCTCTTTTTTATTAACCCTTTCATTAATAACAATGTATCTATGCATCACTTTAGTTTAACTCATTATTTACTTAATTGTTTTATTTGTTTATTTTATTCACTCAACCTTATTTTGTTATCTTAGGTTATCTTTTACTTAGTTTTAAGTTTAGTTTATTTAGTTCATTTATTTACTTATGATATTTATTTATTTATTACTTTATTATTGCTATTTTATTTATTATTATTATTATTTATGATATTTATTTATTTATTCATTTATTATTATTATTTATTTATTTATTTTATTTAACACATCCGGATATGTTTATGTTCTTTAAGACCAATTTTTATTATTTATCTTTAGTTCATTTAGGCATTTTATTACCGCCGCATTTTTGTCGCGGTCAAAATTATTAAGGTGCTATGCTCCCACCATGCCCTTTTGATAATTCCCACAGGCAAGGAGTTGGTTATGAAGACTGAGCCAATGTTACCTCAGTTTGCCTATCCTACGAAGAGGCAGGTGGTTCCTAGGGAATAGGGTTGAATCCCTATTGCACGCCCCCAGTATAATCCTCGTGAGTGATTGACTCGTGGTTTACCCTCATGGAATGTGCATCTGATGAGATGGAGTTTTCCTTACTATATTCAAAGCTCATCACGGTGCCTGTCGCTATACTTACACATATAATTTCTCAGCCCCATCATGTGATGTGGGTCGATTGAAAATCGTCTCCCATCACCTGCACATATAACAACCTATGCATCAAATCTCATAAAATCAGATTTTAATCATAACATATTTATTCGTTGACCTCAATTATCTAGGTTTCTTGACTCATTTAGATTCTATGCATGCTAGTGCATCAAAAAATATCAAACTTTAATAAGATTACAAACAACTTTGGTATCATCTTCCATAGTTGTTGACTCCCTTAGAGTCTTTCCATACTAATGCTCTCTTTTTGTTCATGTACCTGCCTTTCCTTTCACACTCGACAGACCATCAGAGTACATGCTACACAATTCTTTATTTGTCAATCATTCAAAGATATACAACTTAACTCTTGCTTGATAACTTCACATAATTTCTCATTCATTCATAATTAAACTCATCATATAATTGTATTCATAATTAACCA
Organism: Pseudotsuga menziesii; assembly: GCA_001517045.1. Classification (NCBI taxonomy): domain Eukaryota; kingdom Viridiplantae; phylum Streptophyta; class Pinopsida; order Pinales; family Pinaceae; genus Pseudotsuga; species Pseudotsuga menziesii. Next base: position 618,826 of record LPNX010593470.1, on the reverse strand, counting down.
AATCATAATTCATTCATCATATAATCCATAAGCCAGAAAAAAAAAAAATTTAGTTCATATCTCTTCAGTAGCTAATCGTTTTACCCAGTTTCAGGTCATCCAGAACCAGATGCCCTCAATATCATGTCCATATAAATTTTTAAATACCAAATTAGTAAATAGCCGGGTCATTCTTCATAGAACGCCCTCAAACTCTAGTCATAATAATCTCCAAAGTCAAGGTAAAAACATGGTGTTACAATGGCTCACAACGATTTCGTTGGGTGAACTAATACGGTAGAAGAAAACTTTCATAGGCGCAATGCTTTATGAAATCCACCTTGATTTATTTGAAGTTCACCGTTGATTTCCATCCAACAGTTGATAGTCCATTTCGCTGGCTAACTAGAAAGTATGTTATTGGTAGTTGTTGGGTACGAAATCCTTTATACAATCGAGTTCACCGTCGATTTGAAATCCACCTCTTTATCAATTGCTGCCAAGGGTATTTTTTCAGGTTGGATAAATTTGGCAATTCTACTAAATAGCACCATTTCTTACTGTAGTTTTCTTTCTGCAACTAATTACCTTGTCCCATTTATACCAATGATGCAACCAACACCTCTATTAAACCATAATCTAGGTGTTCTTTTCTCATTTTAACTATTCAACTTGGCCCATTTAGGCCCTAGTGTTGCAACCTTTTCTCTGATACCACACTGTAACGTCCCCATACCCCATAATGCAGATTATTAAAAAAAATTCTTCAAGAACACTTGTTATTCCTTCAAACACATGGCATGGACATTAACACACTCTTCCAGCTTCATTCTCAGGCTTGGAAGGAACTATAATAGTCTTTCCTTCCTTCATAGATCCCTTCTGCGACTGAAAACACCATTTCCACAATGGAACTGTTCTTTACACACTCCTCCCTCTGCACTTCCGCTACATAGTTTGGAGGTCAAAAATCCATGTGTGACAGAGATATTTGACCAATCTTCTGTCTTCCGCCTTCCGGGCTTACGCTTTCTACCATTTTGACCTCAGAACTCGGGAATTAGAACTTTAACAAACAACGAAGATTTTTAACCATGATTCTGCCTTCCTCTATCCCGCTTTCCTCCTTCCACTTGGAAATAGGGAATGAAAACTTTAACAAACGACGTAATCCTTTATCCATAATTATGCATTCCACATTCCTCCTTTCCGCCTTCCACTATGGAACTCGAGAATCAGAAAACAAACCTTTGGAGAAATCGTTCCATCCACTTTCCATCTTCCATTGCGGATCTCGGGAATCAGAAAACCCATGGAATGACCTCTTGACCATTCGACTTACCACCTTTCGCTGCAGCACTCCGGAATCGGAAGAATAACTTTTTAACTTAACCTTTCTCTAGTTTTCCACCTCCCTCCTTCCACCTTCCATAGGCGGATCCTAGGGTGCGAAAAACCCACTTTCTGCCTTATCTCTTCTCCTGATTTCCGCCTTTCGCAGGCCGATCCTAGAAGTCAGAAATCCCACATTCTGCTTCGATTAAAATTATTTCTCCCTCCTCGCGTATTCCGCCTTCCATTGCGGATCCCAAAGTGTCGAAACACTTAAATTAGCTGCTAACTCACTCTTTAACCATGATTTTCAAGCCTTCAAAGACTTAAGAAAAATGCATTGAGCATACAAGGAAAATATAGAAGTAAAATGCAAGGAAATATCCACAAGTGAACCTCTACTTAATCATCATCAAGCATTCAACATGAACATAGTGATTCATAGACAAATACATGGCTTAAAAAATAATAATAGAGATACTTATGCAACAGTGAATACTACTTCATTCATAGCAAGCATTCTTCCTTATCAATTCATCATGTCCATTCATATGCAACTTGAATGCATAAACAAAATAAAAGAGAATACTTATCTTGATGATGGAGTTGTCCCGCAACTAGCTAGGTGACTGCAACGTTCCACCCAACCATAGGCGAGTGTGTTCATTAATCTCTCAACACACTACCACCCCTGAGAAGGGCATGATTTCCACAAGGAAATAGGGAACAACAAGCTTACATACAACCAACACACATCAAAACATGGTCAAACCAACCTACAGTTGGATTTCTCAGACTATTCAAGGAAACAAGCCAAATACCATTGGGTTTATCAGGGCTTACTCATCCACACCAACACTCACAGAACCAGTCCATATCATACCCAATCAGATCATATCACACACAGTCAAGCCAACACACAGTTAGGTTTCACAGAATGTCCATCCAAGCTAGTATACAATTTTGGTTTCATAGAATACTAATGCAATGGAAATGTAGAATATTTAAGTTAGTGAGCTCAACCACAGATCTATGGACACCTACACTAGATCTAACTTGGCCTCCTCAATACCTGCACCACCCAACACAAGGAAGTATTCCCTTCACTGCTACACAGTCCTTCAGGCCATACCTTCCCTTCTAGTGCTCTTCTAGGTGTGCATAAAGGATTTACCAACCCCCTCTTGATCTATCTATGAGGTTTCTCCCTTCACTAGGTTTATCAACCAATTGTGGGCCTCTTCCACTCCTTGGTCTTCAGACCAAAACAGGGATGCACATCACAAAAATCCACAAGAAAACAAAGCCACACAAGCTTCACTCTGCAGCATAGAGAAAACAGGGTCTCATACCCCTCTATGGTTCAGGATAACACTATAATCCCACAACCAAGGTTCAACAAGGGAGAGTACTTGCATAAATGCATAGCAACACTCTGCTATCTTAGAATGTTGTAACACAACAAACATGGTTTCACAAACTCTGCCACACAAAGAAACACATGTTTTATGCACATATCACAATGTCACACAAACACACACCATGGAACCACACTTCCGCCACTCTAGACAGGGAATAACATAGAATCACGTTGCACCATAGTGAGCCAACTTCTGCATGAATCGTGAATGTTCGATACCTGAGTGTATGAATGAATCTTGAATGATCAAAATAATAGGATAAATCACAATGAACCACAATGTTCAGATCATGACCAGGTTGAGAGTTTGGGTACGTATTCACGTGGGTTTACTTGCTTCAAAAGCATGAATGTAGTTTACCCAAACTACAGACTTATAGGCTTGCTCAGTGAAGCCATCAGAATTCCATGCCTTGCCCTTCCCAAGGCATTAACTACCTCATCCACCTGCTAGAAGAAATTAATGATTGAGGACAGAGGAAAAAGGGTAGCTGAGGGTTCAATGGGTTTCCCCATTGACATCTGGTCACACCCTATTGGCTTAAGGGGTTTGACTAACTCCCCACGCTACCCCTTGTGGAATCATGCCCCCTTCTCTTTCACGTTTGCAGTCCCATAGCTAGTTGTGGTAATTTTTAAATTGCATAGTTACATGATATATCCAAATATATACTATGCATGACTTAGCACTATCACCATAGGCATCAAACTTGATCACCCATGCAAAAAAACCAGATCAATAGAAGGGCCTTGGCCTTGAGCTCCAAGCCATGATCTCAATAATATATACATCATGTACAATTAAATACCATGGGGTCAAAACTGGGGTATTACAAAACCTAGGTGCTATGTTGGTAGAGAATCCTTGTTTGTCCATATCTATGCTAGATCTATCTTCCATATGTTAATATGTCACTGAAGTCACCATCTCTGGTACCAATTGTTAGATTTATCTTATACTCATATGGGGGGTGAATCAGTATAAATAGCATATTTCAAATTATTTCACAATTAAACAATTTTCACCACTTAAAACTTTTCAGTTGAAATAGTAATAAACATAATCGCACACAAATACTGAAGAATAATTATATGTATATCTATAGATAAAATGAATTATTAAATCGGTGGGTGAGTACAATCTCCAAACATGAGCACCAACTCATTTCAGGTGCCAACCCGATCAATAAGAAACAACTTGTTGGTTATAGTCACTAACCAACAATGACCTCGATCTGCATGAGAACAAACTCACGAACTTTAGGAACCAACCTAAAAATATGTTTGTCTTACTACAAAATATCTTACTTATATAAATCAAGCACCAACCTATCAAAAAATGAAATATCCAATTGTTTCTTCATCTACCACTGAATGCAAGCACCAACTCCCAAATTATATTTACCAGCTCCAACTGGAAGGAGGATCCAAACCCCTAATTGTTTTACCAGCTATCACTGGAAGCAATCACCCACTCCATAAAAATTTTAGCAGTTGTGACTAGAAGGAAGCTACAAATCCCTCTTCCTTTCCCCATCCTTCCTCCCTAAGAAGTTTTACCAGCACCCACTGGAAGGAAGCTCCAACTCCATGATCCTTGCCCCTTCTTTCCTCCTTGATAAGAAATAAGTGTGTATCAAAAAAACTGAAGTATGAAAGTTACCTTATATGTGATGCACGTCTTCACAAAACTACAACTGTTGTAAATATTCTAGTTTACATCTTTCCCTTGATTATTTGTGTTGAAACAACCAATTGCATTATCCGTGATGTGCAATAATATATTCAATATGCATTACACTATGTGATTTGTGTTTATTTGCTTGTCCAATGTTTAGAATGTAGTTACTTCCGTGGCTTCGTGGTATGCGTCATTTACTGAGCAAAAACTTCACACATTCCGTATTTGGGTATCCTTCTACTTTGTGCTCTTTTTGTTGTTCATTCTCTGTTGTTCTGTGTAATTTTTCTTTATTGCATAAAAACTCTTTCTGTGATCAACGAGCCATTGATACCCCAAAAAAACAAAGCTTTCTCTAAACCATATTATCTTCATGTCTTCATTTTTCAAGCTTACTTCAATACATCCATATCTTTCTTATTTATACTCTTTATTTCATGTTCATAAATCTTGATATGGTGTTTTGTCCTAAGTCTAGGAAATTTTATTGAAGAATTTTGTAGGAGGTGTCGAAGGTTGGAAATTTTGCCTAAGTGGCCACATGAAGAAGTTAGCTAGGTGGTTGAAGGTTATGTTTGACCACGTTTTCTTAAATAAGGTTGTTCCAAGGTGTGAAAATGGTCATTATGGCACCTAGGAGAGCTCATCAATGCATTAAATAAGTTAACTAAATCAAATGGGAACCTATGGAGGTTTTTGGATCAAATGGAATAATTATTCAATGTATTTGGCCATTTTCTTAAAATAGGGAAAATAAGTGTAATTAGGATAAATAAGTGTTCAAAGTGGTTGGAAAAAGGAGGGAAGTGGTCAAGGATGTTAGAGGGTTCACTTATGGAGATAATGGATCAAATGGGATCACTAACTACTCAATGTATTTTTTTAGAATTACCCATGGTATTATGCATGGTATCGGTAAAAAAGGGTTTAACTAGTCGTGTCCATGGTTTTCTCTAAGATATGGTTTTGGAATATGTTATTGGGAGAAAAGGAAAGATTAAAAAGGGAGAGATAACACATTTTCAATATTAGCTTGTTTTTTTAATCAAATTATTATAATTTTCTTGTCCATCTCATTGCTTGAGTGATGCTCCCCATGCATACCAAGAGGGTGATGGGCCCCTCAATTCCACCACACTAGTTGTGTATTCAACTATCCATTTAGGAGGAAGGTACTTATCCTTTCTCACTGAGCATATTTCAAATTTATGATATTGTTTGCAAGTCATTCCATTTCCATATGGTGTGCTTAGGTTTCTGCAAGTTTTGATGTCATATCTTCCAAGCAATTTTGTGGTGCAACATTATAATAAAGTAATTGCTTGATGTTGGATTCTCATAAATTATGGTTATCTATTGTAGAACTTGTAAATGTTAATGAATATATCTCTTATATAATATATCAGTGGTGTGTTTACACACTGCAGATTATATGTTCCTCTTGTATGATGCTCCACACCTATGTTGAAACACAATGCCAATTTGATTAGTTTCCAGTAAAATTGTCATATGTTTACTTCTGTAATTCCAAATATAAGTTTATGGAAATATATAGACACAATAGGACCCATTCAAACCATCATATCAAGAAATTGTTGGGTTTTGATGCCTTTTGTAACCGTTTGGAAATCACCTTTCTATGGAATCTCAAACTAAATACTTTTGTTTCATCTCGTTTAGTGTCCTTTTGAGTTATAAAACGTATTTCATTGCATTGAGGTATCTATTTCTAGTAAGGTACACATTTATTTTCATTCAAAAAGGTTTCCAAATGAAGAAGTTATGATCATTTTACTGAACCAGTAGATCCACAACAACCCTTACAACCTTGCCTTTGTTTTCACTATTTGAAGCTTCCATTCACATCCCCTAAAGTATACCAGAATATCCGTGCAGTAAATTAGAAGGTATTAGAACCTATCCCCTAGAGCTATCTACAAATATAAAATATTTGGTTCCATTTGGGATTATTTGGAGAGAAGACTAGTTCTTGGTGCCAAAATTGAGCTAGTTAAAGTGTTGTGCGGAGGTTGCAAGCAAACTGTTCGATAAAAATATTGAACCATATCAGCAGCGATCAGTTTATGGGATTAGTATATCTGTAATTATAGATCAGGGATATCAAAATTTATAACTGAATATATGTTTCAACGTATTGAAGGTCCTTAACCTTGAATAATGCCCCAACTTGTTTGTGTCTCAATCAAGTTATCATCTATGTTGGTGTGCCACTTATCACAATTCAATTTTGTGGGATTTGGATTACATATCTCACTTTATTTGGATTACATATTAGTGGTATTGCACATATCCTTAACTTTCATATTCTTCTTCAATTTTTTTATGTGTACACATATGACCCATGTCATAGTGGATTCTTTGCACTTTATGGACTTCCACATTTTCTTCTACATATTTGTTCAAATTGGATTTTTGTGATAAAACATGCATTCTCTTTATTCATGTTTGATATCAATGATATCACAAAGTTTCAACATTTTATCCTTTGACATCAATGACAACAAAAAAGGGTTCAACAGGGAAATCACCTTGGCAAGTTTTGGGTCCTTATCATCAATCAATGGAATTTTGTTGTAGTTTTGTTTCTTGGTTTGGTAGTGGTATTGTATTTCTATACCCTTATTTCAATCACCATAACTTGTTTGTGTTGAAGTGATGAGTATACCGAAATAAACTGTTAGGTCTTCAAAAGATATATGACTCTATTATCATTTTGGTTGTTTGGAATTATGTTCTAATTATGTAGTTAAGCTTTGTTCTAGTCTTGTTTGTCTCAATAATCATGTCTAAAATATATAAAGCCAAGTTGATTAGTGGTTACTTTTATGTCCCTATTTCGAGCACACTCAATTGGTGTTGTTGTAGTCTAAACATTGAGGGAATTCAAGAAAATATTGAGGGGCTTGAAGGATATGTAGTAGGAGGTTAGTGGACTAAAAGAAGGTTTTTTATAATGGAACCCCATAGTCACCCAGGTCTTTGTGTTCACACAGATGTTCAAATATCCATAATATTCTACTAGAAAAATTGTGATGAATGTCAGGAATCCATGGAAAATGTTTTGAGGAAACGAGAGACATCGAGAAAGGACTAGGAAATTAAAGTATTCATGAGGTAAAATATACTGATTAAATTGTAGATAAAGAGGTAGAAGAGATAAAAATTTATGTTGGAAGGTAATTATGAAATCCATAAAGAAAAATGGAAGAGGCCATAGAAAAAGTGAAATAAATTCATAAAAGGGTTCCCCGATTTGAGTTGGAACATAGGAATGGATTTGAAGAGATTCGGAATGTGGTCTCCCATGAACCATCATTTCATTCTCCAAGTATGGAAGCGATGGAAAAGGATATAATTAAACAATCTCTAAAGGAAAATAAGCAACAAGATCACTCCATTTTATCCTTAGTATAAGGACATGGAATTCCGATCACTTTTGGGAAAGTTTATTTTGCAATATTTTCTTGATATTTTGTAAAAAAAATATCTTTCAATGATATATTGTTCAGATATATACCAACCACAATTTTAATACTATTATAATTTTAGTCATAACAAGGAACAAAAATGATTGTTTTTTTCAAACTTTCTATTCACCTTTTGAAAATAATTTAGTAGTTCCTGTTTCGTATCTAATTATTGTATGGTTAGGCAACAACCCTCTTATTTTTTTAATGCAAATAGTTACCAGTCATGTGAAAAAAATAAGAAGTGGAGGTTCTCTTAGAAATCCCTTCTGTTGTGGGAAAAACTCACATAGTAGCTAGGGTTAGGGATACTAAATTAATCAAGGGAATATCCTACTCTTAATTCCTACCTTGTCAACCAAAACTAAATTCAAAGAGGGACAAAATGGGATAACTCTAAAATCCTACCCAGTCACTCTAGGGAGGAAGGAGATTCAACACACATGGAGATATGAGGGGAAGGATGTTATTAAAACCTTTGGTAACTTTTGATTCAATTCCTCTGGTGTAAAATTACAATGTTGGCAACTTGTCCCTCTCATTCATAGAGGGACTTGTTTTTATACTTGAGAGAAGTGGTTTATGGAGTTGGTTCAAGTATAACTGAGTCCATTTGGAGAAGAAACAACTCCCATCCACCTAATACACACGCGGGATCATACACGTTTTCTATTTTTATTTTTAAACTTTAGAGATGTATGTGTGTTAATTAAGGGAAACAAGCGTATACTATAGTTGATAGCTGACAACATGCATATGGAAGTCAATAATTAGTTTTTTGATGATTTTTTAAAACCACATTTTGATGTGTAAGAGGGATTTAGGGGAGGGGTTAGCATTAGTGAATTAGAAAAATGATATAAGTATGTGTGTTAATTCCTGGGAAACAAGTGTATACTGTAGTTGATAGCGGACAACATGCATATGGAAGTCAATAACTAGTTTTTTGATGTTTTTTTAAAACCACATTTTGATGTGTAAGAGGGATGTAGGGGAGGGGTTAGCATTAGTGAATTAGAAAAATTCTATAATAAATGCCCCTTCATGTATGAGGTTATAAGAGAATTTGATGGTTGGAATGCATTATAAATATATTGTGATCTTGATCAATGGATACAGATAGGATTCACCAATATTGAGTAAAAGAAGATATATGTAACACAAATCCAATAATCAAAACAATATATTCCTAAGGATGGCATATACATGCTTAAGTGGAAAAGAACATGGCCCCTAAATCAAGTACAGTATAGATCCATGCAATATAAATGGAAGTGTTGGACCATGATCACAGAAAAGATACATAATCATGATCCATGTTAGAAGTAGATCATAGCCACGAATAGATACATAGTGGATCTATGTTAGAAATAGATCATAACCATGAACAAATACATAGTGGATCTATGTCTTAGTATATAGTAGGAGAACATTTGGAACTAAGTGTAAATTGGTTCTCCATGTAATACCAGTTTTAGAGAATGTTTGTATATACTCTTGCACAACTTAAGAAATAACAAATATGAGGATGCTACTAGAGCCTAAATTCGTCCATCCCACACTATTGATATCTATGTGTTCTTACCACATGAATAAATGGGTTGAAGTCAAACATGGGGGAACATTGTTTGGTTACAGATCATTGATGTATATCATTAACAAATGTGAGACAAACCAATAATGACGATAATGGGAGTTAACATACTTAGATCATTATAGCAAGTATGAATAAGGGAGTTGTCATTAAACACTTTAAGAATCTATCAATCAAGGGACATTAATGAATTCCCACTATTAATAGCTAGGAACTTTCCACTAATGGTTGTAAGTCCTTGCAAGGTAATAGAAGTCTCTAATTCTCATTCATAGAGCAAGATGAGTTGATGTCAATCGGAATATATCTATTTGAAGGGAGGCATTAAGAAGTCCCATATGAACTAACATGAGTAGATATCTAGAATTTATTTTTTTTGGAAAATTCATAGATAAATTTGTGTAGGAACATATCAGTGAGTATGCCTCTTATATACACCAGATATTAATAGTATACAAAAGAGGCACTATGAGAAACAACCGACAATGAAATTTATTGATAGAGGAAAGAACTTCTTACCAATGATGAAAAGGGAATAACAGGTATGACATGAATCCAAAAATGTGAATAAAGGTATTGTAATTGAACATAATGAAACTACTCAGTCAGATACCAATGATGAGGTGCCATATGTTTAGCACGAGATATCATACCAATGATTCAAGCAAGGCCAAGATGAGATTGAATCTATTTCATATTCTTAGAGCGATGTCTCATCATCGATTAAGAAGTGACCCACTGGTGAGAATTCAATGGATACCTTATACATTAGCATGAGTCCTAACAATGGATGAGATGATCCCAAGAACAACTTTACAATAGGGAAGGCCAATATGAAAAGTCAAAGAATGTTAGGATTGGCTCACTCGTCTATAAACTTACTTTGAACTGAAACATGATACTATTGTGTGACTTGAGTAGAAACTAAGACCATAGATATACAAATGATATAAAGTCAACAATGCATGATGAAATGAATACTAATCCATAGTGTTTGGAAGAGTAACCAAATGGAGGAGTTCTAGACTCAAATCATGGTGTTTCTAAGGCCAAAGTACAACTCAATTTTTGAATATAGACACAACACAAGTGTTGTGTTAAAAATTGGCATGGTTTTGTTGCTTAGGGAATTCATATAACATAAAAATTATTCCCCCGCTTGAATTTTATAAATACTTGATTTTTTGTGTCTTTTTTCTTATTATAAAATAATAAAATAATTCTATATTAAAATGGAAGAAATGAGTGCCACAAATCATGTAGCTATGTTCCATGCACATGTAATAGACCTATGAAAAAAAATGAAAAAAAGGTTCTTGTAAAGAGGTGGACACTTGAAAACATGTTTCTTGCAAGGATACATTCCAAAATGTAGATGCAACATATGCAAGTGATGAGAAATGTAATGAATGTAGTGGATGTATGAAAGTTGCAATAAAGCATTAGGCATAGTTGTGTAAGTAGTAGTGAACAAAGGAAAATGCATAATGAACAAAATTGGGAGCCTTATAGGGAATAAACAGAAATAGATGAGAAAGAGAGGCATGAAAATTCTTCTCAAAGTCATGGTAAAAATAAAAGGTCTCCCAAGAATATGAGAAAAAATCAGCATGTCACTAATACATATGGCTCAAAATTTCCATGAAATATTTCCATGAATAAGTTAAAATGGTTATTTCTGTGGATAAATTGATAAATATTTGAACAGAAATTCTTCTGGCCCCCAATAATCGTCGCTATTGCAACGTAAATGACTATTTTTATCTATAGCGACAGATGCTCGTCTCCATTGCGATGAAGACACACATTCGTCATTATAGCGACATAACTCTAAACATTTGCAAACCAATGGTCATCACAGTAACCGTCATTGAATTTTTCATATTGTTGAAATTTGACCGTTTTGCATTTTCGTTGTAACCACCACAATCATTGATCTATATATACATGTTCATAAGACATATTTCGTCAAATTTTTTTCTATAGTTGCAACAATTTTTTTGCTTATTGTTTGATCCATGAGCACAAGAGTCTGGTACTAGTTTAACACATCGATATTTTGCGCAATCTCCTTTGGTTTCCAGGTTAGTATTTTTAAATTCTTTGTCTCCTTTAATGTGTAGGGTCATAAATAAAGTGATTCAACTATTCATTTTCTCCTCAATACTATCACATCCAATACCAACATGGCAAGAGATGGATGATTAGGAGGTATTAATTTGAATGTATCATGACAAAGTTTATAATTTTGTTAGGGAATATGGTACATGAGAAGGAATGCGTTCATCTTAGATTAATGGGTGTTTTAGGTAATTTCAAAATGTTTGTAAATTTTTAGTTTTGCAATGAGGTTTGTGGTTAGTGAACTAATATCTTTCAAATGAGTAAATATAATGTCAGTGGGATTTGTCTCTTAATCATTGTTTGATTAAAAAAATATGAAGATGAACTAATTAGGGAAACAACATCATTGCTTTTGAAATGTTTTATTTATTTAGTTTCTTATTTATAGAGGGTTAAACTAGCATGTGGTAATATCCTTTGTGAAAAATTGTTTAAGCATTGTGATCCCATGTGCTTGTGAGAAATCATGTTTCCTAACATGGGAGAAAATAACCGTTGGGGGGGATTTAATTTTTATCACTAAATATCGAAAATATATTGGTTGGTGGTAATAATAAACCCCCATACTAACTTATTCCTTAATAATTTGGAAAGTAGGGGTATTGTTTTTGATATGTAACATGTCGAAGTAAACTCAACTAGGATTTACTAATTATATTTGCCACTTTTCATGTCACGTCCTTTAATTTTCTTTCTCCTTTAATATATATATATATATACTCTATTTAATTTGCTTATACACTGATTGATTTTTTTGGTTCTTATATGCTATTAGAATGTCAAAGAAATATACTTGGGAAGAAAATAATAAGAGGTATGTTGAGTTTAAGGCAGCCTTGGAGGCGAAGGGCGATGCAGAGTGTTAATTACCTTGCAATGATTGCAAGGATTTGCGAACGAGAATAATTTTAAGAACAAGTGCCAAGAAACATTATATAGAGAAGTGGCATGCTGAAGGGGGGTTTGAATATCCTCCCTTGGTAAGACGTTATTCATTAGATAATGTACTTCTTGTAATAGTATTGATCATGTATTCACAAAAAAATTTATCATTTAAAATTTATGTGTTGTATATTATACACTAATTTTAGTACATTGTTTGTAATTATAAAGGAAATGCCCCCTAAATTTCGACTGCTAGAGAGCTATTTGCCACATAATTATAGTAGAAATACTACTTTACAAGGTGATGAACATGGACATCATAATATTGAAGATGAATTTCTTAATGATCCTATGGATGAAGGTGACATTATTGATACAAATGATGAAGATGAGATAAATAGATTGATCCAAGACACATTTTCTTCATTGGATGAGGAAAACCTCCATGATATTCATGATGTTCCTCTACTCAAGAAGTCCCAAGAACCTTTTTATGAATGCTAAACAAAAAATATTCTATCTACTATATTGTTGTTGCTAAACTTGAAAGTTTTGAATGTTTTTTCAAACACCTGTTTCACACAGATCCTAAGGTATGTAATGTATTAATTGCATCTTCACATGACCTATTGAAAAGTTCACTATTTTCCTCTATTTTTAGTGTTAATTAATTCATAAATTAGGGATAAGCAATATTTATTATTTATATTGTTTACATTTCATTTTTTTGTCAATGTTGTAGACTCTTGGGTGCATTTATATTACCACCATCAAATAATCTACCACTCACATGTCGAGAAGTATTCTTGATTATGAAAGAAATTGGAATGGACTATCAAGCTATTGATGCATTTCCTAATGATCATATTATATATTATGGAAAATATGCATCAGAAAACAAATGCGCACAATATGAAATTAGTAGATATCGAACTGATCAAGTAACAAAAAGAGTTCCTCGCAAATTTCTTTGTTATAGTCCCATAATTCCACGTTTTGAATGATTATTCAAGTGCCAAAGTATAGCATAGTTTATGTATTACCACACAAAGAAGAGAAGTCAAGATGGTGTTCTTCGCATGCCTGCAAATGGTTCTACATTGAAGAACATCAAAGAAAAATGGCCAATTTTTAAATATTGACCTCATCATGTTAGACTTTCATTGGCAGTTGATGGTTTCAATCCATTTAGAGAGCTTCGTTCTACTTACTCAGTGTGGCCTGTTTTCATAAAAAAAAATAACCTTCCTCCTTGGATGTCGATAAAGAGAGAGCACACAATGTTGGCAATGATTATTCCAGGTATTTTTTTGAAAGTAATTATATTATTTCATTTCTTTGTTTCATTGCTTCATGAGAACACCTTTTGTATATTAGGAAACATAACTTAATAGCATTGTATATTGTCGAATAAATTAGGTAAGTACCGAGTTAAATATATGAATGTATATATTGAGCCTCTTAGCGATGAGCTATGAAAGTTATGGGTTGGAATGACTATGTATGACATCTCTAGACCAATAGGGAATAAACAATTTCAGTTCCATGGAATACTTGCATGGACAATTCATGATGCTCCAGGGTTAACGCATTTTTGTGGTATTTAAATTTCTGTTGCACTTTAAATTAATATGTTTTTAAGGTAAATATCATGCATTTTTATTTAAATTAATAATAATTTGATTCTTATAACATTAATACATATATCTTGTAGGTATTCAAACAAAGGAAAAATTTGCATGTCTAGTCTATGGTCCTAGGATAAAATCTCATCGTTCAAGAAGTCTAAGAAAGGAGGTGTTTGATGAGTACAAGAACTTCCTCCTTAAGAACCATAGGTATCGAACTATCGAGAAAAACAAATTCAATGGTAAAGAAGAGAATGTGAAGAAACCATGAAGAATGGCACCTCACCTATGGAAGTTGGAATATAATAGACATCGTCATGGTATGCAAATTGTATATGTAGTATATAAATATGTAATATTATGAATTTTATATTTTTATAGAATTTTATCTACCATGGGTGTCATGAATTATTGCTAATATGTTTTCGTTTATGTTTAATATTGATTGTCGTGAAGGCATGAATGGGATTCCATGAGGAATGAATATTTATCCCATACAATTCAGTGGGTTTCCTTACTATGAGCACCTACAAATAGCTCATTTGTTCGATACAATGCATATCGGGAAGAATGTAACATAAATTAAATGGAGAATCTTAGATGGAAGGACTGACAAAGATAGAATTGGAAAATTTTGTAGTGACATTGTGTTGCAGCTGCAACATTTTCCCAAAATTCAAAAAATTTTGGGACCCTCCTTTAATTCATTTTGGCTCAGCTTTTTTATTTGCTTGATGTTTTGCGCAAAGATTAATTTTATGCCAGTGATGTTTCACTATTTGATTTAATTTTTCCTTTCCATCAGAAGTGTTTTGGACTTTTGAGTCAGGAGTCTAGTCATCTGCACACCCACCGTTGCAGAGAAGTAACAAGAAGTCGGGTCCAATCCAAGATTTATTTCCTCCAATGCTTTTATTTATTTGTTTGTCTTAATCGATGGCTTGTTGGAATACCACTAGAACATATTGTCTCTACGGTTTTCACAGTTGCGGATGATGCATTGTGAAGTTCCCTGATGATTGCATTAACCTTTTTCTATCCCACCATTTTTGTTTTGCAGATCCTTTGGATTTCAGCGTTCATCGTTGTGGCTCTCCAACCTTCTATTGCTCCGATGCCTTAGTCTTGCGAGCTCCGATGCGAGTGTTGATTTGTTTCTCTGTCAATTCCTTTGAGAAATCTCTGTCTTTTTATCATCCGTCGTTGCGGAGGCAATGTTGACTTGGTTGTCGACCCTTTAGCCTTTTGCTGGCCAATGACTTTTTTCTTCCTATCAATTATAGTTGAACGGGGCGTATATATATTGGAGTTGGGTGGTTTAATATTTTATCGTTATTTTTGGACTTTTCTCTGCGCTTTCGTTTTCGCTCGAGCAGACCAGGATTCTCGCTGTTGGTACCCTCACTCCTAAGTGGCTCCATTGTGGAAGTTCAATGGTTTTCCTCCACCAGTCGTGTACCACAATGCCAGGTATGCTCTTGTGCCCCTTTTCCATTTTGTTTGATTGTTTGAGCTACTTTTTCGTCCCCATGGTTTATTTTCCTTAGGTTTTCCCATCCTGTCCTGTATATATTCGAGTTAATTAGTATGGCTGGTAGTTGGGGGGTGTGTGGTTCTGACTCAGCGTTCTCTCTCGTAGCCGTTATGGTCTTACAGCCTGCACTCGATAGTTGGGGAAACCGTTGCAGATGGTCATTACGTTGTCTGCACCAGTTTTCCCCATTTTGCATTGGTTGTTCAGGGAGGGCTTTCATGGCTTCCCTAGGAAATGCTGAATTCATTTCCACTGGTTCAGTCACCCTCATCTTCATGAACCGGGACCTCAATGTTGTTTTTAGTTCCCTGGTTAGGGTGACCCTGTTCAATGTCGAATCCGAACCTCAAACTAGTCTAGGTTAGATTGGAATTTCCCAGTCGGACCATGAGGTGAGCGTTTACAGTCTTCTAGTGTGCTATCACTTGCGGCATCCTCACTTGGGTTTAGGCATCGTGTAACGTTGTAACCCACAGTACTGAGAGGGGGTTTTTGAGACTATTTTTTGTTTGGCATTAAGGAGAGGATTTTTCGTCGTTTAGAAAACCCATGCTTGTCTAAGATGATCTGCGATTGTTGGTTGTGAGTTGGTTTCGGTCTTTGGGTAGGAACATTTGGTTTTGAACATTGTTTGCATATTTTTCGTAGCTGCACTCATGTTTAGCACAGATGAGGTAAAAGCGCTTACACAGTTGTCTTTATTTTAAATGTTCTCTGGAAATGACCTAACAGAACCTAAAAATGACAGGGAAAGTCCTCAGAATTCAAAATGTCTAAGCGTCAGAAGAAGAAGGCTCCCACAATTGAAGAGGAACCTGAAGTCAAAATCATCACCAAAGTTGAATACACTTATGAGGACACCAAATGCATGATTGGTGTAGAACCGGAATATCAATGGGGGGAGATTTAAATATTGATTATGCACCGAGAGGTTCCTGACATAGGTTTTGAGGAAGAAAACATCTATGCCAACATAGAGAGGTCTTCATTAATGAAAATTGCTACTAGACCTGAACTCTTTCCATGCTCAGAGGTGATTGGGTGGATTCTGCCCAGGGCAGAAGTGACCACCATGATTATGGAAAATGTTTATAAATAGGGTTATGCTACTTATAGCCCTGGATATGTGGCCCTGGCTTACCACTTACCAGAAGCGCAAATATATCTGACTGAAGACTAGCTGAAAAGCATCAGGATGGACCTAGTTGAGACACTGAAGAGGATGCTCATGCCTAGAAAAAACTTTAGAACCAGGCCAACTGGAGAGTATGACACTACAAGTCTAAGAACCCCTTACAGTTTCATCTCCTCGATGCTAAATAGTATTTTCGAGAGGGCCCACGGTAAAAGCTTCAAATTGGAGTGGGTGCCTATAATTTTCTATGTTGCAACACAGGGGACCGTTTTCAACTGGGCCAACATTTTGGTCGATAGCCGCTCGGCCTGCATAGCATCAGCATTAGGAGGGGTGTCCCAAAAGAGATCAAATTTCTACATGAACTCTATACTGATTGATTGCATACTATGCAACCAACCTTTCCCCAATCTGAGGTGCATCTGGGATCGAGAAAGAACACCGGTCTACTCACTGTACAAGACATTGTGGGCTCACAAATATCATAGCCACTATATGGAAGTGTATGAGCACTTCATTATGCCACTATATACCTTAATTATCTTGAAAGAATGCAAATGCATGTTGGAGGAGACATTACAGGTGATTGAAGAGTATGCTGATTATTACTTGACTGAGGATGGACTATATTTCAGAATGTTTGGCTGCT
The DNA here is from genome assembly GCA_001517045.1 of Pseudotsuga menziesii. Classification (NCBI taxonomy): domain Eukaryota; kingdom Viridiplantae; phylum Streptophyta; class Pinopsida; order Pinales; family Pinaceae; genus Pseudotsuga; species Pseudotsuga menziesii. Next base: position 601,377 of record LPNX010593470.1, on the reverse strand, counting down.
CTAGAGCACCCTCACTACTACCTAAGTATGCCACAGACTATGTAGTCCACAAAGAGGTAGTTAGACAAGTCTTTTTAGATGGCATAGGGAGTTTTCTATTTTAACATAAGAAAGCAGCATACCCTCCTTTTCCATTCAGATTGGGAAGCTACAAGTTTACCAGGGTAAAGAAAGCCAATGAATTCATGGAGGCGTTGGAGAAATTCCATTTTGGGGAAATGCATTTCCACAGGAATGACTCTCGAAATAAGGTTGCAGAGCACTGCAAAGAGGTGAATGTACATTTTGAATACACTAGCCACTGGGACAGAGAGGAGTCCATTTTCTGCAATGCATAGAACATGATGGCCTTAAGAAGAAGGTTTAAAAATAAAATCACCACCAAAGGTGGAAAGGGATAGGATGAACAGGAAAAGGCCGAGGAGGAGGAAACCAAGAAAAAAAATGAAGAGGCTAGGAGACTAGCCCAGGAGGCCGAAGGCTGGATAAAAGGAGAGGAGGAGGAAAAGAGAACAACTACACAAGTGGCATCCAGAAAGGTGGAAGAAGCTACCAAGAGCGAGGAAGAAGAAAAGAAAAGAAAGATGGATGAGGAGCTGAAGAAACAGGAAGCAGAAAAGCTCAAGATGACACAGACAGTGATAGAGCAATCAACTTTTGACACAACAGACAGTCAGGCTCAGGACTTGGGGAACCCTAATATTCAAGACCCTGAGCCAACTGTTGGTAGCACAGCAAGACAGGCTATGGTCCCCACCCTTATGCTAATCCCATTTGAGCAGAAGAAGGGAGAGGAGGTATCAAATTTTAGCACTATCTTTTATGATAGGGAAAAGAAAAGGATAGTGAAGAGAACCGAGAGAAAGGTTGAGACTGGGGGGCAATCCGGTAAAATGATAAATGATACAACTATCATATACGGGATAGACAGAGACCCCAGGTTCACTATCAGAGTGGGTGCTGCATTGATCCATGCTTCTGAGGACAATGTAGATAAAATAATGACTGATCTTGAACAGTCCAATAAGTCCTCTTCCCAGCTCAAAGATACCCTGAGAAAGGAAAGAGAGGAAAATAATAAGTTAAAAATAAAGTTTGAAGACATACAAAAGGAGATCAAGTCTTCAAAAGCTAAGCTTTGGGTCCTCCAAATAGAGAAGAGATCTATGGAGACCGCCCAAGAGTGTCTGGAGAAAGTGCAGCAGGAATATCAAGAGTTGAGGGAAAAAAAAGAGCAGCTGCTAGGTAGGATAGGGGAATTGGAGGTGTAGAAGGCTACCTTGGAGGAAGATGAAAGGCAATCTCAAGTGTAGAAGGTAGAACTTAAAAATCAGATTACCTAATTTACAGCAGCTTTAGAAGAGGCCAAGGAATAGTAGGTTAGTCTTCATCCTTTCAAGGAGCACGTTCTGGCACAGAGAGCCAAGATCCACCAGCTGCAATTGGCCATAGAGGAAGAAAGGTGCAAGGTTTTGCAGGTAGACAGCCGGTTGGAAGAGATTTTGGAGACCTCTTCATATTTTTTTGACAGATCTCAGGACATCTTGGAAGTCCTGACAGGAAGGATGGCAAGGTTAGAAGCTAATGAAGAAACTCCTACAGAGTTACCCTCCAAAGATCAACAAGTCCTCAGGTAGGACTACGATTTGTTGGAGTTTTCCATCAACACAGACGAAGAATTCAAGAAATTTGTTAAGAGGACAAGAGGGGCATGTGTATAATTCTTCAGGAGACTTCTGATCACTTATAATCGATGCGAGGTAGAGGCTGAGAAAAGAATGGATGCTTTTCTAGACCAAATCCTGTTTTTGGAAATTTTGCAAAGAAGGTATCATGAAGATGAAAAAAGGATACAACGCATTAAAGCTTTAGATGGACACACCCTAAGGAATGAGGTAGATCATTCTGCGGTTAGTGTGCAGCTCTTAAAAGACCAGCTTCGCCTGAGCGCAGCCAGAATAGAAGTCATCAGAAACCAGGTTGCAAAATTCGAAATAAATATTCGATTCTTGGAACCTTCTGAATTTGAAAGTATTGCTTCAGAGGCTTCAGCATGGAAGAAATTTTTGAATAATCAAGCAGGGCCCTCCTCATGAACATTTGTTCACTTTTGTAATATTTTGTAAATTTTATAAACACTTAGTGAAAGTAAATTTTTGGGAGGAAAAGAGTTGGGGAAGCCCAAGAGTCATTAATGGGCAGCCCAACAGTCTTGATCTTTTGTATAAATATAGAATATTTAGATGAGAGAAGGAATTTTTCCCAGTTAGATTAGTGAAGAAATATTGGAAGAAGAACTATTTCCTTTTGCAATAGAGAATTACAGTTTTCCTATTGGAGAAAGCTCGGTGGGATGTTCAAATGTTATGCTATGGATTTGTTGAAGAGGAACTATTTTGTTTTCAGCTTTGTGTCCATTAGCTATGAGATTGTTCTTACTCTTAGGACCTATGTTCTTGTCTGAATGATTTCTGGTTCATTTTATGAAAATTACCACCATGAGTAATGAATGTTGTTCATAAGCAATTGGCTATCTGGTTGTTTAAATATCTTTATTTGTTCATGTGTTTTGGAAGAAATATCAGCTATCTGTAATTTCTCTTTATAATGCATGCACAAGATACATTAATCATTAATAAGTGACAATCTTGCTTCCTGGGGATAGGTAGGTAGTTAGATCTATTTTCTTGCTGTGTGTGATTTAGATGCATGAGAGCCTAAGACAAGAGGTAAGAACCTGTGCATCACATTGTGAACACTCCTTGCATTCTCAATCAATCTGCATTTTAGATAGGCACTTGAATATCATATTTAGAGTCAAAAAATACAAAAATATACACAGTGGATCGGGCCGCAACCGGTAAAACATTTTTATTTTTGTTACTTGACCTACGGTAGCCGGACCTCAAACCAGATGGATTCCCTACACCAAACAGTCACGGGCTAGTTGGGAACATTGACTGGGGAGAATCCCTTGCTGTTGTTGCCTGCAAATTTCCAGGCCTCAACACATTGCATAAGCCATTCACGCATTTCAAAGTGTAATTAATTCCAATGTCGGAGAGGAGTACCGAAATATAATTAGTCTTCCATGGTTATTGAAAGAGAAACAAAGCAATGATGTAAAAGAGGTCATTCAAAAAATAAAGTTGCCGACTGGGTTTTCATCGAATATACAAAGTATCTTAATGAAAAATGGTGATTTTTGTGGTGTTAAAACTCATGTCTGGCATACATTCATTAAGGTAATTATTTACCTATATAATTTTCATTCAGCACATCTTTTTAGTAATTGTGGTCTCTTATTTGGAATTTAAAAAAATAATGATCATTTTCTTTTTGTTAAAGTACGGTCTACCTCTATCTCTCCCAAAAATATTTGATGACAACATAAAACAAGTTATATATGATCTTGGTAAATACATGAGGTAAGTAACAATTTATATGCATGAAAATGTTTGCTCACTTTGTTGCATAGCTTATTGACATATTGAGTTTTATAGATTGGAACTTTATCATATATGCCTCAATCTTGCTGATCATTGATATTTTATTGCATCATTTGTAGGTGGCTTTCATCTAAAGAAATCCATAAAGAAGATATTAGGTATTGGAATAGAAAAATTCCTCGTCTAATGTGTGAAATGCAGAAGTATTTACCTATAGGATTTTTCAATGCACAAGAACACTATCTCATACACCAAGTTGAGGAGATTGAATTGTATGAACCTGTACACACAAGATCAATGTGTATGGTGGAAAGGAATTTGAATTCATTGAAGGATTTTGTTAGAAAAAGAGCATGTCCTAAGGGTTCTATTGTGAAAGGATATATGGTATATCAATCCGCAGTGTACATTAGTTAGTATCTTCCAAATTTAGCAAAAAATATCAATCTTCCTTACATTTAGCATGCCAACTCCATCAACAAATTTGAATGGGAGGTCCTGTTGGGGAAAGGTAGAACAAGGAAAGTGAAAGGTAATTAGATGGTGTATATTTAATTATCATACAATTAATTTTTCAATTTCATATATATATTACTCATGTAATTTTTACTATTCCATTAGTATTGTAAGGTAAACTTAATTGCCTTTAATGATAACTAATTTACAATTCTTAATTGTTATTTTCCATATAATTGGTCGCATGTGGGATGCAGTACATTTATACATTGCAAACAATCTTGATTGGATGGAGGAATGCATAGAAAAATGTATATAATTCTATGGTACCTTATCATGGGAAGGGGTGACTAAATTGATTAAAATAGTGCATCGTCATCGAAAAGAATATCTCGGTGAACGTACACAAAAGGAAATTGATTTAGCTTGTGGTTTAAAAGATAAAAAGAAAAGTATATTTTATACCTTGATCATTTTTTTTCAGTGTTTCCCTTTATATAAATGTATTTATTTTGTTTATTTCTTCTTATATATTTATTTACTAAGTTGGGCATGATGCAATTGATACACCACAATGTTATGTGGTACAATGGTCATAAATTTCGCATAAAAAAGTTGGATGACAAGAAGAAAACATTCGATTGTGGGATAACTACAGGTTTTCAAGTCACTAATGTTTCCTCTAGAAGTGACAAGCATCCAGAAGTAGCTGAAAATAGGTACTATGGTTATTTGGAAGATATAATTGAGTGTGACTTCAATTCATTTAAAATAGTTATGTTTGAGGTCAAATGGTATAGGATACAAATGAATGAACGTGATCCTGAAAGAAATTTTATTGAGCATGCCAATGGGTTTACCATGGTTAATACAAGGGCACTTGAACCGGGTATAGAGCCTTATGTTCTTCCAAGTCAATGTGAGAAGGTATTTTACTTAGAGGTGTCAGGTAAAGAAGGTTGGTCATACATTGTTAGATATGACCCAACAGGAAGATTGGTCAAGTATAATCTAGTAGAGGAAGAAGACAATGTAGAAGGAGAAGGTGATGCAAATCAGGAGCATTTGGTCATTGTAGATGTGTCAAATGAAGAATTTGATCAAGAAGTTGACCATCCAAATGATTTAGCAGATGATTTTGAACTCAATGATGATATTGATGATGAATGTATAACCAAAAATGACTTTGATGATGATGCTAATATGAGCGATCCTTTCAACGATAGTGATTCTAGACCAGAAGATGATACAGATGAAGAAGTTGATGATGATGATATTGATGATGAATAATATAAATCATCATCATCATCATCATCATCATCATCATCATTATCTTCATCATCGTCATCATCGACATCATGATCAACCTCATCCTCAGCCTCATCATCATCTATGTTATAATAATCATCGTCATTAATGTTATCATCATCATCAACATGTTCATATCCATAATCATCATCATGTTAATACTCATTAGAATAATCATAATCATCTTCATCTTCATCTTTATTATCATAAATGGTATCATAATCACCATCATCATCTTCATCTTTAAGATCATCAATGGTATCATCATCATCATCATCATTTTTGTCATCATCGTCGCCATCCTAATCAACCTCATCCTCAGCCTCAGCCATCATCATCAATGTTATTATCATCATCATCATCAATGTTATCATCATCATCATCATCATCATTATATTCATCTCCATAATCATCATCATCTTCATACTCATTAGAATAATCACAACCATCATCATCTTCATCTTTAATATCATCAATGGTGTCATCATAATCATCATCATCATCATCACCGTCATCATCATCATCATAATCAACCTCATCCTCATCCTTGGCCTCATCATTGTCAATGTTATAATCATCATCATCATCAATGTTATCATCATCATCATCATCATAAATGTTATCATCTTAATCATCATGATCATCATGTTCATACTCATTAGAATAATCGAAATCATCATCATCTTCATATTTATGATCATCAATGGTATCATAATCATCATCTCATCATCATCACCATCATCATATTCATCTTTAATATAATCAATGGTATCATCATCATCATCGTCGTCATCATTGATAGCCTAATCAACCTCATCCTCATCCTCAACCTCATCATCGTCAATGTTATAATCATCATCGTCATCAATGTTATCATCATCATCATCATCATGTTTATCTTCATAATCATCATCATGTTCATACTCATTAGAATAATCACAACCATCATCATCTTCATCTTTATGATCATCAATGGTATCATAATCATCATCATCATCATCGTCACCACCATCATCACCTTCATATTTAATATCATCAATGCTATCATAATCATCATCAGCATCATCATCATAATCATCATCATCATCTTCATCATCAACATCCTAATCAACCTCATTCTCATCCTCAGCCTCATTATCATCAATGTTATAATCATCGTCGTCGCCAGTGTTATCATCATCATCAATGCTATCATGTTCATCATCATGATCATCATGTTCATACTCATTAGAATAATAGCAATCATCATCATCATCTTCATCCCAGCGATGATTTGTCATGGCAAAAATGTTCACATGTACTAGTGATAGATGAGAACCATGACATAATTGATATAGAGAGATATCATAGGAACTATGTTCATTGTGTACTATCTTCATTTATGTCTACATTAACACATGTAATCCATATTTTGTAGCCACCCACTCTAGGATCTATTGAATAAGCATAATTATTGGTGATGTAATCGGAGAAACCACAGTATTGAAATGATCAAGTCGACGTTTCGAATCCATATCAGGATCCATCATTAGGACACATTCGAATGTGGAGAGAGTGAGGACCAAAGTTAAATACTGGAACCGAGTAGGAAATCTATGGTCGGCCGCGGAGATTAGGAAAGCATAATTATTTTAAAAAAATGGTTTCTGTGTTAGAAGGCATTTTAAAAATAATAATAAGACAAGAAAATTTTCGTGTTCAATTTCCTATTTATCAAGGTTGTAATTAATTGAATTTTACACATTTTCAGGATTTGAATATTTGTAACAAATAAACTATATTATACAATAAATTCCATCTAACCTTATTACTTACCTATGCTTCTCTCAAGTCTTCTTGATAATGGAATTTATTAAGCATCATCTATTTGTCAAACTTCGAAATGGTGACCATATTACACTCATATCACATTTTTTTTTCAAGAAAGGGTCTATTGATGACGATGTTCCTGTGTGATAATGATGATGACCATAAGGACAATGATCATGATAATCCTGCTGACTATGACGACAATGATAATTTTTTTATCAGCATCATCATGATCATCACTAACGATGATGATGATGTTGATGGTGTTGTTTATGACAAAAAAATCATTAAAAACAAACAAACAATTAAACAAAATAATAAATATAAAATAATACATATAAATAATAAATAAATAAATAAACATTAAAAAGACAACAAAGAATTAAAGCTATTCATGTTACCTTCCCCCTACCGTAACAACGAAATTTTACATATTTCACTTAACCCACGAATTATGACCTAGGTCACAAAGTAGTTTCCAAGGTTGCAGAGGATATTTTTCAGTTATCTCACCCATGAACTAGGGCCGAGGTCACAAATGAGGTTTTTCACTTACCTTACCCACAAACTAGGCCTGTGGTCACAGACGATATTTTTCACTTACCTCAACCACAAACTAGGCCTGAGGTTCCAGAGGAGATTCAAATGTTACTGAGGAGGTTCAAAGGTTGCAGAGGAGTCATTTCTTGTTCGTTCAATGAACCCCTTCATTGATGCAACCATAAAGCTAGGTTGTGAATGTAGTGAAACCTTTAAGCTGCACCAGATAGAGATTAATTTCTTGCTTGAAACAATTTTTATAGTATGGGTTCTTCCTACAGGATGCCTTTTATTGGTTGGGCATCGGGCTTTAGCTAAATTTTAATGGTATCCCATATTTGGGCGTTTTCTATCCTCAAGGATTTCCACCCCCTTCATCTCCAAAATATATGCAGAGGGACATTGGGATATTGAGATCGAGACCCATAAGCAAAGGTGAAGGTCAGTAAGGCATTAGGAAAAGTATACGCTAAGGTAGCTTCAAGTATATTATTTTCCAATAGAGATTTCTTCGGTAAGTCATATGCTTTCATTTGATCCATTAAAACATTTTCTAGTCAAGGTTTTATTGATAGATACAGTCAATAAATTGTAGTGAGGGTTTTATTGATAGATACAGTTAGGGTTTGCTCTTGTATGCCCTCCTATAAAATCTGACAATCAAACCCCCTTATGGATTTATTCAACTCCACTTTTCTTCACTAACTGTGAATTTGTGATATCCATCCCTATAGTATTATTTGAAACTTCCAGTACTTGCTCCCAACTATCTAAATTTTCAATTCTTTCCAACTTGGGCTTGGGAACATAATTATATGGAAAAATTTTGTTTGAAATCATTAGTTGGGAGATCATTTGGTGTTGATCATAAGGTCCCTCTCTACTTTTTACAAACGGATATGTTTCATAAATTCCTTTGTATATTGTAGGGAATATAATCCTTTAAATTTTCTAGAAAATGCCCTAACTCTTTAGGAAACAAAAAAGGTTATTTGGTTATCATAGTGTATAAAATGCATCTAGTCAGAAATTAACCTTTGTCTAGTATATTTCATGGAAAACACCCTAGGTGTGAGAAAAGATGTTAACCTGTATGGATCCTCTTCAAAACCATATATCCTTAGTATAGTTAAACCCTTATATAGGAACCAATGTCATATCCTTATATCTAGATTAAACTCTAGAAATTTTTATTCTATGGAGACATTCTTGGGAGACAAGAATCATACATCAAAGTGTATATTATGGCTATCAATTTGTTTGAAAATTATTTCTATTTAGGGTTTCTAGGATTTCTCATTATTACGGTCACTCCACTCATAGGTCGGTGGTTGATTTCCTACTTCACATTTGACCTTTAGGTTTTGTATTTTGTAATGTTCATAGTTTAGACAGAAAAACATGCAAAACAGGGACAATGGGTATCTGAATTGCTCAATATGTGAGAATATGATCAGCAATGTTGACATTAACTTTGATAGGAAGGTGTATATTTCAGAAATCATGTATATGACCCTTTGTATGACTTCTTGCAAGATATATACAACAAAAATATTGAAATAAAGTTTATTAAACAATGTTTTTATGGTGCTCTACATAGCCTTACCTATGTGTGATAAAAGAGGGGTTCCCCTCTATTAATATATCCCTTTCTCTCAAACTAAATATGACAGTAGATCCTAGACATAGATAGAGAAACTATAAACCTATCAAGTTCTCTTAATCTAAACAAGGAAGTAGATCCTAGAACTAGGAAGAGAAAGCATGGAAAGTATGGTTTTTTCAACAATAATGAAAAATATTCCCCCTGATAACTTAGATATTCTCATGACATTTGCACCCTTAACAACAACCCACTTCACAACCAATGTAGCATATGCTTAAATATGGGCACTCCTATGTAATTTAATACATCTCTCTCATACCCAACAGAGCTGTAGATCACAAACCTTGCCAAAGTAAAGTTTTTTCAACCATTGTAGTGAGACCAAAGATAAGCCCATACAATTGTAGATATCTAGTCACCTAAGAGTTTCTCAGACCACCCCATCACATTCTATACTTGCAAGAGCATCAATAGATGTGTATGTGACACAGAAAAAAATTGTTATTACAAAGTTCAACTATCTCTAGTCCTACTTTCGTCAATGTTTTTATCGTCTTGTTTGTTATATATAGGATAGAGCTGAAATCAAGTTTTGACAATGTCTTCTTAATGGAAGCTCCCACCAAAAGTGTTTCTCCATCAGTTACTCTTTCAAAACCACATACACACAAATATAATTATGAGATAAATAATTGCAAGAACCCAATGACTAAACATCGACAATAGTAAGATCATGTCGTAGAAATGGTTCATCTAGAGGTCTGTCCTTTAGATCTAAATTAACCAGGAGAACAATATTTTTTGTGATACACATTAGAATGTTGTTTGTGATATGATCTACAAAAACTGTTAAGGATCGTATACTTTGGAAGGAGACTCCCATTGAGAAGTTGGGAGCCCCATATTTCTAGGGAATCATATTTTTATTTATGCATATTTTTATACTTTCTTTTGCCTATTTCCTGTATCATGGCTTGTACAGATTTCACTATTCAAAAATACAATATCATTTAAAAGTGAAAGAAAATATTACATGCCAATTTCGATAATAATCCAAAACAACTTTGATATCGCAAAATACAAACTACCATATGTGTCAATGAGAGCAACCTCTAGAAAAGGTTACTTTGTTGTGGAGCCCATACACTAGTACAAGAAGAAAGCAATCTCACCATCATGGCCAAATTAGGTTTCACTCCCAAGAATTACATTTGGTTGAGTTCCTAGCTTTAGGTAAGAGAAATGCTCCTTGTCTTTCGAACCGCTCCCTTCAGTCGCCGCCCCACCTTTCAATTGAAGAGAGGAAAAAATCAGGTTGTCTAATGATATCTGGGCAAGTGAGATACCTTTCCCTTTTGAATGCGGGGACGCAAAATTTGGCATAGGAAATCATACAACCAAATATATTATTGCATCATTAGAACAACCTTAGGTCATGCTGGGCATTCCTATGCCTTTCACAAGCACCCACCATAATAGTCAAAGAAACCATGCCTCAAATAAACTGATGTCATTAAATTCCACAATACTGTATTTGACCCATATATTACATCAAACATCTATAGGGAACTCTATAAATGACTCCATTGGAATATATATTTATATTCCCCCAACACACAAACAAATTCATATAAAATCATGTTTTAATACAGCAAAAAAATGCACATGTTTTCCTATTTCAATCCATCCCTACTCGCATATTCTTGTAGAATGTTGCCAAAGGTAACTATTTTGGTTTCATCCGTTCTCCCTCCTCAATTATTAGGAAAAAGAGTATCCAATATTTTCCACCATATAATTGTTTCAGCCCTTGCATTAGTGAAGGTTCCATTGTGTTAGTTCATTTGATTATGTAATGCTTGAGATATAAGTCGTAATAAAGTGAAAGATTCCCATGCATTTTATTAAAGAAAGAAAGCACAATATTTCTTAGAAGGGATAATGGGGGGCATGTTTCATAAGTGGAAAAGAGGAAAAAAGGAAAAAAGGTAAGTGAAGTGAATGTGTTTGTGGGAAGGAAGGGCTTCCTATCAATTGATTAAGTTGTGAATGCTTTGTGCTTGTGTAAGATCTAGCAGGGTTCTTTGACTTATTTACTTGTTACTTTTTCTTGCTCAGTTTGTAAGGGTTTAGACTTTTTGATGAATGTATTTTTTTGCTCAACATTTTTTTGGGGTTTGGGATGAGTGAGAGAGCCTCCCCTGTCACACTTAGGCACTCAACTTAGGGGTGTATTTGTAAAGTGTGACCATATGGGTGGGTGGAAAACCTATAGAGGTGAATCATTCTACAAATTTGATCCCAAATTAAGTATTTGTAGCTTTTTTTTAATGCGGATGCATCCTTATTTCGCTATTCCTCTTTATTTCCAAAAGACATCATCCAATCCATTTTTGTGTACATGATGTTACTACCTATATTGCATGGGCGTACACCAAGGAGCTATGAACCTTTCTGGGAATAAAAGAAACCTATAGCAGCATTCTAGGCATTAATTTCTCAAATCTCACCAACCCAATCTATGTGAAATAGCAACAACAAGTCTGATTCCTCAAGTCTGGGAAAACCTGGGTGTGATAGGAACCTTAATTCTCCATGATTGTGTATCTAATCAGAAATGAAGAGCATCATTTTTAAATATGGGTTAATTTCAGCACTAATAGGCCTTATTAATAATTATGGGTTGAATTTGAGGATTAATTTCCAATTCTGAGCACCCATGCAGTAGTGTGTGAAATTTTTGGGCACATTGGTAGCATTTCTAAGCAGCGACAAACATTATAAAACTTTGAATCAACAATAAAATAGAGGCATATCCCAATCTAGGAAACTAAGGAATCCTATGTTAACTTCTTGTACATGTAAGAGCAGCGATAAATCCACATATCAAATTGAGCATGTGTTTAAATATGCAATGCTTAGCCTTAAACCTATTTCACAAAAGCAAAGAATTTCCTTAAGCCAAGTCTGTAATTACTTATTGTAGTCTTCAGGTTAACAAAACATTCCATTTATAAAATGTCCAAACTTTCAAAACACTTCAAATAGAAAAAGACAATAGAGTTTCCAAATATTAAGATCTCCAACTTTGATTGCTAATTTCAAAATGGTTTAGGAAATTTGAATTCTCTAAAGATATGGGAGAAAGAGATAGTATGAAATCAAGATTTGGCCTCTACAAATATGTTCATAATAGAAAATAAATCCAAATTGGTAATTTGAGAAGTTTTATATATATAAAAAGTATTTTCTAAAGTTTTATGTTTTGGTAAACCAGAAAGTGATTTTGTGAGGGCCAATTCATACCTTCGAGCATAGTGTTTAGTCCTGGTATGCCATCCACTGGAGATGATACCATTAGGATACATTGTGAATCTATCCCATCTAATGAAAAAATGAGTGTTCAAACTTAATTTATTGACTGCTGAGCATGATAATGGCATTTTTTCTAGGCTAGGAATGGTTCAAACTTCAAATTGTCTTCAATTGTATTCAAGGGTTTGATCTATACAAATGATTTCAAAAGTCTTCGTTAAGATCAGATTTTGATCTTGCAACTTTATCAATCAAACTTGTTTGCCATCAAATTCACTTTCAGTGTCAAGGATCATGCCATTTAATCAATAATTTGTGAATGTTAATGCTTATGTTGCTACCAAAACCATAACTTATTGTGTGATGCAATGACCTTTATTTGTTGTACCTTGAACAACCATTTGGTGTCATGTCAATTCTCCTTTGGACGCTTGAAAATGAATGTATATGTAGGCTATCTTGAATCTTCAAACATCACAAAATTCAGCGTTTGATGATCACTTCATAGATCTACAGTTGCATCCAAATGCTTAGCAGTACTTGGATTCCTTCAAGGTTCTCTCATGTCCATCTGCAATCAACTGTTGTATCAATAAGTTGTCACAACCATGTCAATGAGAAGTTCGTAGTTTGGTCACTTTGATCACTTTCCAATTAAGTTGTCAAAACAAATCACTCCCTTTCACGTGTCATTGCAATTTTCTATCAAATTAATGTGAACAAGGTCACTTCCTTGTGGTATTTACTTGTCAACTCCTTAGGCTATCATGTCATGAAATTTCAACTGTCTTCAATGCTTTGGTAGGCTTAGAATGTCTTAAGGAAAAACCCAAATCAGTCTAATATTATATTCATGCCAAAATAAATTCTTAAGAGCAAGGTTCCTAACATTATCACTGTTAATGTAAGAAGTCATTAGGGTGTTCAAATTCTGAGCTTAATCAGGACTGATATATCTTTTAGCAGGCTTGAGTCTGCCTTTGAAAAACCATGATTTGAGAGGATTTTGATGTTGGATCTACATCTTTTCTTCTCACAAAATTTACTAAAATGTGTTCCACAAATTATCAAGGGTAATGATGGCATACCATCATATCATGAATGTATTGATTACATTGATGCAGCTATTTAATGTTTAAGAATATACCGTTTCTACACTTCTTTAATATGTAAATATGTTTCCATGATCTTTCCTCAAGATGTCTTCAAACAATATTCAAATATGGCACTAAAATTATTTGTCCATAATACTTCAAATCTGCCATTGGGTATACTATGTGTCTACACAACAGTATATAGTACTTAACTTGTCTCATTAATGGTCCCTTATCAATTAGTCTTCAATCTTCTCCATATGTTCATCCAGACATGCTCTCAAGTCTTCATTTGATTTCCAGGAGTTGTATTGATACAATGATAAAAATATTGATAACCAATTCTATATAAGTCATATAATCAACAACAAGTTTTTTTGAGATCACTCTTACTAATTATATCCAAAGCTAGAAGAAGTCATTTTCAAAATGCTATAGTATCATAAGGGTAAACATGCATCAAGGACACCCCTTAAACCATCATCATATCACATGAGATTATTTTTTCTCCCCTTATCACCATGCCAGCTGTGATAATGGTTAAGTGTATCCTTAAACACCTTTAGCATACTGTACACCTATAACCCAACATACTATGAAGACACAAATGAAGGATATATCCTACTTCATTCAGTCAATCACTAAGTCTTTTCTCCATTTTAGTGGCTTTGACCACATATGAAAAATCATATCACTGACTTGCTTGAAGCAAACCAATTTATGAAGCTAGCTAAATAAGGAACAATCCAATACATGTTGTAAAGCTCTATAATCTTTCAAACTGGTAGGCCTAGGTACAATGGGATCAACTACTAAATACAGGAATGTGTCATTGACACTATCTGCATTTGTCAACAATATTTTGTTAGCAGGAATATTGAATAAATAAAATAAACACATCAACATAATGAATAAATAACATCAACACATCAACACACTGAACACATGAATTTTTCACTGGGAAAACCTTTCAAGCCCCTTGTGGGGATATCCCAAGCCCCTTGTGGGCATTATTGAATCCCCTTGCGGGCATTATTATAAATATTGTGCAAGCATATTGTAAATATCATGCGGGCATACTGTAAACACTATGCGGGCATATTGTAAACATTGTGATAATTGAAGATGATATCATGCGTATTATATTGTTGCGAGGGGGTACTCACAACACACTTGCATATTCTGGTCAGGTAAACGTGATTGTCATATTAACACTAATTTGTTTCTTCATTAATCATGTTTATTAGACATGGTTCAATTTTTACTTTTCAATATGAAATTGTGTTTCTTCTTGTATTGTCGTAGGATGACCATGGGAAATAACGAATGGTGTCCCATCAGGTAAATGTTAGACTAATAGTATCTAAACATGATTAAAGAATTTTTTTTATTAAATGCATGTTTTTTTTTTCACGTGAATTTTTGTAATGATAAAAATAAATTAACTACTTTTATTAATTGATGTTTGTAGAGCACACCACATCATGATGATGTGGTGGTCACTGAGGAAGATATATTTTATTCAACTGAACCAATGGGAACTATAAAGAAGGCTTTGAAAATTTCCAATCAAGAACTTCTTGCACTGATAAAGATCATACCCATGACTGAAGAAATCAAAGCAATAACTTCTGACTTGAGGAAAACAATAGTACAGTACAGGGTAAGTGGCATCTCTAAAAGATTATACAAGACATCATCCAAGGTGTTTTTGGTGTACATCTTGTTACTACCTATATTGCATGGGTGTCCACTAAGGAGTTGTGAATCTTTTTGGGCATAAAAGAAACATGTAGAAGCATTCTAGGCATTAATTTATCAAATATTAGTAGCCCAATGTGTGTGAAGTACCAACAACAAGTCTGATCCCTCAAGTATAGGAAAACTTGGGTGTGAAAGCAACCTTAATTATCCATGATTGTGTATCTCATCCGCAATGAAGAGCGTCATTTTTAAATTTGGGCTAATTTCAGTAGTAATAGGCCTAATTCATAATTCTAGTTTGAATTTGAGGATTAATTTCCAATTCTGAGCACCCATGCAGTAGTGTGTGAAAGTTTTGGGCACATTGGGAACATTTTTTAGCCCATCTAATGGAAAACCAAGCGTTCAAACTCAATTTATTGACTTATGAGCATGGTAATGGAATTTCTTCTATGCTGGCAATAGTTCAAACTTCAAATTCTGAGGTAGCATAACATACGGATGAAATATTGCACTTGTTAAGTTGTATGAGGTAGGAAAATGGGGGTAAGATATGATATAAGGATGCCATTGAAATTAGGAGATTTGGGTTGGATGGATGTTTTTAAATCCTTTTAGGATGCATGTGTGCCATTTTCATATTTTTCTTCCTAATAATATTTCTCAACACTTAAATAAATCATATATTAATAAGTAATAGGTTATGTGATTGAAATATATATGTTATCCTATACAGTTTCGAGGAGGAAATCAGTTTCGAGGATGGAATTTAGTCTCTAATACTTGTTTCCTACCAACATCATTATAAGAGCCTAGAGGTATGCCTATATTTGAATTACAATCATTGCTACGAATTATATGGTAAAATAGCTAGTCTCCAACAGCTCACCAATCTGCATATGTTACCCACCAACATTGAATTCATATACTTGTGTGGAGCTTACATGGAAACTTATATAGACCTACATGGAAGGTATACACTATGCACACTTGCTAAAAACTGGTGGTGCACCTCCTCTGAAATGTGGTCTCTCTCACCATTATTTAGTCTCAAACAACTCGCCAACCTACTAATATTTGGAACCACTGGTGAAACTGCTAGATGCATCAAGTTGCTTATTAGTTGAGTGCATGTGAACAACTTGTGGCAAAAACATACAGTTTTGAGATATTAATTTTAATCGATTATGAAGATATATGTCAGACAAATTAAATATCTTGAGATGAACATACCAGCAAGGTTTTAGGGGGAGCAATTAGTCTACATATGGATAAGGGTAGCAATATGGTTAGATAAAGAAAATCAAATAAAGTGAAGCAGTATCGTGATGTTGTCATTAATGCATCCTTACCTTTTATGAATATACTATATGACTATTGATACATTCATTATGTGGGAATTTCCTTAGATGTCATCTGCATTTCAATGATAAAGTTAAACACTTGATAGGTACAACTAAAGTAAAGCTATTATGAGAAGCCTGAGCTTATAAATATATTCATCAACTATATTGTAATTCCTCTCAGATGGAGATGAATTTCAATAAGTCCTTGATTTTTTTCAATTGTATGGTTGATCATCGCATCATAGGTGCACTAAAAATTCTTGCATCTAGTTAAATATGCCCACATTTAAGTTGTAGAATATATTTACATCAATTCTGCAAATTGGATAAGCAGTTGATTTGGAAAAATTTTAGCAGCATGTTGAGAAATTCCCACAACCAGTTTGAAAATTCCCGTTGGACTAATAAAATTCTTGCAATACCATATAAAATGCATGCTTTCCTCAAACAAATGCACACAGGTCCAGAAAAACGCCTGCAAAAATGCACAAAAAGTTGAATATGTTTAGATAAAGAAAAGGAAGTAAAGTGAAGCAGCATTTTGATGTTGTCATTGATGCATGCTTACATTTTATGAATTTACTAGATGATTGTTGATACATTCATTATGTGGGCATGTCCTTACATTTCACGGGCATATATTCTTCATGTGTGGGTGATTACATACTTATGCGGGCATGTCCTTACATTTCATGGGAATTTCAATGATCTGCTGGCATTTCAACGATTTTCCTACGAGCATATTTGGACCTCTATTTCATGCATTTTGGGGTTTAATGAGCATTTATATATTTCCCTATTGGAATGTCTAACTAGATGTCGGCATTTTATCGTAGTATTTCATGCATAATGCAATACTTGCGCGCATTATGTACATTAAGCGCAGGCTTTAAATTTCTTCAAAAGATTTCACTAACTTGAAGTTTTACCTGGACGCAGGGTTGATAGGGTACCAATATGGTTAGATAAAGAAAAGGAAATAAAGTGAAGCAACATTGTGATGTTGTCATTGATGCATGCTTACCATTTATGAATTTACTATATGACTTTTGATACATTCATTATATGGTCATGTCCTTACATGTCATGAGCATATAGTATTCATGTGTGGGTGCTTGCATACTTATGCAGGCATTTCCTTACATGTCACAAGAACTTCAATGATCTGTTGGCATTTCAACACCTCCTGCGGGCATATTTCCACCTCTATTTCATGCATCTTGGACTTCAATATGAATTTATTTATTACCCTATGGGCATGTTTAACTAGTTGTGGTGATTTTATCTTATCCTTGCGAGCATTATGTCCATTAAGTGTGGACTTTAAATGCCTTCAAAAGATTTCACTAACTCACAATTGTACTTGGAATCAGGGTTGATAGGAAGTAGGTGAAGTAGTTTTTGTATAAAACCATCCATCCTAATCAATATGTGAAGGGAAGATAGGGAAAAACCCTAACTGTCTCTATCAATAAAACCCTGACTGCAATTTATGGAGGGCAGATAGGAGCAACTCTCATACACCCAGAACATTATATCTTCTACTAGAAAATGAGTTAATGGATTAAATGAAAGAAACTGACTTATCAAAGACATCTATGTGGGAAAAAATATACTTATATTGGATCTAATACTGTTTTTAACCACCTGGTCCTGAAGTTGCCTTAGCCTATGCTTTTTCGGATGCCTTAGTGACCTTCACTTTTGTGTATGGGTCTTGATCTCAATATTCCAATGTCCCTCTGTGTAGCTTTTGGAGATGAAGCGGGTGGATATCCTTGAGGATAGAAAACCCCCAAAGATGGGATACCATTAAAATTGAGTTGAATCCCGATTCCCACCCAATAAAAAATGACATGTAGAAAGAACTCGTACTGTAAAAATTGATTCAAATAAGAAATCGATCTATTTATTGTGCATCTTAAGGGTTTCTCCATGCTCACAAGCTAGCTTTCTGGTTGTGTCAAGGAATGGGTTCATTGAATGAACAAGAGTTTCCTCCTCTACAACCTTGGAACCTCCTCTGCGACCTAGGGTCCAATTTGTAGGTGAGGTAACTGAAAGACCTCCTCTACAACCTCGAAAACTCCTCTACGACCTCGAGCCTAGTTCATGGGTGAGGTAAGTGAAAGATGTAAAATTTAGTTGTCACAATAGGGGGAAGGTAAGATGGATAGTTTTAATTGTTTGCTGTTTTTTAATGTTTATTAATTATCGTTGTCGCCATAGTATTTTTGGTGTTGGATTGAGGCTTTAATTTGCACACCCTTTGATGATGGGCTATAGGATATGTTTTTGACATAGACTAGGTACTTTGTATTGACCGAAGTATAAGATATAAGATATTTTTGAAATTATTAAAATCAATTCAAAATGTAATTTTGAAGTTATAGAAAGTATTTGATATTTCTACCAGTTGGGATTCCATGATAATTTTTTGTTCTCTGTATCTTGTTGATTATGTTTGTTATTTATTATTTTAAAAGTGGATAAACTTGTGAAAAATGTAACAATACTGATTCACCCCCCCACCTTTCAGTATTGTCCAATATTGTAGCATTTAAATGATTATCGTTATGAATGTTTTTGTTTTCATTACTTTAACAATTATTAATACAACTCTCTATTTTATAGTATTGTGTTGATTAAAACAATTAATATACCTATATTTGTGCTTTTTACAATTTATATGTGAAATGCTTGTTCAATTTTGTTGCATAGCTTATTTTTGAATATGTGTGACATCTTCCAAGGACTATGGTTATCCTCAAGGGGTTGGCCACCCCTTTCTGAGTTAACTTGAGGAATATGAGATTCCCACATGATCTTCCTTATCCAGTGATGATGATTATGAGCTTCCACTCTTTGCATGAGAGACATGAGACGTATGACCACATACAACTGAGAAGGGCTGGTAACCTACCCTCACATTGAATTGATGTCCAAAATGTCTTGTCCTTTTTTCCATGTCATTAACCTTTATATTTCTTTTTGCAATATCATCATCCTTTGCCATCGACATCCTTTTTCCTTTACTATTGTACCTGTCGTGGGAATAATCCATCTAGGTGGTCGTACAATATACTTGGAGAATATATTTATAAGCTCGGGATTCCCATATCAGCTTTACTGTAGTTGTACCTATCAAGTGTTTTACTTTATCATTGAAATTCCCGTGACATATAAGGACATGCCTGTATAATGAATGTATCAAAAGTCATATAGTAAATTCATAAAAGGTACGCATGCATCAATGAAAAAATCACAATGCTACTTCACTTTATTTTCTTTTCTTTATCTAACCATACTTCTCTCCCTAAAATCTTGCTAGTCTGTTCATATCAGTATATTTAATTTATCTCACCTATATCTTCAGAATCGATGAAAAGTAATATCTCACAAATATAGATTTATGCAAACATATTGTACCTAATTTATTCCTACATTTTACTTCATATATTGTTATGGTTGCATGCAACCATTTTTCAACCTTTTGTGCATTTCTGTGGGCATTTGTCTGGACAGGCGTGCATATGTTTAATGATGTGGGAATTTTATGAGGTAGCATGGGAATTTTATCAGTCCAACATGCATTTACAAACTAGTTGCAAGCAATTTCTCAATAGGATGTAGACATTTTCCCAAATCAATTGCTTATCTAAATTGGGGAATTGATGTAAGTGTATTCTGAAACTTAAATGTGGGCATATTTAACTAGCTGCATGAATTTTTACAAGATGCAGGAATTTTTAACAATATGGGGGCATTTTTACTCTCAAGTGCAGGCATATTTGAGGCTCTAGGATATTATTGAGGCATGGCCGGTATTTGACTCCTCCACTTGCGGGCATATTGGGGACCCTGCGTGCATTTTAATGACATCTCCTTCACTCATGCGGGCATTTGTTTTTCTACCTGTGTGCATTTTTATGAATATTTCTTGCAAGTATTTCATTATGCATGCAATACTAAGATAAAAATATTGCAACTATTTAAACATTCCCATAGGGAAATTCTGAACCTTTTGTGCATTTCTACAGGCATTCTTTACATCAACTGGGAGGATGAGCCAAAAAGATGTTTTGAATACTTGTTTTGTACTTTGCAAGACCTGTCCACATCAATTGATTTTTGCACTATTGCACCCTTGCGTTCACATTAATATCCTCCACCATATCTCTACCTTATATGACATTTTTTGGAGTCCTTTCCTATGGTTTTTTATTACGAGTTGGTCATACTATTGTGCTGCTACTATTTTTATTTGTGAGATTTGGATGATCTATTTTATGTTCTTTTCTACTTTCAGGTTTTCTCCTTTGACAAGTATGTTGGTCTAGTTGAGTCTGATGCAAGTAACCTAACGCTAAGAGGTTGAAGACTGTTTAGAAGCATTTTTTTTGAGGATAAGGGAGCTCTGCCCTAACATCTTATGTTGAGTTTATAATTGGTTCATATATGATATCTCATGTTTTTGTTATGTATTGTTGTCTTTCATTGACAACTTAGATATGATATAGATCACTACCCTTATTACAGTTATTGTTTTAAGTACTTTAATGGTTATTGTAACTCATTGTTTCAGGTACATGCTGGACATGAAGGATATTGAGGTATGGTTTTTATATGCTGGACACGCTTGTCTCATTATTTCAACTTTGAGCTTGAATATTTGAGAAAAATAATTATAAAATACAAATGAGCTGAATCTCCCTAAGAGTTTGTAGTTTTTCTCCAAATGAGCTGAAATATGCATTAGACATTGTTATGGATCATGTGTCTTTAGAGTGGCACCTTATGTATTCTAGTGAATTGAAAGCTAGAGAAGGTCTTGCTCCTGGTATAGGACTAGGATGGGGTGCTACTGAGGTAAGTAATTTTTAATTTTCTCTTATTGAGTTCCTTTGAGTCTAAACTTTTGGTGAATTTTAAAATATGGAGTGTGAAATTTATTTTTTATTGTTTTTCACTAAGTTTCCTTCCTCTACTCTTCAGGTATTTATAAAAAGGGTCAAAGTATTAAGGATATGATTACTTCCTTTGATTGTTTCATAATCTCATTGGTCATGACTGATTACTCAACTTCTAAATGTCAAGTCTATGGTGAGTATCAACAGCTAATTCATAAATTTTTCATTTTCATCCTTTATATTGTTGTTATGAGTTTGGCTCCAACAAGGGAAGTCCCACTGTCAATCTTCTTCTTGAACTCTTCAGTAGTTTTATATCTTTGTAAATCATAACCAAAATTTCAAAAAAATTCTTCTTAATTTCAACAGGTCTTTTGACTGTGTGAGACACAGAGAATTTTAGATATTTTATCCTACCTAATTCACTGCCTAAAACTGTTAGTTTATATTCTTGGTTTATTTGTACATGAATGTCCTTATCTGAATATCTAACAGGTGCTCTTTTACATTTTATATTCTAATAATAGTTCTCTTTAGATCCCACACAAGTATAATGCATTTTATGCTTTCTTTTTAGTGCTTAACTTGCCACATTTATATCCTTTCCATGATTTAGAAAGCTGGGACTTATGTCTTACTATTTTATTGTATCTTACTGAGTATTCCTTTCTAATATTTGATCTTCAACATTTGTAAATTGATGTTATCTGAGAGAAGAAGTCTCAATCAGTGTAAATTTTTTTCTTGTTGTGGCTTCTTCATGTCTTATTCAGTTCTTTGGATGCTATAATGAATGTATTGGAAATTATCATGCTGCACTTTATATTTGTTGTTCTATAGTTTTGAGGAAGCCACTTAAAAACCATCATTCATGTCCTCTACAACCCATTGATTTGGCATTCCATTGTTTTGTTCGTATAGTGTAATAAAAATAAGATTTGGTGCAACTCTTGGAACATGAAGGAAATATCCAAACTTAGTGGAGTCAATGCTGACATCATTGCATATTCAAACTGATAAATTTGAGTTATCATCAATGACCACTTTCTCTCCAATGTGCTCCCTTCAATAATTAGAGAGGGGGTGTTGAATGTTTTCATGCATAATCATATGTTTGGTACCTCCAAAATCAACAATACGTTATTGTGATAAAGAGGAGAACCAATATGCATGGTGCACAACCAAATGTTAATTGTGAGAAGATTCAAATCGGGTATCATATTCAAGAATCCCCATATTGTAACTTGCTTGTTTTGGAAAATCTTCAAACTTTCAAATGTAAATTTTGATAGTGGTTGTAAGTAAGTTTATGATAGCAGCCTGTCCATTCTTATGATAGTTCATGTATTTGTTGAAGGTGTGCCAATTCTTATGATAATGGTTGTAAGTAATTTTATTCTTACTAGAGGATTTTGTGTTTTCCTTATTAATATTCTTGAACTGATATCTAGAAGATGTAGATAAAACTTTTGAAAGAGATTAATCTTGGAGCAAAAATTATAAGAAAAAATTCTTCCATGATTCTCAATGTTACATAGTGTCGTAAAATATTATGCAATGCTACCCAACACATTCAATCATAGATGGAAATTCAGGAGGGACACTAACCAATAGATAATGGCCACTAGATCACAATGAACTCTACCCAAACATAAAAAATTTCAAAATGAAGGAATTAAAGGCCAAAAAGTTGCCTCTTCGGGCTATTTTGAAAAGGCTGCAACTGAGTTTCCTTCCTCTACTCTTCAGGTAATTATAAAAAAAGTCAAGGATCCTGGGTAGGGGATTCTTGCTAGCTTCTAGAAAGACCTATTTGAACAAGTTCCATCATCAGTTGAAGGAGCATAATTTCTAAGAATGCATCATCAGTTGAAGGAGAACAAGTTCCATCATCACAAGTGTAAGTCCTTTCAAGAATGCACGTATGCCTAGATTTGAATACAATCTTTGATGAAAATTATATATATATATATTTAAAATACATAGGAAACATCACTATAGTGACGTACTTCTATTACTATAGTGACACAACAACATTCCTATAGTGATGAATCAATGCTTAACCGCTTCTATGTTGCGACAAACTCTCATCGCTATAGCGATAGGTTGTCATCTTTATAATGAAGTTAGGTCGTCGCTATAGCAACAGACAATAACTTGGGCATTTCTTGGTTTCAACATACTTTGATGCTTATAGCGACGCATTGACGTCACTATTGTGACTAATGTGCGTCGCTATACCGATGCATTGATGTTGCTATTACAACTAATGTACGTCTCTATATCGATGCATTGATGTCTCTATTGTGACTAATGTACGTCACTATACCGACGCAATATGAAATAGTCGCTTCATTTTGTGACAATACTATGTCACTCCCATGACACAATATGAAATAGTCCCTTAATTTTGTGATAATATTCCATCGCTATAGCGACTCCCAAACATCGCTCAAATGACGCAATTTGACTTAGTTACTTATTTTTTTCATAATAAACTGTCTCTATAGAAACGTCCATTTGTTGCTATAGTGACACATAAGCTTCACTATATCGATGCATATTGATTTTTGAAGCAAATGCCACAATCACCACGTGTCATCGATGTTATATCACTATACTGATGAAATATTCAAAATGTGGCTAATGTGATGATAATTTTGCGACGAAAATTTTGGCTTATAATCGTCGCTATAGCGATGGAAATGTGTTCTATAGCAATGATTTGTCATGGGAAAAAATTTCACATGTACTAGTTTGTGCACCAAAATGGAAAAAGGGTACTAACTACAGTTTTGTATGTTAGGTAGGATCTCTTATCAGAATGGTGAAAAGTGCAAATGATAAAAACTCAACATGGGCACCAAAATGGAAAGAGGTTACTAATTATAATGTTCCATGTTAGGTAGGCCCTTCTATTAGAATGGCACAAAATGTAGATAGAGAAGGCTGACACATAAATATCCAACCATTTCAACCCTATGGAAAATTTGTGTGGCAACAAGTTCAAATGCATTATAATAGAGGGGATTCCTAAACCTGTATGCAAGTTTATAAATACACATAACCAGATCCAAAAACATGCAAAGAATGATCTGTAAGAAACAAAAAAATGTTTCTCTAAATAATCTGTCTAAGAAACATCAAATATACCATTATCTATCTAAAAAATCTAAAAATAAATATCTTATACAATTCACTTTGGTAGGGTTATTTTCAACTTCAATGTCTTCAACAATATTTACTACCAAGGAAGATATTGTCAGAAAATAATTAAGAGTGCCAAGGCCTAAGGACCTTAAATCAATAATATCAAACTCATGAGGAAGATCAAAGTTGAAAAAAATAATAAATCCTATATTAGCAAACTCATTATAAAAGGATTCTACAAATCTACTAAAAGAATCAGAGTTATCAAGAACACCAATTTACAAATCAATGGAGGAGTCCAAATAATCAAAGATGCATCCATTTGAGGAACCACAAACTATGGATTAGAATTAAAAGGAAATACGAGGATGGATTTGATTGCAACTATATCCAATCCAGGGAGATGATATTTTGAAAGGATGTAAATATTCGAAGGAATTTTAGACTCTATCCTAGTGCCTAGGAGATATTTATGTGAGGGAAGGATGTCATCCTAGAGATAACTCATGTCAAATAATTCACTTGGGCCAATAGGGTGGAGAACATGATATAACGCCCCCATTGATTGATCACCTTGTCAACTATTAGGACCAAGCCCCAAGAAGGTGAGCATGAATGAAAATAATTCTTATCAGAAAAAGTTATAAACAAGGGATATGAGGCCACGTAATTCACTTGTGGAAAGGAATTAACTACCTATACAATAGGAATATATAAAAGGGGATTCTTGCTATAAATTCAACTAAAGAGGAGGATCAACAAATACAAGTTGATAAGTAGTGATAATTCTTATGTTGTAAGGAAAATGCATCACATGAAAGAGCATAGACACCGCAACATTCATAGCATATACATAATTACACCCAAAGAGCATATTGAAGTCCAATAGGACATCCATAACCATAAAATCAAATAACAAATTATTTCCCCTAAGGTAATAAGAGATTGCAATAGAAACCTCAAGGCTAACTAGGTCTTTTATCAAAATCCATCAATTGACTAGAAGTCGACATAAGGTTGGGAGAGCCCAAACCTTCCAAAACATACAAAAATAAAATACTAATAGAGGCTCCTTCATCTAAAATGCATCAAAAAATCAGGTATTTAAGTTGAGCCCTTATTTGGAAGGGTGCAAAATAATGGAGGCAAGGACCAGCTAGAATATTGCAATAAAAGGAAGAAATCTTAGAGCTTAGAGAAGGATTAGTCAAGGTGAAGAGATTTCCCCCTTGGAAAAAGAGTTCTAAATTGCAATTCAAGAAAACATTAGTAGTAGTCATATTACTCTTTGAAGGAAGAGTGGGGTAAACCAAATATTGCATCTGTTTGACCACTTTATCAATCAAAGGTTTAATGGTCTACTAGGAAACTATAGGTTTCTCAAGGGTAGAAGATCCTTGAGATAGGGACCACACTCTTTGTACCTTTGGAATAAAAAGGATTAGGTGATATCCATTTCATATATTACAAGTGAAATTAGGCTTGATTCCTATTCATATAGGTTTATCAATAGTGTCAATATTCCCAACATGACTTGCAGTGTCTAGTTTATTTCCCCCAGCACGAATTACGGTATCTAGTTGTTTTCCCCCAGCATGACTTGCAATGGTTGGTTGTTTTCCCCCAATGTTACTTACAATGATTGATTTATTTTCTCCATTATGACTTGAAATGATTAGTGACTTGTCTCCAGTACGACTTGTAGTGACAAAGTAATTTTCCCTAGCATGACTTGAATTGATTGGGGAATCGCCCCCATCATGAATTGTAGTGGTTGGAAACATGTCCCCTTTTCTTCGTAACTTCTTCGTATTCTTCCTATTTCTATCCCATTAAGACTGTTGGTTACTATTAGACAGAATTTCACTATATGAGGTAGAAGGAGGAGGAAACAACTTCACTAGTAAAAAATACAAGGGTTTATGATGTTATTGATATAAAGATCTTACTTGAGAAGAATTAGGAGCATTAAATACATTTGGAATGGAAAAAATACAAATTGGCATCCCCACGGTGAATCCCAGAAGATTCAAGGTAGCCATCAAAAGAGCACCAACATTTCCAAACCATGAAAAAGAGAAAGGATCCCCTTGCATAGGGGTCCCTTGGTTGGTATCCTTAGGAACCATAGCCATAAATTCTTATTCAAAAAAAAATCTATAAGCCCTTTTATGGGGTGGAAAGATTGCAATTGGAAAACACCTATGAAATAATTGCTAAGATACATCCAAGAAAACTCACTCTCTAAAAAATCGGTCAAGATTGATTAGGACCCGAGTCTAATTAGTGAAAATTAATATATGGGACTTTTATAGGTCATCTTATGATGACAAGGGTCCAATTCCAACCATAAAATGTGTAAGACATAGTTATGGTAACTCTCCCACAATAATCACCCAAGTTCCAAGTGTAGGAGTGCTCTGATACCATATAGAAATATAAGCTCTAATATTAAGAGGAATCACAAGAAATAGATCTTGTTACTAAGATAATTCTCACAAGAATACATAGGAAACAAATAGAGATAAGAATAGAGACAGAATCACATGAATGAAGAGATGAATATTGGAGTGTATCCTTGCATTGAATAATGATGAATAATAGTGTACATATATAGTACATCCCTCATAGGAAAAATTGAGTTGTATTGGAGACAACTCATCAATCTCAGAAAGGTAGACTTACTAAATATGATCAAGGACATTAGGAATTAGAAAAAGCATGAGTGATTTTTCAAGAGTGATGGAAAACCATGCTAATCTTGGAAAATGGAGAGAAAATCATGGAGGATGGGTTGGAAACAAAAGATAGTAGTTTCCTAGTAGACTAGCTTTACCTTATCCACAAAAAAGATGGATAAAAGCATAATAAGGAAGAATATGCCAAAAATTCTAGTTACTAATTCTGGAAGTCAATAAAGTGGACAGGATCAACCCATAATCATGATTAAAGAGTTCCCTAGGTATATATGGAAAGTGTTGACTATGTAATGCAAGTGGATGCCAACTATCTAGGCTAGTGGGTGGGAAATTAATTAAAATTGATTAAATATTTTGTCCTAAGTTATGAAGTGGGTTTATTATATTCCCATACCCCCCTTTAAGTCTGACTTTAGGATGATATATATGTGTTCATAGGGCCCAACAACAAGTCTATGGGAACCCTTTACAATTATTCATGTCCAGAAAAGTCAGGAACAAGGAAAAACCACAAGGGGAGAATCCCCCCTCAAGAAAGGATAAGGCACAAAATTTGAATAATATGTAATCAGGAGGTATTTATATTCACTTGAATTATCTGAGTGAACTAATTCTGGTTAAATACTTTATGAATACGCTTGTAGACTCAATGATCATGCGCTAGAGTGTAGAATCTGGAAGAAAGAAGTGGAGAGACTCCTGGTATATCATCATCTTCTGAAGTAGGATAATTATATTAATGATTATTTTTGTTGTAAAACTATGATATTCAAACAAAATATGAAATGTAAAAGAGATCTGTGCATACTCATTCATAAAGAGTACAAAA
This sequence comes from Pseudotsuga menziesii, assembly GCA_001517045.1. Lineage (NCBI taxonomy): Eukaryota > Viridiplantae > Streptophyta > Pinopsida > Pinales > Pinaceae > Pseudotsuga > Pseudotsuga menziesii. The sequence continues at coordinate 573,162 of LPNX010593470.1, read as the reverse complement.
ATTAAGACAATTTGTTACACACTCAATTCTCTGAATAGCTGAAAAATTGTGATGTGAATCACATATCATTATTCCAATATGATGTAGCACCTTCCTAGATATGATATGAGTCTGATAAAACTATGATATAACAGAAACATTAGAATATGGAACACAAAATACAAAGGATTCAGTGACTCCATGAGGATTTAGGGCTAAACTAGGAAAACTATGAGCAACTGGGGAAAACTGATGAGTGTAAAAATATGAATGATAAATGGACTTGAGATATGAACTATAAGTGTTTAGAACAGATACAAACATGTGTAATATCAGTGAAAATATTAATAAGTTCATGGATACAGACCCGTGAAAGATAAGCAAGACTTCAAACCATGTAATATAAGTAACACTGCATAAGCAACTAATGAGGACTCAACTAGTGAACTTGGGACTTGTATAGTCTTAGGAATATTTAGAGGTATTGTAGATGGTATGGATGATAGTATGAATGATTTCATGACATGAATATCAGAATAAAAACATGCTTCTAAATCATAATTATGGACTGAGTAAGAGTTGCTTAAAGACAAGTCAACATCTAGTTAAAATCACAATTATTGATAGATGAATCTAGGAGACTGATAGGTGTATTATCAAAGAAAGAATATAATATTTATGATTATTATATATCATAAAATGAATATATATTATATAAATGATAAAACAAGTTTACTCTTGCACTCAAGGCATAGTTTATATCACCTTGGAACTGCGCACTATGATAGTGTTCTGAAGAATCAACAGACTTCTCTAGATCATCTAGAACTTTGATGTTGTGCTTCTCAAGAAGATGAGACATGATGTCCATATTCTTCTTGAAATATTTCTTCTCTGTATGAAATCCATTTCTGCAATAAGAAAATTTGGATGTTCTTCATTTCTTCTTGACCTTCTTCACTGAATCTTCATCAGTAGGATTCGAACTTCCATCTTCAATTTCTGAATTTTGTTTCTTCTCTTTCACAATTTGCTTTTCTTTGGGTTTGGTATTATTGCTTCCTTACACCATGAGAGCATGATCCTTTCACTTGGAATATATAATAGAACCCATATGTATCAATTTATCTTTCTCCTTTGTTAGTGAATAAAATAAAGTACACAAAGAAGGCATTTTTTAATTAGAAACAACAAGCTTAGTAGCATGAAAAGTACACACAAACACTAGGAATTCAGGAACCAATTTAGAAATATGGAAAGGATTAATTGATCATATTCATCTCAATCCCACAATGTTTGAGAATTATAACAAGTGACTTGAATTTGGTGAAGAAACCTTCAATAGAATCGAAACTGCTTGGACTCATTGAGAATAACTTAATCTCTAGTTGATGCCCTCTTAACTCATCCTGAACTCCAAAGAGATACTCAAGTTTGGTATATACTTGGTTAGGAGTGGCCAAACCATCTATATGAAAGAGTATACCAGGAGAAATAGAAATGCAAAGTAATCGATGGGATTCATCCAACCTATTATGCCACTTATATTTCTCAATCACAACATTGGGCTCATTCTCCAATGCTAGAGTAACTCTATATAGTCCCTTGTTGTGCCATAGAATGAAAATTTTGGCTTTGCATTCATGATAGTTGAAGGTATTCAATATTATAGTTGAAGGATAATCCATACTACTGAGTTGATGTGGTTGAAGAAGAAACTCTCTGCAACCTGCAAAAAACAAAACTAGGATAAATCTTGTATGCTTAGATGAAGCTCTTCTTTCGAGAGAGAGAGATAGGATACTTGATGCGCTCCTCAACTCTGTAGAACTTGAGAAAAATTTCACTCCGATACCATGAAGGAGTGATATGATACGATATAGAAATATAAGCTCTAATATTAAGAGGAATCACAAGAAATAGATCTTTCTACTGAGATCATTCTCACAAGAATACACTAGAAAAAAATAGAGAGAAGAATAGAGATTGAATCACATGAATGAAGAGATGAATATTGGAGTCTATACTTCCATTGAATAATGATGAATAATAGTGTACATAAATATTACATCCCTCATAGTAAAAATTTATTTGTATTGGATAGAACTCATCAAGCTTAGAAAGGTATACTTACTAAATATTATAAAACCCCATAGGTGGCTAAAGCACTTCCCAAATCAGTCAAGGATCTCATGAATTAGAAAAATAATGACTTGTCAAGAGTGATGGATAATAATGCTAATCTTGGAAAATGGAGAGAAAATTGTGGAGTATGGATTGGAAACAAAAGATATAAGTTTCCTAGTTGACTAGATTTACATTATCCATAGAAAATATGGATAAAATGATAATAAGGAAGAATATGTAGGAAGGAATAGTTACTAATTCTGGAAGTCAATAAACTAGATAGGATCAATCCAGAATCAAGATTAAAGTGTTCCTGAGGTATATATGAAAAGTGTTGACTATGTAGTGCTAGTGGATGCCAACTATCTAGGTTAGTGGGAAGGAAATTAATCAAAATTGATTAAATATTTTATCCTAAGTTATGAAGTGGGTTTATTATATTCCCACACCAATAACTCTCATGAAGATGAGTACTCTCCAAGGGATTTCAGTATATGTTAGGAATATTCCCTAGGTGACGTTAGGATTCTTCCCTTGTAGTAATGTACCACAAACCTAGGAAGAGAAACTATGGCCACCACTTAATAGAAGATATTTTTAGGGTGGAACAATCATAGGTTAGGTGCACGTGAATGGGAAAGGAATGTAGAACACAAGTCCTAGACCCAAAACTCCAAAAAAATCATTGTCACCATAAGACCTTATCACTTATATGGAATACCGCAAATCTTGAGTTGGAAAGTACTTAATAAAAATTATGTAAATGATGTAAATATGCTAGTATGGATTCCTAGTGCCAAGATGAAGGCGAAGACCTAACTAGTAAATGGATAGGCATGTATGATGTAAATATTTTTATTTTGACTATGTGTTTGGCTTATCATGCCATATCAAAATATATGTAAATATTATGTTGGAAAATCATAAATGGTCCAATATGGTCGTGTAAAGAGAATTATAGGGGATATGATTCCACCAGAGGAGAAGAGGAAGGCGAGCTTTGGGAGACTAAATCCTTTTCTGCCAAGTGTCAACCTTGGAACTCACCTAAATTATGCCATGTGCATTAGATGATCCAATTACCTTCATATCTAGTAAATCCAATTATTGAATGCATGTGTGAGATTTGTGGGAAAATTCACTTAATGTATTTATTAAAGCATGGGGATGAATGCACTTTTGTGATGGTTCTGTCAAATGTCAAAATTCAGTTCTATTATTCTCAAAAGTCCTTTCTTTAATGGTCAGAAACTATGTTAGTTGTGTTTTCACCATTACCTCATATCCCTTGGAGTCAACATGCATTTTGTCATTCTCTCATGAAGATCTACACTATGGAGAGTTTCCTATCATTTTTCATTTACTAGGCTATGTTTTAACCCAAGAATTTTAATTTAGACAAGGACTATATATTTGAAGGAAAAATAGATCGTTGTAGGTGAGCATAGGGGTTGGGAAAGCTAGGAATATTTACCCATTGATTTTTTCTACTTACATATTTTTGAGAAACCATAATTTATGCTATAGAAGGTCCTCCCATAGAATATAGTAGGTTGGACTCTTACTACACACACTTGTAAGCACTTTAAAGGTTGGATTTACTTACCAAATTGTGGATTAGTGAAGCAAAATGTCTTTCTTGACTTGTGTGTGGTAGTCGGAAAAAGTGCCATGGATGTGATGGTTGAGTGAGATCCTTGTAGAGATCTAGATGAGAATTTGGATAAGCATAGAGGGAAAATATGTTGTGTGTGACATCCCCATATAACCTGCTCAAAAAATGCATATACAAATTTTTTTCCAAGCATAGTTTCTTTCTCAAGGAATTGGATATAATCCTTCATAATACCTCATCCTCAAGCTTAAAAGGTAAAAAACATAATTTCCGCACTCAAACATAGGACTTAAACCTTTGTATTTTCACTTCCGCACTTCTGCTGTGTGAAATGTGGAAGGTGGAAGCCTCAACATTCCTACGGCTTAAACATTTGGCTTTCCTCTTTCACACTTCCACTGTGCAGAATGCAAAAGGTAGAAGCCCCATCAATCACACCACTTAAAAATTCTTATTTCCACTTCTACTATGAGGAATGCGGAGGTGGAAGGCTCAACATCCACACAACTTAAACATTTGGATTTAATCTTCCACACTTTCGCTGTGTGGAATGCAGAAGGCAGAAGGAGGAAGACTCAACATTATACATCTTAAAAAGTTGAATTTTCGCTTCCTCACTTCCGCTATGCGGAATGAAGAAGGTGAAAGCCTAATCATTCATACGACTTGACCGTTTGGATTTCTACTTCCACACTTCCACTATCCAGAGTGCAAAAGACAGAAGCCTTAGCATTCACACGAATTAACCATTTGGATTTCTGCTTCCGCACTTCTGCTATGGGGAATGCGGAAGGAGGAATCCTCACCATACATATAAATTAAATATTTGGCTTTCTGCTTCCGCACTTCTGCTATGTGTAACACAGAAGGTGGAAGCCTCAACATCCATAAGACTTACACATTTTGATTTCCTCTTTCGCACTTCTACTATGCGGAATGCGGAAGGAGGAAGCCTCGATAACCATATAAATTAAGCATTTAGATTTTCGCTTCCATACTTTCACTATGAGGAATGCAGAAGGTGGAAGCTTCAACATTCACACAAATTATACATTTGGTTTTCTGATTTTGTACTCCCACTATGCAGAATGTGAAAGGTAGAAGCCTCAACATTCATGTGACTTAAACATTTGGCTTTCCGCTATGCAGAATGTGGAAGGTGGAAGCCTAACATTCTTCACTCTGAACTTCTCCTTTCGATTGCGGAAAACTCGTAAGCTTAAAACCTTACTTGTTCAGTGGTGTTTTCCTTTGGAAAAGGCATGGCATCTATAACCTCAGAAACCATACATCTAGAATTGCATTCATAACCTTCAATCCAACCAACAAAAGTTATAATGAAATAAAACAGAGTAGGTGCATTCATTTTCCAAGGATCTATGTATCCAAGGCAGTCATGACCAGTTCTTTAACCTAATAGGAATAGTCCTCTCTACATGATGATAATACTTATAATCAAATCCTTAGCCATAGTATGTGTATCCTATCATCAGTAAGCTATATAACCAAAAATGACTCCATTTATTGTAAATAGGACAAGGACATTTCTTTGTTTATGAGCAAATCTCCCACCAACAGGCTTGGAGTTGTCCTTTATTATTTTATCAGCACTGGAACTTACACCATTCCACACATATAGGAACCACATAATCCCATTATCAAGATATTTTATACAACAAAATGGTAACTCTGTATAGAGACCAAATATCGTCCATTGAGTTACCATTTACTAAAAGCAAGGCATCATCAATCAAACCAGAAATTATGAGTGCATAAGCTCAAAAAAATCATTCTCATTAATAAATCTAGAGCTACTAAATCATCCTTTTAGTATCCTTGAAAAAACATACCTATGCATAACTCTACATTCCCTGAGTTCAATCGAAAGGAAGAACAAATAAGTAATTCCAAGAGAACATGTTACCAGCATTTGTATAGAGTATGAAAACACATCAGCGCACAAGCAAAATTTTCATCGCTACATTAAATTAGTTAGTCATCATCAGATAGAAGTATGTAAACACACATTCACCCAACTGCAGATATACTCTGATCTCAATAAAATGCAGAGACATCAAACCAGAAATGGAACCTATTTGTAGAATGTTCCTAAATGAAGAGGGAACAACAATGTTCCACCCAACCATTGATTAGGCACACAGGTTCCCCCTATCCTCAATCACCCCCGAGCTAATTAAGCATGCCAAGAGTGGTGACAATAAAACTCTAAACCATTCTCCAGTGGGTATTCCCTATTATTACATAGGCGATGTCTCCTTCTTCTTACCAAAAAAAATTCAGAGTGCTCACCCATCCATCCTCCCCCAACCTACTGAGCAGTGCACCTCTTATAGTTGTATTTAGGTATTTTGTAGCTCCCAGAATCTTTGTTCCACTGTTATTTCATTTCCCAGGGTGGGTCTTGCACCGTATTGGCCTTCCCATGCTGGGTGTAACTATTTGAGAATGACCCTTCACCTCCCCACTCTTTGCATGCATAATTTCTCTTTCAACATGGTTGTCTCTCTCATTCATATTTTTTCATATATGAATAATGTTTCAGTTACATTTTTCCTCCAAGAACTGATTGCCATATTCCAAGTTTTTCAATCATATTCAAGAAATAAAATATTAAAATTAATATTACATAAATTTTTTGTGCATTGGGGGATATTACATCCTTCCCCCCTTATTTTAACATTGTCCACAGTGTTCTTAGTCTTCTATTTATAACTTGAGGTGCCTTTTTCTACAATACTCCCTTTAATTCCTAAGTACTGCTTTCTTCTTGTCCAACCTTGTGCACATACTTCTTATTTGTTCATATGTCTCTTCTTGGTATCCAATCCCACATACAAATATTTTATTTAACTTTACATCCTGGTTAGGGTATTACCCTCTTTGGCACCTCACTGAGTTGGAATACCTCTTTCAAGAGGTCTCTCTGCAATATTATCAATTCCATTAGTTGACTCTACATAAGTACACAAGTAATTTGTTTAACTTCTTCTACTACTACAACCATAATCAGATCATGTTTCTTTTGCATTAATGGAAAACTTGTGATGAAATCCAAGGAATTTTACTCCCATTTTCCCCAGTAATGGGTAGAGTTCATACTAAACCTATTGGATATAGGTGTTCAATATTCATCTATTGACACCCCAAGCCATTAGATATATAGTCACTTAACTCTACCTCTATTCTAGCCAAATATTTGCTTCCTGGTGGTTGTTACCATCCTTTGGTAGCCAGGGTGTCCTGCATAAGGAGGTATGTACATCTCATTTATAATTAACAATTTCAAACCTGCAACATCATGCATGTGTTATTGCATAAAAATCAGCAAGACAATACTAAACAATTGAGTTCTCATTGGCATTTTCAGCTCAATAGTCAATATTTTCTCCAAGGCATGTTTCCCTCCTCCTGCTTGCATGTCATACAAGAATGTAGTTCTCATGAGAGGCCATCATAAAGAAAATTTCCATCCTAAATATATTATTAAATTTCCCAAAGATAAGTTCATGGGCCATTTTTTTTCTTTTTCAGACCATAATACATGGTTTTCTACAACATCTCATCAAACAATCACTAGTATTTATAATCAAAATATGAATTTACAATTCTATCTCCTACAGAAGTTGGGTTTTGCAACTAGGAGGCCATCCTCATATTGAGTGGAACTCTTACCCTTATCACTTGCACTTTGATTCCCTACCTGGACAACCATATAACATGTCATCTTAACATAAATTTTAGATTAGTCAAACAATAAATACATTATCAAAATTGCAAAGATGTGATTTAGAAGTCCTTTTGTTTGGTTACCACTATGGGGTCCTCTTCTGACGTTTGGTATTTGCACGTGGAAAATTTTGTCTTTATTTTATGGGTCACATCCACACTACCTGTAATCTGGTACTTCTAATTGTCCCTACAATTTTGGATATCCCTGCATACCATCCTTTCATCACAGGAATCACACTGAATTTTTAGAATTGCATCATGCACCTCTACAGTCACTTTATATGCATCATTAAAATTTGCTAGATATTTTTCACCTTATTTAGGTGCATAAGAAGACTTCTAGTACTCATGATCCCACAATCATGCTCCACACAATCCTTTTTTTCCTTTCAACAGAGTAGTCAATCACACATGACTACTTTTCCATGCAACTCTTATAGCAGTTCATGAAGTGATCTCATAACTATCAATAATTCTATCATTTAAAGAACTCGCAATGAATTATTTATACCACAACCATGCATTTACAAGATGCATCTTGTTGTAGAAATTCTGACCAGCAATAGATTAATTTCACTCACAACAAATTACAATTGATCATGCAAAATTGTCAACAATGGAGACTGAATATGGAGCTGTAAAACAAAATTATATTAACTCAGTGTACAATAGCCAACCCTGTAATAACATAGGTTGCTGAATATATAGAATAAATCAATATATTGAATGCATAAGGAGGCATCCAAAACTAGCATAAAGCAGGCTTACCCAAAATAGGCAAATCCCCCATAGGTGTAAAAAGCTGATCCCAAATCTGTCATGAGGCTCACAAATTGGCAAGGGCGCATGGGCAAGCTAATGAGTGGTGTAATGGCAGCTCATACATGCTTTTTCATGGAGAAAAGAGTGGAGGATGAAATCACAAGAAAACAAGTTCACCTCACCTACTCTTGCTTTCCTATGTGCCTTAAAACACTAAAAAAGTAGTCAATAAAGCAGAAAAAGAAGAAGGGCACCTAGGAGGCCAGGAATAAAGTATATTTGATTCCTAAGGCTTTCCCAAGTGCTGCATGAGTCAAATATGGAAATTTTGACCTCTATGGATAGGCAATTATCAACTTGAACATGGTGGGACTCATGGACTAGGCAAATAAGACAAAAATAAATGAATTAATGTCTAAGTGGGTAATACTATGGGTTTGATTATTCTAACACCCCCCCTTAAGCCTAACTTTATGAGTAATAAATCAAAATATAGGGCCTAGCAAAAAGGCTTAGTCACCCTTTTACATACTGCAAGTCCATATGAACCAAGGAAAGAGGCAAAACCAACTTGGGAAAATCCTCCCTTAAACATGGACTGTAAAACAAAATTGTAGAATCTTGTCTCCACTCATGCCTTTACAGCATGATCAGAAATCCCCATCAGTGATTTGAGATTGCTGAAGGTCTTCTCACAAAATGCTTTGGTGAAGATATCAGCTACTTGTTCTGAAGATGAACAGAAGAGTAGGTGAATGGTGCCATCATGCACAAGCTCTCTGATGTACTGCATGTGAATCTCAATGTGTCTGGTTCTCTACTTCTGAACTAGATATTTGTGGATTCGAATGGTACTCTGGTTATCACAGTAGATGGTAGTTGAGTAATCAGGTTCGAAACCACACTCTCCAAGTAAACCCTGCAACCATAAACACTGAGTTGTTGCATTGACAACTCCTCTGTATTCAGCTTCTGTAGATGAGAGTGCAATGGCACTCTGTTTCTTGCTTGACTAGCTGATTGGCCCTTCTACAAGCATGAACACATAACCTGAAGTGGACTTCCTATCTGTGCTATCACCTGCCCAATCACTGTCAGTAAAACCAATTAACTCAAGGTCAGAATTGGCTTTATAGAAAATACCATGTGTCCTTGTTCCCTGAACAAAGCTAAGGATCCTCTTGGCTGCTTTCCAATGGATATCATGGGGCTGATCCATGAATGTAGAAGCAACATTGACTGCATAACAAATATCAGGTCGAGTATGTGTCAAATACAATAAGCATCCAATCAACTGTCTATACAAAGTGTTGTTTACCATCGGTGGAGAATCATCTTCCTCCAGCTTCACTCCTGAAAGGAAAGGAGTTTTGCTTGCTTTGCAATCTTGCATTCTGAATTTGATCAGAAAATACAAGGCATATTTGGACTGGTGCACCTTGATTCCAGATTTGGTTTGAGCAATCTCAAGCCTCAGAAATTGACTTAAGAGCCCCAAATCTGTCATGGAGAAGGCTTGGTTCATAGCTCCTTTTAGGGAAGCAATCTCAGCTTGTGAGCTTCCTGTAATGAGGAGGTCATCAACATATAACACAATGATCATTAATGAACCATTAATTACCTTCAGATAGACATTCAAATCTGATTTGCACCGAACAAAATTCAGAGATAGCAAGAAGCTATTTATCTTGGCATACCAATCCCTGGGGGCTTGCTTTAGCCCATACAATGACTTTCTCAACCTGCACACAAGAGAATGGTCAGTAGAAAAACCTTGGGGCTGCTTCATATATATCTCCTCAGTGAGATCACCATTTAGAAAGGCACATTTTACATCCATATGATGTACCTCCCATTGCCTTGATGATGCAATGGCTAGAGCTAGCCTGATTGAATCCATCTTTGCCACTGGGGAAAAATTATCATTGTAATCAATGCCATGAACCTGTGAGTAGCCTTTAGCTACCAATCTATCCTTGTACTTCAGTGGTGAACCATCAGCATCAAATTTGGTCTTATAGACCCACTTACACTGTACTAGTTTTCTCCCTGGAGGAAGATCCACTAGCTCCCATGTGTTGCTCTTCTGTAGCGAGTTGAACTCCTCATTCATGGCAGCTTGCCATCTTGGATCTCCTGCTGATTCTTCATATGTTTAAGGATCATACTCCACCATCAAATGGCATTTTTCAGCAAACTTAGGATCCTTCATGCACAGACCACTCTCAAATTGAGATCTAGTCCTCCTTGGGTCATTGGGATCCCCAGCTAACTGTCCTGCTGCATGTAGTGTCTTGGTTGCCCATTTAGGCCTTGTGGGGCTGTTTGGGTCTGAAATAAACTCATATCCATCAGACAAATCAGAATCAGCATGTTCAACAAACTCTTTACTTACTTCTTGAGGTTCAAGTGGTGAAGAGGCTTCGCCAATTTCCACATCTGCAAGGGGTTCTTCTTCAAACTGAACACACCTTTCGATGAAGGATTTGTTTGTGCTCAAATTTATCAACTTGTACCCTTTTGAATATTCAGAGTATCCCACAAAATGACACTCTTGGATTTGGGGCTGCAAAGCCTTCCTCTTCTCTGTCGGGATTCTAGCCCATGCCTTTGAGCCAAAAATCCTGAAATGGGTCACATCTGGCTTGTGCCCACTCCATGCTTCGAAGGGATTCATGCCATACAACTGTTTGTGAGGCACCCTATTCTGAATATAGGCTGCACAGTTGATAGCTTCAGCCCAATACTTTGGTGGCAAAGTTTTGGCCTCCATCATGCATGTTGCCATCTCCTTCAGTGATCTGTTCTTCCTCTCTGCAACACCATTCTGCTGTGGTGTGTAGGGGATAGAATGTTGCATCTGAATACCTGGATCTGCACAATAGTTAATAAAATTAGTATTGACATACTCACCACCATTGTCAGACCTGAGTACCTTGAGTTTTCTTCCACACTGGTTTTCAACCAAAGCCTTGAAGACTTTGAATAGGCCAAAAACTTCTAACTTGTGTTTCATGAAGTGAACCCAACAACACCTGGAAAAATCATAAATAAA
>LPNX010593470.1:528316-561326 GCA_001517045.1 Pseudotsuga menziesii | reverse complement strand
ATAGCTGCAGGGATTCAAAGCTACTGGGACTCAGAGAAATCAGCTCATTTTCGATCTGATGTTCCCTCATCTCATCTGTCTTTCCAAAAAGATCAGAAAGCTTCTCCCATACTTGATTCAGTGAAGTTAATCCATCGAGATGGAAAAGGAGGTCTCGGGAAATACTGATACATAGGTGGCCATAGGCCTCATCTCTCCGATTGTGCCATTTGATCTTCTTTGCAGCAGCATTGGGCTCTGCTTCTGTAGCCATAGTCACCCTGTAGAGGCCTTTCACTCTCAACAAGATCTCCATATCTGCTTTCCACTCAAAGAAATTGAAAGGAGTCAAGATAGTTTTCTGTAATTGATCCATAGCTCTAGAAAATCTATACCGACTGTCAGTAGAAGGCTCCCAGTCTTGATGTCGAACCTACAAAACAATTTTTGAAGGAGAGTAACAACCTACAATGTCTCTGATACCATGTAGAAATTCTGACCAGCAATAGATTAATTTCACTCACAACAAATTACAATTGATCATGCAAAATTGTCAACAATGGAGACTGAATATGGAGCTGTAACACAAAATTATATTAACTCAGTGTACAATAGCCAACCCTATAATACCATAGGTTTCTGAATATATAGAATACATCAAGAGATCGAATGTATAAGGAGGCATCCAAAACTAGCATAAAGCAAGCTTACCCAAAATAGGAAAATCCCCCATAGGTGTAAAAAGCTGATCCCAAATCTATCATGAGGCTCACGAATTGGAAAGGGTGCATGGGAAAGCTAATGAGTGGTGGAATGGAAGCTCATACATGATTTTGCATGGAGGAAAGAGTGGAGGATGAAAGGGAAAGAAAACAAGTTCACCTCACCTAGTCTTGCTTTCCTATGTGCCTTAAAACACTGAAAAAGCAGTCAATAAAGCATAAAAAGTAGAAGGGCACCTAGGAGGCTAGGAATAAATAAAATTTGATTCCTAAGGCTTTCCCAAGTGCTACATGAGTCAAATATGGCAAGTTTGACCTCTATGGATAGGCAATTAGCAACTTGAACATGGTGGGACTCATGGACTAGGCAAATAAGACAAAAATAAATGAATTAATGTCTAAGTGGGTAATACTATGGGTTTGATTATTCTAACACTTGTATGTACCCACACATACCTTGGAATCAAATTTACAAGGGCTCCTTGGATGAATTCTTCTTCCAGAATTTCTAACATGAATATACATAAACATGAGGGCCATCTCCTCATGAAACTACAAGTTCACATGCAGGCCTCCTCATCTTGTATATACATTACTCAACCGATATTATAGAACCTAACACCTCGTTGGGTGCTCCATGGTAGTTATGTTCCAGAGCATAACACCTTTTCTTAGGTGCTCACTTGCAGCTCTGGCCTACCAAACTTAGGTGCTTCCTTTCCATACACCATAATACCTTAGGTTTATTTACTTCACAGAGTCCCCATTCTTGTGACAGTCCCCTTATGTGGCATGAATGTGTGTAGAAAGAAGACAAACCAAATTTCTTACACGTAGGCCTCCCCAATGATGCATACTGGTGCCTTGCTAATCGGGGGAAAGTTATGTACCCCACGTACATCCTTCCTCTTACACCATTTTCTTAACTTTGTACGCGGAATAATTCTTCTCGTATCATTTCCATTACCAGGTCAGGTACCTGTAGCTATACCACTAGTAATCCTTCATAATATTTATATCATGGATTTGTATAGCATCAATATTTCCATCTATCGCAGACATATTGTTTTCAAAACTGGCAATTTTCATACTTACATAGCATTCTCTTGATGGTATCCTTTATCTACTATGTTCTATCATAAATACCATGGATTAGATTGATAACAACATCTTGTTATTATTTCGTAGGATAAAACAAATCATATTGGTTTTAGATGTTACCTGATCGATTGGTATCTTACCAGGGGTTACACAACCCTAACACCAACCCATTGATCATATATTTGTTCTCCTATCCTTCCTTCACAAGGCTATCGGTCACCTGCACAGTGTCACTAACATCTCCCACCATGCTTCTATGCCCTTGGTCCTGCAATTCTTTCCATTGACCATAATATCATAGACAAAAAATAATTATTAGTAGTGGTTCATTACATATGTAAAGGCTCATTACTTTTACTCTTATGCAATATTCTATGAGTGCAAACATTTTCATCTGTAATATGCCTACTAATGCATATGCATCTGGCTTGTCAACTCTCTTGCATTCCCAACATTCCTATGCCAAATTTTTTTTGTATGGGATTTGCAAAATATACATATATCAAAGGAAGAGTGGAAGAGTCTTCCCTTAAAATGGACCGTCCAATATCTGTTAAACTCAACCTCTGTTTGGATTGATTAGAAGAGTTTGATCAATCATTCTCACCTGAATTTACTGAGGTTGATGCCAGGTTCCCCTGTGACAGTCTTTAATGGACCGGTTCACAATTTAGTTGGGTTCTTAAAATTAGCAGAACCGCTAAACCAACCCAACCCAGCCAAAGGTCCCTCAAGCACTCAACAAAGAGCAGACTTTAACCTTCGATGAAATGGATTTCTTGTGAATTATGCATCCAGCCTTTGCAGTTAACCCACATGCTAGTTGAATCTATGGAATCATTTAGGATCATTAGATCTTGATCCACCTAGATCAATGATGGAATTCAATTACTATAGATCATATTACACTAAAATTCTACATCCATTTAGATTTGTTAACCCATTTGCTAGTGGAATCTGCGAAATGACTCATAACCATCAGATCTAAATCGATGATGTCATTCAAACACAGTAAAGAAGATTCTATATAAATTTCAAGCAAATCATAATTTTTATTGTATGCACTAGTTCTCCCTATGAAATAGTTGAGTAATGTTGATTTGATTTCATGATCAACCTCATCCATTGATCAAAATCCTCTTTTCAATGATTTCTTTCCAATTTCACAACTCAATTCCATTTTATCCTCCTTGCTCTTTCAACCCACAAAATTCCTTCAGGCCCTTGATCTTCGCACCTGCAGATCCCTACCATACGATCCTCAAGCATATGAATGAGGAAATATCATCTTATCTCGTTCGTAGCTCTAGCTTGTGAAATCTCTCCTCAACCGTAGATCTGGTTCTACCACGACCTTAACCTTCCACATTGATCCTTATAGTGATTGACCATTGATCTAGAACCCTACAATAAGGTTATTCTAGACATATTTCATTCATGAGATCCTCAATGGTTTATTAAACTAACACCCATTTGTTTGGTTAGGAAGTCAATCAACAAACCTATGTTTTCTCTTCCTTTTAAAAGTCCTAAATTCACACCCAGGTTTATCATTTATTAATAGAGGATTAAACAAACATTCAATTCATGAATCTACACATCCCAACGGAGTTATAATTCTTTATGCATAGATTATTCCCAACTAGGATTTTCGTACCATGTGTGTCACTCGTAGCTCTTTTGGTACTCCATGGAGAGACTTATAACTTTTGGGTACACTAAATTAATTAGTCTCGTGGAATTTTCGACATTAGCTAATCCCACAAAAGATTGAAAACATAACCATTCCCAAAATACATTTTTTGTGCCCTTTTTAATGTTTCCAAAAGGATCCTTAATTAATAGGCATACTTCTCTATATAGATATCATAAGCCATCTAATACTGAAAATTTCCCTATTATAAATTATTCTCATCCTGTAACTAAGGCATGCAAGGCCATTGTTTTTCTATTGCATTCAAGTACCCCTTTTCTTTACTTGACTAAACCCAATAGAAAGGCATACTCTAAGTATAAAATGTTATGATACACATATTTCCCTTAAGTCCAGTATGCCTATTATGACCCTTCCCTTTCATGAGAAATAAAGCATGTCCTAGAGATAACCTTCAAGTAAGTCAACACACACAGGTATTAGGATATACTTAGTATTTCATGAGTATAAAAACCCCAGACAAGGCATGTACGATTTTACTGGCCACAAAGATGTTTTTTTTTTTACTAAAGCAGGTGGTTAATACATTCCAGTTATATTTCAATTCCTATCTACTGATGTGTTTTGAAACCATGAAAACCTACACTTGGTACTAAGAAATCCTTGTTAAATATTATTTGTATCATAACTCATAAGGAAAATTATGAAATGTAACAACAAGTTACTAATTAAATCCCATGGATTCTTGATACATCGAGATGTTATTTTCTTAATGTAGTACTTCCTCAATAACTTAATCCTAATTACACTTTCATGAGTGTTAAGATTCCTATAAACTTCAAATTTAACTCATTTAAACATTTAGTACTGTCACTACTTTATTTTTATTGTGCCTTCCCTTCATTATCCTTGATATGGTATGCAATTAACCTTTCTAATATACTTTCAACAATTCAATTTCATATGATGAGAAATAGTATGCATGTAAAATATTATCGGCATGTTTCTGTAGTATATCCATCTCAGTTATATGCAATACTTTCTATCTAGCTGAGAAACAAAAGGGGTCATAACAACCTATCACTTTTCACCTCAATACCCAAACATAATCCTTCTCAAAAATTATTCAAGAAGCCATTATCTATTAATAATCATTCATACCACGGCCCTTATGCATACCTCGTTACCAATTGATGACATATTACCTCCTTGGTCCTATATCCATCACACAATGTCCATTGAGGAATCCCATAAATGCATTAATTACCATACAAGCATCCCTTGCAGTACACCAATCAACTCATCAACTATCATACACCCATTAGAATACTTTGATCAAAATCCATCAAATTAATACAAACTAGAGTACATAACCAAGACTAATCGATCAAAAAATGTTTATCATTTAGAAAAGGTAGTTATTACCTTGGTTTTATCCATCGGGACTAGATGTTCCCAAAAGGGAAATGGGGTTGAAACATATGGCTTTAATACCATTTGTGACATCGCCATATAACTTGCTCAAAAAATGCATATGAATTTTTTTTTCCAAGCATAGTTTATTTCTCAAGTAATTGGTTATAATCCTTTATAATACCTCAGCCTTAAGCTTAAAAGGTAAACAACATAATTTCTAAACTCAAACATAGGACTTAAACCTTTGGATTTCTGCTGCTGCACTTCCATTGTGTGGAATATGGAAGGAGATAGACTTAACATTCCTACGGCTTAAACATTTGGCTTTCCACTTCTGCACGTCCATTGTGTGGAATACGGATGGTGGAAGCCCCATCAATCACACCACTTAAACTTTTTGTTTTTTTCTTCTGCACTTCTGCTATGTGGAATGCAGAAGGTGGAAGCCTCAACATCCACACAACTTAAACATTTGTCTTTCCGCTTCCGCACTTCCATTGTGCAAAATGCGGAAGGCGGAAGCCTCAACATTTATACGTCTTAAATAGTTGGCTTTTTGCTTCCACATTTCCTCTATGCGGAATGCGGAAGCCTCATCATTCATACAACTTGAACGTTTGGATTTTCACTTCTACACTTTCGGCATGTGGAATGCAAAAGGTAGAAGCCTCATCATTCATATGACTTGACCATTTTTCTTTCTGCTTCCACACTTTTGGTATGTAGAATACAGAAGGAGAAATCCTTAACATTCACACGACTTAACCATTTGGATTTCTACTTCTGCACTTTTGCTATGCAGAATGCAAAAGGAAGAAGCCTCAGCATCCATATAACTTAAACATTTGGATTTCTGCTTCCGCACTTCCTTTATGCAGAATGTTCAAGGTGGAAGCCTCAACATCCATAAAACTTACACATTTCTCTTTCTGCTTCCGCACTTCTGTTATGCAGAATGCGGAAGGCGGAAGCCTCAACAACCATATAAATTAAACATTTGGATTTTCGCTTCCACACTTCCACTATCCAGAATGCAAAAGGAATAAGCCTCAACATTCACACAACTTATACATTTGGATTTCCACTTCCACATTCCCACTATGAGAAATGCGGAAGGTGGAAGCCTCTGCATTCATGTGAGGTAAACATATGGATTTCTGCTTCCGCACTTCTGCTATGCGGAAGGCAGAAGCCTAAAATTCTTCACTCTAAACTTCTCCTTTCCGATGCGGAAAAACCACAAGATTAAAACCTTACTTTTTTGGTGGTGTTTTCCTTAGGACAAGGCATGGCATCTATAACCTTGGAAACCATACATCTAGAATTGTAGTCATAACCTTCAATCCAAACAACAAAAGTTATAACGAAATAAAACATAGTAGGTGCATTCCATTTCAAGGGATATATGCATATAAGGAAGTCATTGTTGATGTAATTGTAACTTCGGAATGTATTCACTTGTATTTCTTATTGTAACCCGATGTTTATTCCGGGAAGTTTCTATAATGAGAAAGTCATGTCAAGTCATTGTGGATAACCCTCCTATTGGTCAAGGGTTAAAGTCCCCATAGTTATGGGACCCTTGGGTTATTAGACTATCCTAGCGAATTTGACCCTAGGTGAGTCATTTTAAGTCAGGGAAATAGTCCCCACCATTGTGTTACCCTCCTATTGGTTGGAGGAGGCAAAGTCCCCACAAGTGGTGGGGCACTAGGGTTATTAGACACTCCTAGAGATGTCAGCCCTAGTAAGTAATTGTTAAGCAAGGCCGACATGATGGAGTGCACTTCAAGTGAACGGAAGAATATAAATAGAGAGTGAGAGCCTCTCTATTTATCACTTGCAACATATCATTCACTCACTCAAGTGTGACGCATTAGTGAGGAAGGAAATACACTGGGACTAGATAAGAAGAAAACTACTGCTGTCGGGAGTGCATCTTACTGTTTTGGGGCTTTTACTGTTTTGGTGCTGATTCTATCTCTGAGGAAGTTGTGGGGTTTTCTCCTTTATGGTTTTCTTGAGGAAAACTCTTTGTGTCTCTTGTCTCTTGTGATGTGCTTATGTTTTATTGCTGTGCTTGTTATTCTCTCAGGGAAAAGATCCTAAGATCATAATGCTAGCTTATATGATCAAAAACTAACATGGTATTAGAGCTAACCTGAGAAGAAGACATTATGCAGCTATAGAATCTAGGGCTTCTTACTTTTTTTGTCTCTCTCCACAATCCATCGGCACATATATGCTAGGTTGACTCTCCACTTAAGGGCGCATCTTTCTGTCGAAGCGGAATTTGATTCCGAGCATTTTCAGTTTTCGATGCGGAAATTAGGGATTTCTACAGAAGAGGAATTTTTGAGTGAGGCTAGCATAGGATTTTTCTCCTCATCAAAACCGAAGTTTATAGACCTGGATCAAGAAATTTGGTTGGGTACACCTCCAGGAAAGTCAAACCCTAGTTTGACCTCGAGCTAGGAAAAACCCTAAATATTAAAACTGATAAGTTTTGGTACAGTCGCTATATTCCGAGGTTGGAGAAGTATCAGAAGATTAAAATTTTAGGGGCTGAATATAAAATCCTGATGAACACTGTGTTCAAAAATATGCCTCATATTCGCTATATTCTGGGAGATATGATCCCTCCAAGTTAGGGTTCTAGCCTCTTCCATAATTCATCCCTAAATAGGACAACTGGGGAGAATTGCAATATCTTGGGCTACAGTGGTCCAAATGGAATTCCTGAAGATTTTCCATAAATATAACGGACTATACTTTTTTTGTTCTGAAGATCAGACTCAGAAGATGAACCAGTGACACATGGCATGCTGTACAACTTCGCTGTTTTGAACAATCCTGTAACAGGTCACCTTGGGAAAAGGATCATAAATCCCCAATGGGGAAC
The DNA here is from genome assembly GCA_001517045.1 of Pseudotsuga menziesii. Classification (NCBI taxonomy): domain Eukaryota; kingdom Viridiplantae; phylum Streptophyta; class Pinopsida; order Pinales; family Pinaceae; genus Pseudotsuga; species Pseudotsuga menziesii. Next base: position 553,552 of record LPNX010593470.1, on the reverse strand, counting down.
CAAATTCTGATGAAACCTATGGCGTTAGATCAGGAACATGCAAGGTTACCTCAGGACAAAATTTCAGACATAGAGGATCTGTAATTTCTGAGATATCACAGAAACAGTAACAGGAATTTCTGCAGAAGAAATTGGAAAACTAGGGATTCCTGTTCCGGGAGCTTCCCTCCATTGTTTTCAGAAAATAAGTACATTGGACAACTCCATTTAAAGATATCTATCTATCTATCCAATCAGATCTGAAAGATTCCAAGTTTTGAAAATTAGGGTTTCTGTGGAAAACCCTAGATCAGCCAACTCCGGAAACAAGACGGACACCTCAAATCGGTAAGATCTAATCCTTTGCTATTTTCAAAGTGATCTATCACATTAGCTTGATGATAAGCTTGGTGAAGTTGAAAACTTCCAAGCATAGAAGTATTTGATCTCTCTGAAGAAAATGGATTGGACACCTACATGAGTATAGAGGTTCCAGTTTCAGAGGGAGATGAGGCTAGAAGCCTTTCACAAGAAGAACTTGGTCAAGGCCAAGAAGATCATTGCTGATTCAGTCATGTATCAACTTGTACCACAAGTGTCTTCCCTAAAGACACCGAAGATGTTTGATTTCTTGACCAAGAAATTTGAAGGGAAGAACATACATCAGAATATTACCTTAAGAAACCAGTTGAAGGAAGTGAAGATCCAGAATGCAAAGACCATGCAGTCATAAGGGTATCTCAAATCAAAGAACAACTTGAAGCGGAAAAAGAAGAAGTGAAGAATGCAGAAGTGGTGATGGCCACCTTGAATGGACTCCTAGGATCATGTGATTCATTCATGTGAGGAATATGTGCCAGAAATAAGTGATTACTTTCAGTAGACTTTGGGAAGAAGAAGAAGGTCTACCCATAAGAAGAAAAGATAAGATAAGATGGGCTCTCACCATCCAAAGAAGATCCCTCAAGCAATGAGGAATACAAAGGACTCAACTCTAGAAGAACCTCTTATCCATCCTAGCATTTGGATAAGAAACGATGCTATCATGAACGAAGAAGAAGACGATGAAGCTGAAGGCTCAAGAAGGAGTCTACCCACGAAACAAATAAAGATAAGTATTCAATTGTCATTTCATGATATTGTTTTTTTATGAATTTGTTTATATTCAGTTGATGTATTATGCATGATAGGATGTTTACATTAATGACAGTATACTACTAATATGCATGTGATGGGTAAGTAGCTCATGGTGATATACAAATTCTCCATTGCTACTTATCTAGAATGAAACCTCATTGCTGACATATTGGATTAGTGCACAATCTCAATGTTGTCCTAGTAGAGATGGAAGGCATCTAGAAAGTCTCGTAAGATATGGATGAATGTTGTATTGGCTAAAGTAGTTGCATGATCATATATTTATGCATACGAAATTTCCAGTAAAAATATTCCTTATGAAATGTTTCTAACCATACAAATGCATTTGACTTGTAGGAAAGATCGCATACATAATCACCTACAAGCAAAGAAGAATGAAGACTTGTTTCGAAGAACAAGTGACGACAGTTCAAAAACAAAGAATAATATGACGAGTGCAGTGACATCATTGATGCAGAACCTTCCAGCCACCAAGAAGAAAGGGAAGACCGGTTCAAGAAGAATGATGTCAGGGCGCAGTATCGAGACCTGAAGAGAAGTTCATAGTTCCATCATGCAGTAGATGGAAACATCGTGGGATACAAAGCAAGATTCGTAACACGAGGCTTCTCATGAAAAGAAGGAATAGACTACGAAGAGACATTTGCAGCCATTGGAAGTGAAGTCACATGACATGCATAATCATGTGTGCAAATGAAAGAAGGCCTTGTATGAGTTCAGAAGACACCCATGGGATAACACATACATAATGAGCTTGATGAATATATTAACCTTTTCTACAAGGTTGATAAAGGATGACAAAGATGGATAGAGGATCTTGGTATACAATGATCCTAGATGGATACTACTTGTCACTCCGATATAGAATATTTCAGTGCATAGAGTATGGAAGACAGAGGGAGTATGATGCTCCACTTCAGAGGGAGTGACTACAGAATATCTTGAGGTTTGAAATGGTACGACATGATACTGATGACTCTAGGCTTTACTGAGAGTAAAGTGGATTCCAACCTTTGCTTCAAGGTTGAAGGCGGAAGACCAGTGATGCTCCTATGTCTCGGTGCATTATTTTCTAGGCATGGAGGTGTGGACAAGGGAAGTATGCAGTAGAGATCCTGAATAGGTTCAGGATGATGGACTGCATGACCACACCTATGGCATCGAACATGAAGCTATTGAGTAATGCTTCATCAGAGACGGTTGATGCTATGATGTGTCGTCAGATGATTGGTTCCTTGATATACCTGACGAACATGAGACCAGATATTTGCTTTGATGTGAACACATTGAGACATGTTCACCTGATGGTTACAAAGCATGCAGGGGTATAGTTGATTATGGGCTGAAGTATGATGCGAATCAAAAGATTAACCTGGAGGGTTATGTTGATTCAAATTGGGCAGGCAATGCCATCGATAGGAAGAGCACTTTAGGATGTTGCTTCAGTATGGGATCAGGTGTGATCTCTTGGCTTAGCAGGAAGCAATCCTGTGTGGCACTGAGTACAGCTAAAGCAGAGTATGTCACAGCTTTTTCATCTAGTTGTATGGCTATGGAAGCTACTGTCTTATATATTTGATCTCTAGTTGGATGCTACTTGTATACATTGTGACAACCAGAGTTGTGTGAAGTTGTCAGAGAATCCATTGTTCCATGACAAGTCGAAGCACATCGAGATCAAGTATCACTATATCAAGGATATGGTACAGAGAGGAGCAGTGAAGCTCCAGTATGTTGCAATGGAGGAATAGATAGCTAATGTATTGACAAAGCCATTGGCTAGGATGAAGTTCGAGTACTTCAAGGAGAAGCTTGGTGTTCTCCAGACCGAGGTTTCCTCCAAAATAAAGTGATAAGACCCATAGCCATTATGTCATGGTGAGAGGATTGGTTCCTTCCATGGTTAGATATAAGGGCTCAGCCATTTTATCATGGTGAGAGGATTGGTTCCTTCCATGTTAGATATGAGTGTTGAAATCTCTCATCACTATGATAGGATGTGTTCCTGTCTGGATGGGAGTCTTCCATCACTGTGATAGGATGTGTTCCTGTCTGGATGGATGTTCCCTTTTGACGAGTAGGTCAGATGTAAGTGCTAAAATCTCTCGTCACTATGATAGGATGTGTTCCTATCTGGATGGGAGTCTTCCATCACTGTGATAGGATGTGTTCCTGTCTGGATGGATGTGCCCTTCTGACGAGTAGGTCAGATGTAAGTGCTAAAATCTATCATCACTGTGATAGGATGTGTTCCTGTCTAGATGGATGTGCCCTTCTAACGAGTAGGTCAGATGTAAGTGCTGAAATATCTCATCGCTGTGATAGGATGTGTTCATGTCTGGATGGGAGTCTTCCATCACTGTGATAGGATGTCTTCTTATCTGGATGGATGTGCCCTTCTGACGAGTAGGTCAGATGTAAGTGCTGAAATCTTCCATTACTGTGATAGAATGTGTTCCTATCTAGATGGGAGTCTTCCATCACTATGATAGGATGTGTTCCTATCTGGATTGATGTGCCTTTCTGACGAGTAGGTCAGATGTAAGTGCTGGGTGAAGACCTACATGATGCGTAGGCCTACAACTAGCATGAAAAAGGGCTGGCTCTGTAGAACTTCCTGTGATGAGAAGAATCATGAGATAGCACCAGTGATGATCTAGATTGAGTGATGATCCAGATCCATTGATGACAGTCAGTGATGATCCAGATCCAGTCTAGTGATGTTGATCCAGATCGAGAGATGATCCAGATCTAGTGATGATGTTCCATGATGATCCAGATTGAGTGATGATCTAGATCCTGTGATGATGATCCAGATCGAGTGATGATGATCCAGATCAAGTGATGATCTAGATTCAGTGATGATGATCTAGATCAGTAATGATCCAGATCCAAATGAAGATGACTTATAGATGAATATGACTTGAAGATGAAGATGACTTTGAAGATGACGAATACCTGACGATGACCCAGATGATACAGAGAAGAAGACTTGTGCTGATAAATTGTGTCGAGAGAATACCTTCCTAGTTAAGAGGGAGTGTTGATGTAATTGTAACTTCGGAATGTATTCACTTGTATTTCTTATTGTAACCCAATGTTTATTCTAGGAAGTTTCTATAATGAGAAATTCATGTCAAGTCATTGTGGATAACCCTCCTATTGGTCAAGGGTTAAGGTCCCCATAGGTATGGGGCCCTTGGGTTATTAGACTATCCTAGTGAAGTCAACCCTAGGAGAGTCATTGTAAGTCAGGGAAATAGTCCCCACCATTGTGTTACCCTCCTATTGGTTGGAGGAGGCAAAGTCCCCACAAGTGGTGGGGCACTAGGGTTATTAGACACTCCTAGAGATGTCGGCTCTAGTAAGTAATTGTTAGGTGAGGCCGACATGATGGAGTGCACTTCAAGTGAATGGAAGAATATAAATAGAGAGTGAGGGCCTCTATATTTATCACTTGCAACATATCACTCACTCACTCAAGTGTGGAACATTAGTGAGGAAGGAAATACACTGGGACTAGACAAGAAGAATACTACTGCTGTCGGGAGTGCATCTTACTGTTTTGGGGCTTTTACTGTTTTGGTGCTGATTCTATCTTTGAGGAAGTTGCAGGGTTTTCTCCTTTATGGTTTCCCCGAGGAAAACTCTTTGTGTCTCTTGTCTCTTGTGATGTGCTTATGTTTTATTCATGTGCTTGTTATTCTCTCAGTGAAAAGATCCTAAGATCATAATGCTAGCTTATATGATGAAAAACTAACAGTCATGACCAGTTATTTAACCTAAAACAAATACTCCTCTCTACAGGATGATAAGACTTATAAGAAAATCTTCAGCCAGAGTAGGTGTATCCTATCATCAGTAAGCTATATAACCAAAAATGACTCCAGTTATTGTAAATAGGACAAGGACATTTCCCCATTTATGAGCAAAGCTCCCACCAACAGGCTTGGAGTTGTCCTTTATTATTTTATCAACACTCAAACTTAGACCCTTCCACACATACAAGAAACCCATAAGCCCATTATCAATAGATTTGATACAACAAAAGGGTAACTCTGTATAGATACCAAATATCATCCATTGAGTTACCATTTACCACAAACAAGGCATCATCAATCAAACCAGAAATTATGAGTGCATCGATTTAGAAACATCATTCTCTTTAATAAATATAGAGCTACTAAATCATCCTTTTAGTATCCTCGAAAACACATACTTATGCATAAATATACATGCCCTGAGTTCAATAAAAAGACAAAACAACTCAGCAATTCCAAGAGAACATGTTACCAACATTTGAACTGAGTATGAAAACACATCATTGCAAAAGAAACATTTTCATTGCTACATTCAATCATTCATCATCAGACAGAAGCATGTAAACACACATTCACCCAACTGTAGATATACTTTGATCTCAGTAAAATGCAGACACTTCAAACCAGAAACATAACCTGTTTGTAGAATGATCCAAAATAAATACTGAACAACCACATTCCACCCAACCATATATTAGGCACATAGGTTCCCCTTGTCCTCAATCACCCCTAAGGTAATTATGCATGCCAAGAGTGGTGATAGTCAAACTTAGAACCATTCTCCAACGGGTAGCCCCTTGTCTTACATAGGCAATGTCTCCTTCAGCTTACCAAAAACAAATATAGAGTGCTCCCCCAGGAAGCCACCCCCATCCTACTAAGCAATGTCCCTCTTATAGTTGTATTTTAGGTTTTTTGCAGCTCCTGGAATCTCTGTTCCACTGTCATTTCATTTCCTAGGGTGGGTCTCACGTCGTATTGGCCTTCACATGCCGGGTGCAACTATCTGAGAATGACCCTTCGCCTCCCCACTCTTTGCATGCATAATTTCTCATTCAATGTGGTTGTATTTCTCATTCATATTTTTGCATATAAGCATAATGTTTCAGTTACATTTGTCCTCCAAGGACTGATTGGCATATTCTAGGTTTTCCAATCATATTCAAGAAATAAAATAGTAAAATTAATATTACATAAAAATTTTGTGCATTGGGGGATATTACATTGTCATCTTAGAGAGAGAATTATGTAGGTGTTTCCTTCTCCCAGGTGACCTCATAGCCCAACTTGGGGGTGTCCTCTAAATAGAAAGAATATATACTAGACAGAGTCCCTACAACAGGGTGGAAAATTGCTCTTACACAACTAGTTTCTTGGATCTTCTTTGTTAAAGATAAGTATTATCTTTGTATATGATTTGCAATGATTTTATTATTATGCCTATGACAATTATTCTTTTAAATTCATGTGTTATGTGTGGATGGAGTTTATTTCCACTCTATATTTGTATCACAAATCTGCACACATATTTTAAATTGCATGAATTTGTAATATGGCCATTGGGTGAAATTTAGAATCTCGTAGTTAGTTAATGTCACCTCACATTGGTCGAATTGAGTGAAGTTGGTTTCTATATCATATCTATATGGGAAAAAATGCACACTTAAAGCATAAATTAGAAATTATTCTATGGATATCGGGTTCCATTAAGTGACGGATAAGGGGGGAATATTAGTTTGAATTAATTTCTAAATGGTCCCCTTATTGCCGAATTAAAATTTCATACAATTTTGAAATTTTTGAAAAATTAGGAATTTTTAAGTGATCCACACCCATGCCACGTGGACGACTGACATGGAGGAGCCATATGAGTTATAGGTATGATGAGGACTAGCCACATCAATACTTGATCACTATAATCCAACCCAAGGTATTTTAAGATCTTAACACTCTAGTGTTATACCCAATGTACCATGCAACCAAAGGAAAGTCACCAAGATCTTAAGGATGGGAAATCTAACCATTCGGAAACATGGAAGATAAAAAGTTGTGGTTGATAGCGCATCAAAAACATGCATGGTGGTTAATGGTAGAAGAGCGAGCCATTGGGAAGATATCTCTTTTCCACATATCATGTTTTGACTGGAAACGAGTGCCCCAACAACATTTTCAAAACCACTTTTGCAGTGAGACATTACCACTTCTTGTAATGGGATACCACCAAAACAATTGCACCCATTTCACCCAAGGAAAAGCAGTGTGGTACCTTGACATCTAGTAGAGGGTGACATGGACATGCCATAGGGAGATATCTAGGACATGTCTAACACATCACTAAGAGCATTTCATGGCATGCCAGCACCTTTCCATGTCAACAGAAAATGAAGTTGATCTTATGTACTATATTGCACAAAATTAAACTATTTACAAAAAATGAGGGTGCTTCCCTTGACCCAACCTACAGTAGCATAGGGAATCCACAAGGGGGAAATCCCACTTGACCCCCATCATCCTCCCCTAATACATTGAATACTTCAATGAAATTTTGGTTGGAAAAAATCAATAATGAAACTAGAATTTTTGCATTTTACTATCATCTTGAGATAGTGTTACACCTGTTAATAATTTTATAAAAGGTGACTGGAGAATCCAATAGAGAATTTGAAAATTGCTTAGTAATCTTGGTCATATGTATTAGTTGGTACAATAGAGAAGTTGTTTTGTTTCTCCATAGAGTGCTCATAAGACTTCGGTACTAGCATCTCACCTTAACACAAAAGGATATATAGGACTTGATATGAGTCACAAGTCATGACTTTATGTGACTAACAAGTACATAGAATGGCTCTTGATGTTGTACGTTCAACACTCCCTCTCAGTGAGGGAGATATTCTCTTCTTTACCTGACACTTTCTACCATACCAATATTATCTCGGAAGTATCTCAATTTTGTTAGTAACAACGACTTGTCCACACATTTGCAATCTGCTCATTAGTAGCTACGTACTGAACTTTTACTTTACATGACCATGACTTCTGATGAAGTGAAATTTCATGTCAATGTGTTTCTAATAAACATGAAACAATAGGTTTTTAGAAAGATTGAATTTAACACCTAATAATTGTATCCTCAATACTTTCACCCTAGTTGGTAGAATCCCAAGATACTCTACTCCTTAGAAGGTAGTACTATCAGCAACACACTTGTAGTACTCTCTAACATACATATTTCTTCTTAGGACTAGCTGCAATACACTTAGCTTTTGTATTACTAGTCGTAATACACTTAGCTTTTGTAGTACTAGTCATAATATACATCTCTTATCTCAGGATAAAACAATAGTTGTATAACACAATAGGTTTACCATGTATAAAATATAATAAAGAACCTGGTCTAATGTACTTCAAAGGTAATCAAACATATGCTTCGTAACAAGCATAAAATACAGTAGGTCTTCTAAATACTTTAAGATACCAACAAGCTACTTATACATAGTAGCACCTTCTAGATCTGATACAAAATGTACTTTATTTAAACTAGAAACCATGGATCTCAAATCCATTATGTACAAAACATTTTACAACACATTAAATGCGTACAAATCTCGCATAAGGAAAATATCATATTTCCTTTCAACCTTCAACATTTGTTGACTTCAAGAATCTTCTTCTATATGGAGAAGTTCTCTGTGAGATTTCCATTTTATGTGATGTTATTCAAGGTATGATCACTTCCATAGTGATTTCATATTCTTCTCTTTATACCACAGCACCCCAAATTAGCCAACTATGTGGCTAACTAACATCTCCAAGAGGTTTGACTGCTCTCTGACAATACTGACTATAACTCTTTTTGAGTATCCAATAGTCTCCCAGACTTTGACCATGTCTCTGCTCATGTGGATTCTCTCCACAAGATATACTATATCCCTTAGTTGTTTGAGTCATATACCATGACTTACTAGTGGGTACTTTATTTACTGCTTCCTGTGAAGACACATCAATACTCCCTCTTCAACTGGAGGAGTCATTTTGTACTATACCAAGATTATCCCAGACAAAGTCTTAGTATGTATGTTGGCAATGATGCTCATTTATGGATATGTATTGATCTACATAAGAGATATAACTAACTCATGTCTTACAGAAGATATGACTCACTTCTGTCATTCACAAGAAATATAACTCATTCTTGTCCACTCAAGATATATTACTCACTCTTGTATTACAAAATATGTGACTCACTTGTATCATTCACAGTAAATATAACTCATTGTTGCCCACTCAAGAGATATTAATCACTCCTGTCTTACAGAATATGTGACTCACTTCTGTCATTCACAAGAAATATAATGCATTATTCTCCACTCAAGGGATGTGACTTGTTAACGCAAAAATTCCCTCACTCAGCTCTACATGGCCTACACCACCCAAGGACACCCATGCACGACCCTCATTTGACCCCATACTGGGGAAAGAGGAAGTTATCTAGCAGGGATTTCTCCCTTGCTACAGGGCAGGAATGGCTACCTTCCGCTTATAGGATGGAAGGATAGGTTCCTGGTGGTGGATGCAGAAAATAAAAGAAAATAGAATAGAGAAACGAAATGAAATGAAAGAAAAACTAAACCCCTATGCAAACAAGGTTAGGTTTTAGCTCCAATACCCTGCAAGAACATGTTAGAAAACCTACAAACCAACAATGGAAACTTGCAAGCAAAGATGGGTTAGATAAAACTAAGTAAACAAAACAAAACAAACATTATACCTTCATTTGGTGGAATGGGCCACCATGCCCTAGCTTGGAGAAACACCTCTCTCTCTTGGAAATGGGGGAGCTATGGCTCAATGGGAGGATGGATGAGAGGGAGTGTGGGTGGCTTGAGAGATAAATGGTCTCAAGGCATCCACTCAGGCAGCATAATAGTATGCAAGGGAGAAGTCTCTTGAGAGTGACCCCCACCCGTCTATTTATAGCTTTTTTAGGGTTCTAAGCCCATGGTCAGGGCTTTAGCCCCTTTTTTGGGATTTTATCCCCTTTTGCTCAAACTTTAGCTCCTTTTAGGGTTTTAGGCTCCTTTAAGGGGTTTTAGCCCCTTTTTGGAGGCTTTAGCCCCTAGGAGAGCTATTTAGGCTCTTTTTAGGGGTTTTTATGCCCTTTTTCATGTTTTTAAGCCTTCTTGAGGGTGTGGGGGTCAAATGGGGTCAAATGAGGGTCATGCATAGGTGTCCTTGGGTGGTGTAGGCCATGTAGAGCTGAGTGAGGGATTTTTTGGGTTAACAGATTTCCCCTTGATGTGTGAGGGCAAGAGCTCATCGTATGGCCAATGGACATCATAGGATTTTCTGAGGAGAGGTGGTGCTTCCTAGGCTGGGGCATGGTGGCTTTTGTTTTTTGTATTAATATGGTTCCCATCAATGGGTGAGATACAAATAATGTGTGACATGTATATGGAAGAGGCAGGCATTCCCATGCTCGTAACAATGTCAAAATAATAATGTGATCTATGCTCCATAATACAAGAGCCGATCATATACAACTGATGATACATAGTGTTTTCCTCAATGAGAGGATGAATACAATATTGATATGAAGAACTGCTACGTTGGACCAATGGCATTCTCATTGAATGCTATATCTTCATGACTGATAGCCTGCTGGATCTGAAACGGTACATAGCTGTATGGACTTACTGATTGAGAGTCAGAGTCTTTGTGGTACAAGTATGTTGCATCAATCATAAATCTATATGGAAGCACTATTGGGGCTTCTAAACACTGTCTCCAACGCAACCCAAAAATCATAAGGGACATAACCTATTTAGGTCTCTCAAATAGACTCATCAATGTGCTAGAGTTAGGTGACATCTGGGGTCTTCGACTAAATATTGCATGGGCCAATACCCTGTACGAATCTCAACGATGCGATGATGTAGTTGGAGTCAAGCACATGAGAAACAACCATCCCAAGAGGCACTAAGGAATCCTCTCAAGTTGTCCAAGGAACTCATCAATGAGGTTAATGAAACCCATTAGAGGAAATTTCAACTCAAAATGGGCCTTTTAACTTTAACTCAAATTCCATGTCATCATGTGTTAGCCAATGAAATTGCTTTAAATTTGAAATACCGTATAGGTCTTAAACACTTTTTTGATATAAATTTGGGGATAGGTATCATAAAAAAACCTACTTTTTTTGTTTGTATTTTCAACATATATCCCTCTATTTTTATTCAAATTTCGATTGGGAGAGCTCATTGGATGCTGAATTAAATTCTGCATCCAATGAGTACCCACTCGGCATACTTTTTTACGGACCCCGCTACCGCATCCAACGAGTACCCACTCGGCATACTTTCAGGTATTTCTTGTTTTTGGGGTAGCGAGGTCCATCAAAAGTATGTCGAGTGGGTACTCATTGGATGCAAAATTTAATTTTCCATCCAACGAGCCCTCCCAATTGAAATTTGAGTAAAAAAACGGGGAGATATGTCAAAAATACAGACAAAAAAGTCATTTTTTTCTTTTCTTCCTCCAAAATTAATAAATATTATTTTATTATTTTAACTATTATTTTATTAATTTTTTTCAGGAGGCCCATTTTGAGTTGAAATTTCCTCTAATGAAGATACAGGGACCTCTGGGTCTATCCTCTGGAATATGTGTGTTGTCATCAACAGAGGGAGACCTGGCCCTAGTCAAGGCAATGGTGTTTCCTTGACCAGAAGCACAAGGGAGATAACCAAAAGATGTGAGACAATCTATGGACTGACCCACTTAATGGGGAAGGGAAAGAGTTGAATAGGGGTAGAGGGAGGGTAGTAGAATCAAACTTCCTTTGTTCAGAGTATGACGGCAGGGCGGACCAGGCAACGAATGAAACTGACTCATGGGAATGGGATCATAGCTGTAATACTGGGAATGTCACTGCAGATGTGAAATACTTGGGGGAGATAGATACTTTTGGTTCTAGTGGGCTCCAAGGAAGACACATTGCAGAGTACTCTGAACAAAGGTGACCCAAAGTGGGAATGCTACCAAACTATTATCTATCGGGTGGTTTCTAGAGACAGCATTATGGTACGATCTCATGGATTTTTGGCGAGCCCAAGAAAGTAAATGCTCAATGGTGCTTTCAATTTTAGAGAGTCTAAAAGCACGAAGAAGACTCCAGTGGGGGATCTTTTTCTTTGGTAGTCTCTAGTGCCCGAAAAAGGATAAAAGTATACATAGGAGAGCTCTCCCATCCTGTAGGGGACGACAGACATCTTTACCGTTGGTAGTCCAATTAGGCCAGAAAAGGTTAAACCTATACTAGTTGGACGATCATTCAGATAATTTTACGAGCATGAATGAAACCAAGTTTTCTCGGTAATATTTTCTTGATGAGAAGGCTAGAAAATATCTTAATGACAACCCATGGTGAGCTCTTTCGTAAAGTGCGGCCCCTCTGCCCGAGAAATCATAAAAGTATGCATAGGGGAAAGGTCTTGGCTTGAATATGCCAAGGTGGTCCTTTTCATTTGATGGTCTACACAGTCCGTAAAAGGAGATAAACGAGACGATGTAGATGCCCTTTCCTATACTTTAATGAGTAGGAAAGGAAGTAGTTGTGCTCGGCAATATTTTCATTCTTTTAGGAGTTAGAAAAGAGCTTAAAAGAAACTCTAGTATGGTAAATCGATTGCAATGGCATAGGTGGTGCCGCATGTGGGGACAGTGGATAGTGGTCCAAAGGTCATCCATGCAGTATGGATGGAGCAGGTGGCTCTTAAACATGCCAATACATGTATGGGATAGATCGTGGTAGAGGGATGTGAGTTGGTGTAGTAGAGGCACGTAAACCGAGGTGGCTCTCAGACATAGGTCAGGAGAGTTGTGTGTAAATTGTGGTGGATGAGCTTGACTACATGTGATGTGAGTGCAAGTCCATAGGTAGTTATATGCCAAATACATGCAAAGGAAATGATCTGTCTTCGGATGATGGTCCGGATATCTGCATAAGATGTAGTGGATGGAGTAGGCAGCTATGTGTTAAAAATCAAAATGATATTCCTTGATGGACGGTGGCCCGAGAGCCCACATGAGTAGTTGTAGGCAAGTGTGATGCAAGTACAGGTCTGAAGACACTTGTATCACCATGATGTGGCTTGTAAATCGAGGTAACTTCTGGGAAGTGGTCCCGAAAATTACTTATTAAACATGAGATGATGGTCTCATTAGAATATAGAGGATGAAATTTGAGCCCAGAGGTGTGAGAGGTGTCTCAAACAGGCTCCAAGTGACTCTGATTTAGCAGCTGCTTGTGCTGCCCCTGAATGGGGGTCTTTGATTTGTGGTAAAAACATTGCAAAACAAAAAATGGAAAAAAACTATGCTATAAGGGACTCGTAGTGGTTATATTAGGCATAGACTCTCTTGAGGTGGAACTTGTTGTCCAGCTTCTTCAAGAGTCAACCATCTAAGTCAGGGAAGAGGTATTCCCCCTTACCGAGATGAAGGTCATTGGCAAGGTGGGATGACAGAATCTAGTCTTTTATGGGAAGAACCGATTCCACACTATGGTTTAAAGGGAATGGGGTGAAACCAGAGGCGGTCTTACAGATCTCTCTATCATCGTGTAAGTGGTGCCATGATAGATCAGGTGGATCTTCCACAAGCGATGAGATGAAATGGCGTCTAGTGCTAGCGATCATGTAAATGGTATTGGTTGTTGTTTTTGTGGCCTTGCCCCCAATCTCTATTGGAGGAACAGGAGCAAGCCTGGAGATGAGAGGAGTCTTTGATGGACCCAGAGGTAGGTGCAACATCATGTCAATTGGCTGGACATGATCCAACACATCCAAGATGACTTCAACATTACCTACATCAAAAAATTTGGTCAATAATATTTTTTCATATTGGCATAGACATGTTGGAGACACTAATATGGTCATCATTTTGAAGGAAACTTCTCTTGTACTAGTTTCAATGTCGTAAGACTGTCATGGGAAAGGGAAGAGGTGACATAAATAAAACTATTTAGATTGGGAAAGGTATCCAACCATAGTATCATCCATTGCAACACCGTAGTTAATGGTGTTAAATACCCCATCAATACCCAAATAAGGGGTTGGTTGGATTGAATACAAGAGAAAAAAAGGGAATTTGGTTTGAAATCCATAGTCAGATTTAGTTTTTTTTCCAAGGAAAAAATATTACAATTAATTATAAAAGAGAAATAACATTCTTTACAGTCATATAGACCTAATCTATATCCTCACCTATTGATAGTTTGTGAGTATAAAAACTCAAGAGAAACTCTATCCTACAGGACTTAGATTTTTCAATAGTCATTTTATTTGTGCTTACAACACCCATAAAAACTACTACAAAATATGTTATTCATGGATAACAACAGAAATGAATAATCCCCAAGGATCATAGATAATGTTAGCAATTGGGGATGCATAGTTTAGATAGAGATGGGACCTGGATCATCATCCATGATGGTGTCATTTTGGCATTCCCTTTTTTTTTATTCACCATCACCCAATAAGATACCATCCTTTGATAAATGATCTGCAATTTGATTCATCTCTCTAAAAACCTGTTGGAAGGAGATTTCTCAAAGTTTAAAGACAATTATGATCAACTCTTAAGAAATAGGCCTAAGATATATATTCCTCGGTGGTATGTGATATTTCATCCAGTTAATGATCAATAAAGAGTCACCAAAAACTTGAAGTCTAATAATAAACTTAGGCCCTAGAGGTTAATCCCAAACCATGGCCTAGTACTAAAAAATTATTCATGGTGTTATACATCCCAAAATGGCCATCATATGCCACTCACAATCCAAAAGATTCCCTCTGCAAGGCCTATGTGATGGACTTGACCCTTGTATAGAGTTAAGGGTCATTTATATGGGTGATTATGGGTAAATGAATGGTAATTAAGGGTTGATTAGTGATCATTGAAGGGTAGTTTGTGGTCAATTATGGGTAAATAAGGGTCATTTAGGGGTAATTATTAGGTAATGAGTTGTGGTAATTAGGGGGTAGTTAGGGGATAATTAGTGGTAATTAGGGGTTAATACGAGGTCAATTAGGGGGTAGTTAGGGGATAATTAGTGGCAATTAGGGGTCAATTATGAGTTAACTAGGGGTAATTATGGGTCAATTATGGGTAAATAGGGTCCATATATCCCAAGGGCTTAGCTAAACCAAGGTTTACCATGATTTTGGGAATTTAGTTAGGTTCATGGCGGCATGTGCCCATTTCAAATCCTTGTGTGTGATGCACACTAGTCTACATCGATGGGTTTACTAGGGAATATGCCATATATGAATGTTTAGAAGCATACCTTGGGTTTCTCCACGAGGTTTTCCTTCTAAAAAAGTAGGGACCATTTAGAGGGCATCAAGGGTTAATTAGTGGTAAGCATGGATTATTTAGGGGTAATTAGTGGTCAAGTAGGGGTCATTTAGGTGCAATTAGTGGTTAACTAGGGGTAATAATTAGGAATCAATTATAGGGTAATTAGTGGTAAATTACAGTACTCTTCAAGAGGATGGATATTGAGAACATACCTAAAAAAAATATTTAGGGGTAGTGCTTATATCCCCCACCCAGTGCGGTTCCTTTCAAAATTTCTAGCATTATTCCAAGCGGTGTACCTAGATCTATACCTGGTGCTATGTTGGATGTTTTCTAGTTGCAATTCCTTGCTCTATACTTGGTGCTATGTTGAATTTTTTTCCTGTTGAAATTCATGGCACAATTCCTGTCACTAACCTTTGATTAATATATGGTGTTATGTTATTCAAGACGTTTTTTTGGAGGCTATTCTTGGCATTATATGGGATGCTTTTGAGGATGCTAATGGGATGTTAATTGGGATGCTAATTGGGATGATAATTGGGACGCTAATTGGGATGTTAATTGGGATGCTAATTATTGTCCAAAATAGAGCCAACTTTTAAAAAGGGATGATAATTGGGAGGCTAATTATGTTGGAGACATTTACCATCATACACACTCTTTTTGGTCAAATTGCCCTAGTTAAACCACTATCCTAAGTATAATTGACATTAATTGACATCAGTGGAGCATTAATTTCCATCATCCAGTCACACCCACGCCTACCTACAGTCAAGGAGGCTAAATTAGCCTTCTCCTACAGTCAAGGAGGCTAACTGGAGAACTCCAAGGGTGATCTGAGTGATATTAATGCACCTAATTGCTAACTGGTGGTTACAATCAGTTCAACCAGTCAGTTAAGGAGCCTCCTCTCATTAAATATATTATTTAATGATTATTTAATATTATTTAATGATATAGAGTCAACAGGGGCGCCTCCACCAACTTCTGATGATCAGTTTAGCTTCAGTTAACCTCATCAGGGTTCATTGAAGTCATGGAGCACTAGCACTTGATGGATGGCTTGATATGACATGTGTTTTATCTCCTTCAGTTGAGATTCACTCATTTATTGCACTCTGACTTCAGTTAGGATTTGGTGAGTCAATTAGGGTTTTGGCCAAGTGGTTAATTGAGTGTGAACTAATGGCTTATAGTCAGTTAATCCAAACTCATTCATGATTTAGAATTGCCTCCTTAAGTATTCGAATTTCTCATTGATTCAAGCTATTGCTTGACATTGGTATTGTAACCATTCATTGTTCATTAAATATACAGAGAGGAAACCAATTCCGGTTCCGATTAACACAATTTCATGAGTTATTTGTTGATTATTCTTTGATGAGATTGATTATTTATTCCTAGATCAATGTGCAAGAATAATATGGTATCAAAGCATATGACGGGACGAATATCTTTCTCTCAAAAACAACCTTTTTGATAGATTTCTCCATGAAAAGTGAGTAATAGCTCAAAATTCCAGCACTGCTCCAGAAGCCATGGCTTACCACTCAATATCCCAAGTAAATAACTTGTTGATCAAGCTTGCTTGATTGACTATGCTGGGTGTGATGAAAGCCTAGAATGTGCAAGCTGTCCGACCTTATTTTTCCCTTTTTGTTTTGATTTTTAGGTTTCTACAGGTGAAGCATTTGCTACAGCACATCCAGATGGCCTCCTCAGTAGAGCTCTTAACTCCATACAATTTCCACTCATGGAAAAATAAAATGGAGATTCAATTGTGCTCCAAAGGACTTTTTAGAGTCACCATGGACACTGAAGTTGAGCCTAGATCCACCATAGAAAAATCAATATTCTTGAATAAGAAGGATGAATCCTTCGGTTTCTTGTGCCTCTCTATTTCCGAAGACCTTCTCTTCCATCTTTCGGATCTTAAGACACTGAAATAAATATGGGACAAATTGGAATCTCTATACGGAAGGCATGATGACTTGAGAGTTTACCAACTCTAAAATGAACTCATGTCTCTCCAACCTTCCAATTTCGAGACTCTGAATGATTTCTTTACAAAGTTCAAGCATACTATTTTACTCTTGAAGCAATGCAAGGTGGAGAAGGAGGATGATCAGATCATCCTTGCCATCCTCTCCAAAATCAGGGCTAATTATTTAGTTTTTGTTTCTACATTCCGTACAGGGAAGCTCACAACCCCCAAATGGAATATGCCTACACTCAATGCCTTCATTGAGTCCCTAACTAATGAACATGACAAGCTTGTCCAGATGGGGATCATCCGATCTTCCTGTGATCAAGCCCTCCATGTCTTGGGGCCCAAATATTTGAAGGGTAAAGGAAAGTAGCAGAAAAATAAAAAAACTAAATTTGATGCTCCCAAGCCTAGAGTTGAAAACCAGCAGCATGATCAATCTTTTGGTTCAAGGAAGAACAAAGGACAAGGGCACAATAGGAAAGAAAAAGTAAAGTGTTCTTCCTACGAGAAGGGTTTTCACCATAAACATGTCTGCATGAAGAAAAATCTTGATGAAGCAATCTCTCTCCTTGAGAAGAATCACATCAATCTTCCGGAGAGCTTTCGGAGGAGAGATCACCAAGATTGGGAACCATAGCATGAGAAAGGTCATGCCCTCATGGAAAGCACTTCAAAGTCCAAAGCACTACTGATTGACAGTGGAGCTTTGAATCACATGATGGCTGAAAAAGACTCCTTTTCATCCTTGGAGACCGGCAAATCCATCCCCATCCACATGGGAGATGACTCCACCATCATTTCTGAAGGACAAGGTACTGTAGATCTAGAAAATGGTTTTTTCTCTAATGTTTTGTATGTACCATCCCTAGCAGCAAATCTCCTTAGTGTCTATCAGATGACACATATAGGAATGCCTAAGAGAGTCTCTTTCAGCACAAATGATGTTGAGATAACAGAAATTGCATCCGGGAAACTCATTGCTAAATGCCTTGCAAACCATCATGCAAAAGCCTATGAGTTCTCTCACTTTGTTGTGGATGCAAATCCCACTGCTCTGCTAACTCATGGAAATGAGGTTAGTAGGCTGTGGCATGAGAGGTTTGGCCATATTAATTTCAAATATTTGTAGGAATTACAGAAATACTCCATGGTTGAAGGCCTCCCAATCATCAAGGCAACCACAGGAATTTGCAAGGGCTGTGTGATTGGAAAACACCCTAAGCACAAGTTCGATCGGGGGAAGGCAAACCGAGCTACAAGAATATTGGGGCTAATACATTTTGATATCAGCGGTCCGATGCCTGTCACATCCATGAATGGATCAAGGTACCTCCTTACTTTTATTGATGATTTTTCAAGGTATACATGGTTTTTGTTTCTCAAAAAGAAATCAGAAGTATGTGAAAAAATTTCTGAATTGAAGACCTTGATCGAAAGTGCCTCTGGGATTAAGATCAAGATCTTGAGATCTGATAATGGAGGGGAGTATTTCAGTAATGATTTTCTGTACATATTTTCCTAAAGTGGTATTCAGGTCCAGCATTCAATTTCCTACACTCCCCAGCAGAACGGAGTAGCGGAAAGGAAGAACCGATCTCTCAAGGAGATGACCACCTGAATGTTGGAGTCAAAGAAGCTTGCTGCAAATTTTTGGCTGAAGCCATGCATGTTGCAGCATACATTCAGAACAAGGTGCCACACTCATCCGTGAAAGGAAAGACTCCTTTCAAAGCATACTTCAGACATAAGCCGGATGTGTCGAACATACGGGTGTTTGGGTCCATTGCATGGGCCTAGATTCCGCTTGATAAAAGAAGGGATTTGCAACTGCAAAGCATAAAATGTCTATTTATTGGGTATCTTGTTGAATCTAAAGGATTCAAGATTCTAGATATCAATACCAAATAGATCATCATCGGGATAAGTGTCAAGTTCGATGAGTCTCTTCAGGAGGTGGAACTAGTGAAGGAGAAAATTGTTGAATTTCCTTCCTATTCTACTGAATATTTGGATGATGAAATTGGGGGTGATGACCCTGATTTGGATCCTCTGATTTTTTATATCAGTGTGCATAAATCATCAGATTCCGAATCATAACTTTAAGTGCAAAATCATCTTCCTACATGGGCCCAACAGACACTCTCACCCGCAGGAGACAACATTGGAAATCCAGATGATCCAAGGAGAACCCGGTCTGATTTCCAAAGAGTAGGTATTGCGCTCTCTTGTTTTGATAATTTTCTATCTGAAACTTGCTATTTGATGATTATTTCAGATCCAAAATCCTACTACCATGCTCGGAATGATCCGAGATGGCAAGTTTCCATGGATGAAGAGATGAATTCTCTTCAGAAAAACACTACTTGGGAGCTAGTTTCTCTTCCTCTGGGAAGGAAATTGGTTCAATGCAAGTGGGTGTTTCAAACAAAGGTTTCTGCTGATGGAAGCACCTACAAATATAAGTAAATTATGGTATAAAAATGTTTCTCTCGGGTCCAAGGAGTGGACTACCATGAGACCTTTGCACCGGTTGCAAAAATGGACTCCATCCGCCTTGTTTTGGCTATTTCAGCATCCAAGCACTGGGAGGTGCATTACATGGATGTTAAGTCAGCCTTTCTACATGGATATCTTCATCAGGAGATATACATGAAGCAGCCTAAGGTCTACATCACTGATCCATCTTTGGTTTGCAAGCTAAAGAAGTCACTATACAGGTTAAAACAGGCCCCAAGAGAGTGGTATTCCAAGATGGATGCCTTCCTTCTCTCGCAAAAATTTCAGAGATGTATATCAGATCCAAATGTGTATTTACAGAAGCATTATGGTCATATAATTATTGTTTTTTTATATGTTGATGACTTACTGATCACAGGTAGCACAGTTTCCTCCATTTCAGCCATCAAAACTACTCTCCACAATGCCTTTGAAATGAGTGATTTGGGGCTTCTAAAACAATTTTTGGGGCTCGAAATCGAGCAAAATTATGATGGGATTATGGTCACTCAGTCCAAATACATTTCAGAGCTGTTATTCAATATTAACATGGCTAAATGTAGGCCTGCACCATTCCCTTTCCTTTAGGGATCATCCTTGAAGAAGGAAAACACAAACCTCCCATGGACTGGACTATCTATCGACAGCTAATTGGTAGCTTGTTGTACTTGACACATTCTAGGCCTGATATTTGTTATGATGCAAATGTTGTATCAATATACATGCAGCAGCCTCATGATATTCATTGGAAGGCAGCCAAGAGGATCCTTTAGTACATTCAGGGAACCAGGACCTACGACATTCACTATGCTGTAGACTCTGAGCTAAAGCTGGTTGGATACACAGATTTCGATTGGGCAGGTGATTCTAATGATCGGAATTCAAATTTAGGATATGTATTCATGTTTGTTGGTGGCCCCATTTGTTGGTCAAGCAAAAAGTAGGCTGCCATAGCACTATCTTCAGCAAAGGCCGAGTATAGAGGAGTGGTGAATGCTTGCATCTAAGCAGTTTGGTTGCAAGGCATTCTTTCAAAGTTTGATCTTGGTAGTACTTTGTCCACTGTCCTCTTTTGTGACAACCAGAGTGCTATTAAGATATCCATGGATCTAGTTACCAGGCAGAGGACCAAGCATGTAGAGATTCACATGCACTACATCAGGGAGCTAGTGCATGACAGGATTATCATTCTGCAATACTGCTCGACTGATGAGCAGATTGTAGACATATTCAGCAAGATATTTTAAGAAAAGAAGTTCACTTACCTCCGTTCACTATTGGGGGTGAGTTCATCAGGGTGATCCAGACTACTTTCAGTGTTTAGCTTGAAGGGGGGATTTTCCCACTGGGTTTTCCCTCTTTTCCTCACTTAGTTTGTTTTGAGCATTGTTTCAGTTTTAGCTTTGTACAGGGTGACCGTATGGCCTTATTTGCTGGGGCCCTAGCATTTTTATGCATCTATGTTTTCTAACTCTTCCTGAGTATAGCTTAAGGGGGGGTGTTGAAGACATTTACCATCATACACACTCTTTTTGGTCAAATTGGACTAGTTAAACCACTATCCTAAGTATAATTGACATTAATTGACATCAGTGGAGAATTAATTTCCATCATCCAGTCACACCCACGCCTACCTACAGTCAAGGAGGCTAACTTAGCCTTCTCCTATAGTCAAGGAGGCTAACTGGAGCACTCTAGGGGTGATCTGAGTGATATTAATGCACCTAATTGCTAACTGGTGGTTAAAATCAGTTCAACTAGTCAGTTAAGGCACCTCCTCTCATTAAATATATTATTTAATGATTATTTAATATTATTTAATGATCTAGAGTCAACAGGGGCACCTCCACCAACTTCTGATGATCAGTTTAGCTTCAGCTAACCTCATCGAGGTTCATTGAAGTCATGGAGCACTAGCACTTGATGGTTGGCTTGCTATGACATGTCTTTGATCTCCTTTAGTTGAGATTCACTCATTTATTGCACTTCGACTTCAGTTAGGGTTTGGTGATTCAATTAGAGTTTTGGTCAAGTGGTTAACTGAGTGTGAACCAATGGCTTACAATCAGTTAAGCCAGACTCACTCATAATTTTGAATTGCCTCCTTAGGTATTTGAATTTCTCATTGATTCAAGCTATTTCTTGACATTGGTATTGTAACCATTCATTGTTTATTAAATATACAGAGAGGAAAACAATTCCGGTTCCGATTAACCCCATTTCATGAGTTATTTGTTGATTATTCTTTGATGAGATTGATTATTTGTTCCTAGATCAATGTGCAAGAATAATAAATTGGGATGCTAAATGGGATGCTAAATGGGATGCTAATTGGGATTCTAATTGGGACGCTAATTGGGACGCTAATTGGGATGCTAATTAGCATCCAAAATAGTGCCAACTTTTAAAAATTGACGCTAATTGGGATGCTACTTGGGATGATAATTGGAATGCTAATTGGGATTCTAATGGGGATGCTAATTGGGACGCTAATTGGGATGCTAATTAGCGTCCAAAATAGCACCAACTGTTAAAAAGGGGTGTCAATTGGGATGTTGATTGGGATGCTAATTGGGACCCTAATTGGGATGATAATAAGGATGCTAATTGGGACTCTAATTGAGATGCTAATTAGCATCTAAAAGAGCGCCAACTTTTAAAAAATGGATGAAAATAACGCCATTAAAAGTGCCATTTCGTGGAAAAGCATCCACTTTGTCCAAAAAATGATGAAAAATACACTAAAAGTGATAATGGATGCTAAAAGGGAAGCTAAAAGAGATGTTAATCATAGGTTTTTGTTGTAGTGGATACTTAGAAAGGGAAAATAAAAGAGGTTGTCAATTCTACTGAAGAGATCCCATCACTAAAAGATCAACTCTAGAAGCTTCAAGGACAAAGCGATGAAGACTGCAGAATAACTAATGAACATAAAAAAAAATTCAACTGAACAACTCAAGATCGTCGCTCTTAAAGAAAGAAATTCTAAGTCCAAGAATTTGATTGACGATCGGGAGATGCATTTGAAGGAAAATGATCAATAAATTGAAAGGCTACAAACTCAACTTAGGATGAATGACGTGTTTTCCAAAAGTGTAGAGGTGTTAAGTGATATATTAAGCAAGCAATGATCATATCCTAATAGGTACGGTATAGGATATAAGGATGACACTGACAAAATGGAAGTATGCATCGAGAAAAGAAAGAGACAGACTGAAACCATTACATGCAGTAAATGCACAAAAAATGGACATACTGGGAAGACTTGTAAAATCTCAATTTGTTACAAGTGCAACAATATTAGTCACAAATTTTGAAGTTGTATATTTCAAAAATTTCGGAGAAAGAAGAAAAGTGATGATGACCAGCCAGTTCTCTATAAGAGAAATGATCTAAATCAAAGAGGAAAGTGGTGTAGGATTTGGAGGAAGAAAATTGACAACTTAAAAATGGTTAAGAATTTCAAAGTAATGGGAAGTCTATACTCTCAATATTTGCACTTCATCTCTAGATTGATCCCTAAACATATGAGCATGTTGTAGTAAAATATGTGTGCATGAAGATACTACGACAAAAACAAGAGTAGTTATAATTCAGTAAAGTAGTGATCATAGTGGTAATTAAATGGCACTAAACGATCAACTGAATCTAGACCATTTCAACCATTTTTTGAAATTTGAAACGTTCCAACTTTAACCAATTATACTAGGAAATGAGAACTGGACACAGTTCTCATTTTTCTCTCTCCTAATTTTAGTAGCTATTATTACCTCCGTTTCAAAAAGGGTTGATACCAGTATCACAGATTTTAATTTTGAGGCAGTTTTTTGGGCATTTGAATTATCTTTGTCGTAAAATATTTTTAATTTCTATTTTCAAGTGGTTTTTTTAGAAATTTAACAAAATAACATACATTTAGAAGAAAGTTATAATGAAAAACATATACATCTTGCAATTTTTCTTTAAAATAAGACATTTTTATGGACAAAACAAGACATTTTTAAAAACAAAACGAGACATTTTTATTGACAAAACTGTAAAAAATTACAGAAAATAAAGACATTTAAAACCATTTTCAATGGATTTTTCAGATATTTTTTGTATAAAAATGATACCATTTTATATTATTTCCAAAAAGTGATGATTCACATAAATTCAAGGAAAACTATATCATATATTTGTAAATAACATATTAAAAACATTATATATAGAAATTTTAATTCTAAATTAAAGTCTAAAAGTCAAAACATTACTAATATACCTTATCAAAAAGTTCTCAAAGTTAACATTTTCTTCAAGACATGAAACTAATCAACAATATCATGCAGGCCAAATTCTTCAACGAAATTGGAATTTTCTGAGCTTGCATTTCTTCAGGGACATCATTGTCCTCTTCGATTGGGTATTCTATCTCTGCAAGATGCCCAAAGTGCTCATTTACAAACATCCCTCCTAAGTTGGGTTGAGGCTCTTTTGACATCTTCACAAGTGTTTCATTAAAATTAAAAAAAATTACATTAAATAAAATTACATCGGTATTACATTAAATTGAATTGGTCAATGCAAATGACCAATTCAGCGTATTCAATGCATTTATTCAACCTTTTTCATGATCTCTATTAGTGTCGAATTATTTTTACCCAATGAACGCAAATGGCCAATTCAACTTATTCAATGCGTTGTTTTTGTGAATATACATAATGACTTCTTGCAAATGATGCCATGTTCATTATTGTCACAAAATATAGTAAATAGAGCAAAGCCATTGTTTTTATTACAATTGCATATTTAAAATTTTCATTTTTATGTTTTTATGTTTTTATGTTTTTGTGGTTAGGAAAATCTAAATTAGAAAGCATAATTGCTATAAGTTTTTATCTTATATATGATTCTTATTATTATTTAATTGTAATGGAAAATTAATTAAAAAAACAAACAAACCACCCAAGTCATGTACAAAATAAATATTGATATAGATAGTTGACATAGCAGGGCCATGGTTGCTGAATAATAAGAACTGTAACAATATATACCAATTGTTTTGTTATTGAACGTAGTAATATATATTGTGCATACAATCTAGTAATGATTGTTACTGTGCGACGCTAGAGAACCCGTAGCCATAGTTTGAGTTGCTCCTAACTACCGAAACACACCCGTCGAGAAACACATTGGAAGTTGAATGGTACATTCTCAAGATTTTAGTGGGAGCCAAGACTCTGAAACTCCTCCCTTATCCCTCCCTCCTCCCTTCCTCACATCCGTTCTTCACCCTCCTCCGCCCTCTTCATCTGTCTCACCCCCTCCCCATGGCCCTCCTCATCCCTCCTCCACCCCCTCCACTTTTTCCATTGAGCTTACTTGGGTGCCAAAGGGCCGCCCCTCACGAGCGGCGATGGTGGGGACGGGGTAGGAGGGAAGAAGATGGGG
>LPNX010593470.1:496026-528151 GCA_001517045.1 Pseudotsuga menziesii | reverse complement strand
GGGTGGGTGTGTTTTAAAATTTGTTAATGTAATGTTGTTGGGGGTTTAGGGGGTTAGGGTGGGGGTGTGTTTTAATTTTTTTTTAATGTAATTTTTTGGGGGGGGTTCGGGGTTAGGGGTTTCATTTTTTTAATTTTTTATTATTATATCCAGTCCATCATTTGCAGAAAATACAAATTTTTTTAATTGAAACTCTAAAGGATTTTTTGAATATTTATATGAATTATTTGTTCTTGTATGGTCTAATATATGATTTCATTATGAATCACATCATAATTTCTTTGATTTTATATGGTTAGAGTGGTGAAATTATTTATGAAATATTTGTTTTTGTTTAATATGCAAGTTTCAAAACGTTGTAATTTATCTCTTGAAGGAAAATATATATTTACCAATTAGAGGTTGATTTTAAAGTTTTTGTAAACAATTGTATGGGATGTTTAGGCCATGGATCCATTTTTTACCCTGAAAAAGAAACTGTATATATTGATATCATTAATGTAATCTAACCTAAAAACTTATATCATATAGATTCTTCCTCACGTCATATCATATAACATTCAATCTAAGTTGTACTAATCTCATTATATCAATTCTTTCACATTTCATATCATATAACATCCAACCTAAATTATACAAATCTCATTGAACCTTAACCTTATCAACAAAACAACTTGGACATGCTAAGCTCTTTCAGAAAATTTATTCTTTTACATTACTCCTTTAAATCTTATTATATTTAAATGACTATGTATTTCCATTTATATCTTTTTTATAACCATGTTTATTTATTTATTAGCTCTTTTATTTATTTTCTCTACTTCTATCATTTAATTCTCTTTCACTTTCTTTTATTCATTATGTCTATTACCTTTTTATCTTTTTCTTTTTTTCATTCTACCACATTTTCTCTCTCCTACATTTTATTATATATTTTTTTTCTAGTTTTCATATATTTACTTTTTATTTTATTTTTAATTATATATTTGTTATATATTATAATTATTTTACATGTGTTGTTATATATTTTCTTGATACTTTCTTCTTCCTTCCTCATTTATGTAGTCTAATTTTGTTTTATTTGGGTCATAATAGGTTGAAAAACACTATTTTGATAAAATCTACTCGAAATTCTTAAAAATACGCGTACTAAATCTATTTCTACCATCAAATTTGAGATTAAAACATAGTAATATTCTTGTTTTGCAAAATGAAAAACACTAGATTCTAGGAAAAAATGGTCATCCAATGTGGATCTTAGAATTTTTAGGCATCTCCTTTATTTATTATTTTTCTCATTAATTTCAATTTTGTGTTTTTATTTCCGTAATTATGTTTTTAACTATTATTTTATTTTCTACTTTTACTCCTATTTATCTTTATTATTATTTTATTGCATTCAACATAGCCAAAATTATCATGGGTTTGGATGTTGAGATGTCAAAATTATCATGGGATTGGATGTTTCGATGTTTAGGTTAAATGGTTGATGAAGAAGCCAAAATTATCATGGGTTTGGATGTTTGGGTTAAATGGTTGATGAAGAAGGTGATTATTGGTAAATTCATGGGAAAAATGTGAAGGGTGAAATCTTTAAAAGTTGGATGAAGCAAAGTTGAAGATCAATTATATTGTACTCTCAATTTTTTCATCATTATCATGGGATTGGATATTCAGAAGTTTGGATTAAATGGTTGATGAAGAAGCCAAAATTATCATGGGTTTAGATGTTTGGGTTAAATGGTTGATGAAGAAGGTGATTATTGGTAAATTCATGGGAAAAATGTAAAAGGTGAAATCCTTAAAATTTGGATGAAGGAAAGTTGAAAGTAAAAAAATTTCATATATTAGTATAAGGTGGAATATGCTTCATTTGTAAAAATGGACTGAGATGCTAGGAAATGTACGACAATGGGGTCACTTCAGGTTGGATGGAAGTCAAGTTTTGATCCTAGATTAGAACGAATTTATATACATCAAATTTGGTAGGTGCTTCTTAGATTCCTAATGGAATATGGAAAAAGGTTATTTTTGAAGGTTGTTTAATCACTTTGGAGGATAATTATTGGTTTAAATGTGACTATATGGTATTTAAATTATTAGTTGAAATGAATTTAAGATATGGTACATCCCAATATATATTGAAATAAAATGGGATTAGTGTTTATTTTCCCATAAATTGGATTATTGGAAGATCTTTTATCTGCAATACATGTCATTATCTGCAATACATGTCATTAGATAAGTCATTTTTTGAGGAATGTATATACCTTAAAAGGGATAAAAATATATGAGCCAAGAAAAGAAACCAATTGAATAACTGAAATAAATATATCTTCAATATTAATGGATAAAGAAAGCAAAGAAAGGGGTAGGTGAACCTCGAAATAGAGTGAAACTAGAATTTGGAAAAAATACATTAAAAAAAAAAATAAAGGTTAGCTTTAAGGAACTCATTTAGAGCCTCGTGATCAAATTCTCATAGAAAAAGATGAAGGTAGGACTAACTCAATTCTTTATCATTGTGTTATATAAATACATTAAATTTCCCCGCTTTTTTTCTAATGGTTGGGAGGGTAGTTTATATTTTAAATTATGAAGGTCCCAAAGAGCCTTAAATCCTCTAAGTTTTCAAGTAGGAAGCTTGAATTATAGAAATCTTTATAATCTATTTCCGAGGGTTCGATGATTTTCTCAATTCTGTTGATAAAGGGAATTTAGAACCAACCGTGTTTCCAAAAAAAATGACCTAGAGAAGAATATCCTAGATTTTCGTAAGTTTGGAGAAAAAATCAAATAAATAAGGTTTAACATTTAAAGGTCTAGGAAAAAGAAGATTGATATAAAATACCAAAACCTTATGTAAAATCCACTTATTAGTCAATATTGAAGAAGGAAGTTGTGAATATTTTCGGGTTCCACACGGAGAATTGACGATAGTTTAAAGTTAAATCCGAGTCCTATAGGAGGGGAATCTTATATTTCACTTAGAAAAATCCCAAGCAAAAAACAAAGTAAGGCGAGGGAAACACATACTACTAATGCTATGCTAGGGATCTTAGAGAAACCAAGGCCTTTTAATCAGTTCCAAGATGATTATATTATCATTAAATTAAAAAGGGGTTATGGTTGCTCCCATGTTACAAGTCCTTAAAGCACTAGTAGTTATGTATAAAATTGATGTTCTTATAATTCGTGAATTCGTGAAATGGTGAGCTTAGACCCTAAGGTCAAAAGAAATGTATTTTTTTCTTTTTTTTACAAAGTTTAAAACAAAATTAAATAATTATCTATTTAAATATATTAAAAAAATATTATATAAAAATTTAAAATTAAGATATTTAACTAAAATTAAAAATGAAATTAAAGTTAGTTTGTTAAACCCTTAATTGGGTGCATGATGGTGCTAGTCATGAGGTGAGAGAGGTGAGCAAGCTCTTGTCATTTACCTGGAATCTCTTACTACAACTATGCCTTATATTTATGAGGATGCGACAACTAGATCAAAACCTTAACACTTGTCCATCAATCCATCCACCAATCATGTGCATCAAGCATAAAGAGATCGTTAGGTAATATAGAGGAGGATTGGTAATTATGATTCCTCAACATTATTTGATGATCCACCTTTGGAATTTCCCAGTGAAGGACAATAGAATGTTAACGTTTTGCATCGGAAGCTCAAACTCATGATGGTTATGAGGAATGAGACAACCAAAATGAGTGGGTTTATCGAAACTTTGAATAGAGTTATTTTGCAAATCTCTTGGATTTGGAAATAACTATTATTAGGTTGTATTTTTCCTCAAAAGACCCTCTTTGTCAATGGATAATCAATGATGATTTTATTGAGATGTGAAATCGGGGTTCCTTACAGAAACCTTGGAGATACAATTGCACTTCACCATGTTGGGATACTAGCACACAATGAATAAGGGTCATACTGGTGAGAAAAATTAGGAGTTCTAAATTAGGTCAAGGTGTCCATAAGGGAAGAGGATTCAACCATCAACCACGAATTATGTAGGAGGTTGAGGCCTTGGTACATTATCGTAGTGTTATCGTAGGTACACATCGAGGAGGATCCGAAGGAAAATTGAGGATGCAGAAGAGTGGGTTAAATAGGAACATGAAATGATGGGTGATGACTACATTCAACATGACATACAATATTGGATTCCTAATATAAGGAACTTCCATGTACTATTGACATGAGATATTTTCAGATGGTGTTTCTTTACTAGCACACAAAATCTCAATTTGGTAAAGTTTTGTTGGATCACGAGGAGAGAAGCAAGGAAATTCTCTTGTAGGTTGATGAACTACATGATCAAACATGGTATATGAAGAAGGAACTCCAAGATCAAATGAGGTAGATGAACACAAAAATGAACTTGATACCATGGATGAGAAATCTACCAAGGATGAGAATCCCCCACCCATGTTATCCCGAGAGGCACCCGTCAACTCCATTGTTGATGATGAAGAAAAATTCCCTTAGCACAGAAGGATTCTAGTCTATTCATTATCATAGTTATGTTTTTGAACTTTTTTTAGAAATTGTTATAATACCTAGGATAGGCATAACATAGAAAATAAATGGATATTCAAAACCTCTTTCTATAGAGCTTTGAGGATCCCTACTAATAATGTATTGTTTTATAGTTGCGCGAGTTTCCCTTGTGGTTGACCGGCTCGAATGACTAAGTAATTTTTCCCTTCTTAATACAATTAGTTAGCTTAAGAAACAAAGTTAGTTTTTTAAGACTAAATTATTTGAAACATATTATTATATAATTTGATATCTATTTTAAAATTCTAGGGTGGGAAATTGAGATTCAACGACTTGTAGGTGTCATTTTATGGTCTACTTTAATAGCGATTTGGGTGTATAACTTTCTTGAGCCTATTTAGAACCTTACATAACTAGTTTTGGGGTCAAATATTTGAGAACAAAGTCTTTAGCCTCTCCATGATGTTCTACATGTGGAGAACTTGCCAACAAACACATAGGGAGCATTACAACAAGGTAAATCCAGAGGCTCCATCTACCTTTGTATGAGGAAGTTATGTGTATCTCAATTTGACCTTTCACCACCATGGTATCCAATGGATGCATCTTCAACTCCCATTCCTTACATATGTGGAGTTAGTGAGGTGTAGACTTAAAAAAAGATTACAGAGATTCCAAAACCCTAACATTAATTAGGGGTTAAGACATGCAAAAACTCTAATCCTAACCCTAATCATATGCATCCACACAATGTTAAATATTAAATATAAGTTGTTATGAAAGGAAGCCATTCCATTCCTATTGTATTGTTTATTGCTTCATATTTGAGATCAACCTCTAAAAAGTGAGATATTGAATATGTATCCATAAAAATTACAAAGTAAGCAAAGTAAGTACAGTTTATCTGTACAATATATTAATAACATTAAATTTATAATTCAAACAAAACATTACATAATAAAAATATTATAATATCAATAAAGTGTTAAATTTTCCTAAATATTTTTTTAAGTTAGTTTTCTATTTTTTTTAATATTTTATTTTTAAGAATTAATATAGTTTTTATAATTGTTAAAATATTTTTGAGTTTTTTAATATTTTACTTTTAATAATTAATATAGTTTTTACAAATGTTAAAATATTTTTGAAATTTCAAAACTATATCTATATAATTTTATTTTTTACTAGAAGGAAACAAAATTTTGTTTAACAACAAATAATTTTGCTTATTAAGTTAAGATTGATTGGATATTAAAAGTTGGTAGTGTTAGATGAAAAAGGATCACTGAATTTTATTAATTTTTTTATTAAAGAACAAATAATTTTGCTAAATTTATTATTATTAAGTTAAAATTATTTGCTTATTAAAAGTTGGTGATGTTATGGATAAAAAAGGATCACTGAATTTTATTAAATGAATATTCATCTACTTGATTTAATAGATCTTTAAAAAAAATGGAACAAATCAACTTCATACATTTTTTGGAATTAAAAGGTTAACTTATGAAGAGTGTAAGGTTGATCTTTTTCTTCCTTGAGACATGTATATACCATTGATGAATTCCTACATGAACGAACCTGTTGACTATTTATGGAATAAGGAGATGGTCTCTTTGTATTGTTTTGAAAAAAAATATTCAAAATTTTGAATATATTATTTTTTATTTTTTATTTAATAAATCAATTTTGAAATTTTAAAAGTTTTCATAATTTTGATAATTTTCGAAATTGAATGTTATAATTTAATATATATATATATATAACTTTAAAGAAACTCGAAACTTTAAAACACAACTTTTTACGGATCCATTGAGTTTTATCAGTAGATCAGGTATTTTATCCCTGTGCCTAATTTATGCTTAATAAATTAGGGTTTGAGAATGGATACAAATTTAAACACAACTTTTTACGGATCCATTAAGTTTTATCCGTAGGTCAGGTATTTTATCCCTGTGCCTAATTTATGCTTAATAAATTAGGGTTTGAGAATGGATACAAATTTAAGAAATTAGGGTTTGAGAATGGATACAAATTTAAGAAATTAGGGTTTGAGGATGGATACAAATGTAAACAACGTGTTCCAAAACAAAAATCTGTGTATTTATAACAGCAAAAATCACAGATCGGTTGGTGCAACTGTAACAATAACTTTTCATTTAATAAAGTGAGACGCAATATAAGCATGCGCACTCAGCGATGGTGGTGGATGATTGTACGACGCAGGAGAGATACATTAAATGAGAACACTTAGGGTTGGTCCATGAAAGAGATTGTTCTGTTCTGTTGGAGACCAAAAGTCGATAATGACATCATGGCATATGCACACACGACGATGGGGACGAGATGAATTAAGTAAAAACCAGAAATCGCTCCCTCCCTCCCTGGGATTCTCATGCCATGAACGAAACTTTACGTTGCGATTACCTTGGCGCTCTGAATTATCCAAGAAAAAGTGATAACGATGGCTGATGTGTTCTTATCCTCCTTGCTTTTTTATGGTTTTTCTTATTTTTTCTTTTCATGCATTGCACTGCAAGATTTGACCATTCTGCAAGTACACGCTACTTCATGTTTAATGGCTTTCTAACTGTTCAGCATTCGTTCATGGGATATTCGTAATATTTATATGACATAAAGAACTACAGCTGGGAGCCAATGTTCATTCAAATGCATTATGATGATGGTGGCACTGATGTAGACTTTACATAAACATAGCATAATGTTTGGCGTTTTTCACATCTCTAATTTCTTAATATTAAATGGGCTTATGCGTGGTTGACATTTTACAGAACCCATGTGAATGGTAGTACTACTGGTGGTGTTGAACGATCAGTGCCCAAACTCTTTGACACTCTTTGACTACTCACTCCTTTATTAATATTAGGTATTAAAAAATTCATGTTAAATGATCAGTGCCTAAATTTTTTGAATACTTATTTTATTATTATTAGGTATTGGGTATAAGTTTCGTGACATAAACTAATCACCTTCCAAAATCTTAACTTTAACCATTAAGACTGAAATTAATAGCTGTCCTGCCATGCCATGCATGTATACGTACATTTCTAAAGTCATTTCATGACCAAAGGGTTTGAAACTTTTGGAATTGGCGCTTTGGGTATAAATTTAATGGCATTTCTAAACTCAATTTATGGTCGTAGTGGATCCAAACTTGTGTAATATGTGTATGGGTAGATTTAATCATAATATGATAAAATAATCTTCTTCGTATATGACTTATTATATTATTAAGCTTTAATGTTTTTTAAATCTTCAGAAATAACATTACTTCAAACAAAATTTATACAGAATAGCAATGTGGGTACTCATTTGTGGTTTTTCATTGATTGTACTTATTAAGTCTAGAACATACTTATGATATTTATTGTAGAAATTTAAAAAAAAAACAAAAAAAACTAGACTAGTCATCAACTTCATTAAAGACAACAATATGGGGCACTTTTTTCTCTTGAGAGGACTTCAGATTTGTTGCATGTCCTCAAGAAAGTGTGTAGCACAATGAACTCTAAACAAGACCTTGTCAAGTAGAGACTTTATTTGCCAATAGAGGGTGAGGGTTTTGTAGTACTTGGTTTCTCTAGTTCTAGTGTAGCTAGAGTACCTTACCCATGGCTTCATTTCCTTATTAATATGCTCAACATTCATTTCTTCTTTCTAATACTTACCATACTTTGACTTTGGATAATTGATCCTTCACTTTACTCAAAATTTGCTCCCATGTAAACCACATGAGTCTCCTCAACTTCCTTATGCACCATGTACTAGGAAGAGTTGTTTTTCCCCTTTCTCACCTTTTGACCTCTGCCTTGGCCCGCACTCCTATTTTGGTGAATTGTGAGCAAGGAATTATTAGTGGGGAAACCATGAAGAAAGCCAAACACCCCTTGAAACAAAAACAATTTTTGGGGAGAAAAGCCCCTTAAACTCAGTCTCTATGCTTGAGTAATCCCTTCACTCACAGATCAAGCTAAGCCCAATTCATATGTACCCACAGTGAAACAAAACAACAAGAAGACTATGCATTCTCTTACCATCACAAATTTCTTATACCTTCCACTATCGCACATTCTAGTCTAGACTCCGTTGGACCTTGTTAATCATCTCCTTCCCACTCAAAATCCACTTTCTAGTATGAGCACCAAAGCTGCTAGCCATCATCAAGTTAGTAGGGCCTAGTAGTGTTCAACTTCCCTCAGAACAACTGCTTAACACCCATCCCATATGATTTTACTTTAGCATGTGAAGAGTCTAGATGAGGGTTCTCTCCATTGTGGTTGGGTACTTCATGTTCGAATATATTATATTCCTGGGAAGATAGTAATGCCTTTGTATTATGTCATAAGTTTTCCATAATCTTATCTAAAAGAGTAATACATTATATCCCATATTTATCATGGTAAAGTATACTCTTGATTTACATTGTTATATAAAGAGGTGTTCTTTTGGAGAATTATATTATCCCACCTGCAATATGTGAGAGTAATTCCTCCACATATCTGGGTATATAATAGGGCCAAGGGAGTCTCTTTAAATATATCATCATATATTATCATATCATCTCATGATGCATATCGAATGTTCTGGAGACATATCTTGTATATCGTATTGGGATTAGTGCTCTCTTTGTAAGTTAGAAGAAGATTTATGGAGATAATAGAATACAACCTTCCCATGGATGTAGCCCAATTGGGTGAACCACGTATATCTTGTGTACTCTTGCCTATTTTATCTTTCTCGTTCTTATGTTTGATATGTTGTTGGTTTCTTAGATAGATATCTAGTGTAATTGATAAAATATTCTAACATGATATCATAGCGTAGGTTACTATGATCTAGTATCTTCTTTGAATTTAACTAACAACTATTATCTTCATATTTGTTATCTAGGCACTCACTCTATTTTGCATATTTTATTTCTCATGTGATAGCAATTAAGCTTCTCTTCAGATGTGGGAATTATTCTATTTTTTGTATATTTGTTTCCTAATATGGTAGCCATTAAGTTTATCTTCATATTTTAGCATGATTCTACTTGTTTGATTTTTTTTTTAACCCTAACCCTTTGTTGTGTAGATTTTTGTAGAAAATTGTCAAGGGTTTCTTGACTGTTTTTCTGTAGATCTATGTGAAAAAAAAATCCAGATCCAAATCCAAAACTTTTGGTGCACAATATGAAGAAGATAGTTACATATATGAGTTCTTCGCGAAAAATACATATTTAAAAAAATGATCTAATTTCGTGGGTGAAAAGCGAAGATATCGCTCATTTAAAATCAATTATTTTTCAGAAATTTTTTGTACACAGAGAAATATTGCAGAGTTAACATCTTTTGACAGAATATCCAAATTTATATTCAGTTTACGATATTGGACACAAAATGACCATGCCATTTCCAGAAACATGTTATAATAGAAATTATGAGTCATATTGATCGAGTTATGGTAATTTCAATTTTTTAGCTCAAAACCCTTGATCTACATTAAAAATAAAATAAAAATTGGTAAGATCTTTTCAGTTTATCGTTCTTTTCCTAGCTTGTCTATATTTTACATTGTGGTTTGTATTTCTTGTCAAATATTCTATCATTATGACTTCAAAAGTAGACTTTGTCCCTAAACTTGTTGGTCCTAACTATCTTGCATGGAAAAGGAAAATGATTGATGTTCTGAGGAGTAAGAATCTATGGAGGTTGGTTAATGGTGAACAAAAGAAGTATCTAGATGCTTAAGTTGTGATTAAATGGGAAGAAAAGCATGATCAAGTAAGAAGGCTCATTGGTCAAACGATTTCAAATAGTCTTCAAGTAAGTATTGAGACAGAAGACAGCCCGATTGAGGTATGGAAAATTCTTGCGTATTTATTTTATAAATTTGATTATATTTCTGCTTATTACCTTGAAAAGAAGATTCATGAGCTAGATCCTACTAATTTTGAAAGAGTAAAATTATATCTTGCTGAATTGAAAACTTTAAATGGAAAATTAAATAATTGTGGTAAATATTACAAGAAAAAGGACACTACTCATATCATTCTTGTAGAGCAAAAATTGTCATCTTCTTTTGACATGTTCATCCAAACTAGGAATAGGGCTCTTGAATTATTTCAAAGTACCACGAAACCTACTTTTGATGATTTCTGTAAAGGGTTTATAAATGAGCAAGAAAGGTTGATTATTTCAAGACAAGTCTCGCCTAATAAATCTCTTATGGCACATAATAAGTATCCTAAGAATAAATTTAATAAGGTTAAAGTTTCTAGGTGAGTGCCTCACTTATGTATACTCATTAGGTGAGTGCCTCCATTAACTAACTATGTCAGCCAGGCTGCCGCAATTGGGGTTGACTTAAATTGGGAGACTCAAAATACATTTCATATACTACTTATGTGGGTACTATTGCTCCGACTTACAACAGAGGGTTTACTTGATGACTTTTACATGACCAATTACATCAAGAAAATCTCAGAATGGAGGAGTAACATATCCAAAGGAGAATACAACAAAAAGTACAATAGAATATCTTCCTAAGTTGCATTACTTTAACACTCCCTCTTAACTAGGAAGGTATTCAACTTGTGGCAACAACTGCTACTATTACAACTATACAATTGACTTGTGAGACTCTATATGTCATAGGAAGTTTTGGAACATCATCATATATCTTCATCATCGATCTCAGCCGGATCATCTTCTGCAATCTCAGTATGTAAATATTGAATCATCTCCTATACATGCTAAGTCATCTTCTATCAGTGTATAAGTATTGAATCATGTTCTAGATCATCTCTTG
This sequence comes from Pseudotsuga menziesii, assembly GCA_001517045.1. Classification (NCBI taxonomy): domain Eukaryota; kingdom Viridiplantae; phylum Streptophyta; class Pinopsida; order Pinales; family Pinaceae; genus Pseudotsuga; species Pseudotsuga menziesii. The sequence continues at coordinate 516,828 of LPNX010593470.1, read as the reverse complement.
TAGTATTAGTATGTGGATACTGAATCATCTGAATCATCTTCTATAAAATCAATATGTAAATAATGAATCATCTTTCTGTTATGTCAATATATGATTACTGAATCGTCTTCTAAATATTGAACCTTCTTCTGTAACATCAGTATGTGAATATTGAATAATATGAATCATCTTCTATAGCATCAGTATGTAAATATGGAATCATCTTATGTCATGTGAGTATGTGAATACTGAATCATATTCTAAATACCGAACCTTCTTCTATAACATCAATATGTGAATACTAAATCATCTTCTTTCACATCAGTATGTGAATACTGAATCTTCTTTTGAATCATCTATTTGCCAGCATCAATGTGTAAACACTTGAACCATCATCTGTAACATCCATTAGAGGAAGTTTCAATTTAAAATGGGCCTTCAAAAAATAATACAAATTCCATGTCATCATGTATTAGCCAATCAAAATGATTCAAAATTAAAAAAGGGAGCACCTCTTAAACAAATTTTTAATATAAATTTGGGGATAGGTATCATAAAAAAACCTACTTTTTTTGTTCGTATTTTCGACATATCTTCCTTTTTTTACTCCAATTTCGATCAAGAGAGCTCATTGGATGCATAATTAAATTCTGCATCCAACGAGTACCCATTGGGCATACTTTTAACGGGCCCTGCTACCCCAAAAACAAGAAATGCCTAAAAAAACGTGATGATGACTTCATTATCACGTTTTTTTAGGTATTTCTTATTTTTGGGGTAGAGGGGCCCATTAAAAGTATTCCCAGTGGGTACTCGTTGGATGTGTAATTTAATTACGCATTCAACGAGCTCTCCTGATCGAAATTTGAGTAAAAAAACATGGAGATATGTCGTAAACACAAACAAAAAAATAGTTTTTCTTTTCTTCCTCGAAAATTAGTAAATATTATTTTATTATTTTAACTATTATTTTATTAATTTTCCTTAGGAGGTCCATTTTGAGTTGAAATTTCCTCTAATTTGAACATCTGAACCATCATCATCTGCATCTTCAGTATGTGAATACTGAACTATCATCGTCTGTATCTCTAGTATGTGAATACTAAAAGCATCATCATCTGCATCATAAGTATCATCATCTACATCTTCAGTATGGGAATACTGAAACATCATCATCTGCATCTCCAGTGTAGAAATACTGAATCATCATCATCTGCATCTTCATATGTAAATATTGAAAAAATCAACAATATCATCAACAAGTTAGTGCTAAAAACCAAATCATCTATAGTGCTAGATCATCATCTGCATTACCAGCATGGAGATGCTGGGACAAAATCATCACCATCAACATAGAAATGTTGAGACAACATCATCATCATCAACACAAAGTGTTGTGACTTCAACTACATCAACATTAACAACACAGGGTGTTGAGACCACAATCATATCAGCAACAACAACACAAGGTGTTGGGACCATAACCATTAGAGGAAATCTCAACTCAAAATGGGCCTCCTAAAAAGAATTAGTAAAATAATAGTTAAAATAATAAAATAATATTTATTAATTTTGGAGGAAGAAAAGAAAAAAATGACTTTTTTGTTTGTATTTTTGACATATCTCCCCATGTTTTTACTCAAATTTTGATCGTGGGATATCATTGGATGTAGAATTAAATTCCACATCCAACGAGTACCCACTCGACATAATTTTGACGGACCCCACTACCCCAAAAACAAGAAATACCTGGAAAAAAAAATTAATGATGTCATCATCACATTTTTTCAGGTATTTCTTTTTTTTGGGGTAGCAAGGTCCGTTAAAAGTATGTTGAGTGGATACTTGTTGGGTGTGAAATTTAATTCCACATCCAACGAGCTCTCCCAATCGAAATTTGAGTAAAAACATGGGGAGATATGTCGAAAATACAAACAAAAAAAATAGTTTTTTTTTATGATACCTGTCCCCAAATTTATATTAAAAAGGTTTTTAAGACCTATATGGTATTTCAAATTTATAGCAATTTCATTGGCTAACACATGATGACATGGAATTTGAATCAAAGTTAAAAGGCCCATTTTGAGTTGAAATTTCCTCTAATGCAAGTCATCATACAAATGCTAAAGCAACAACATCATCAATATCAGTATGGAAATATTGAAATTACCTCACCATCATCGGTATAAATATATTGAAACTATCTTATCAAAATCAGTATAGAAATATTGAAACTGCCATATCAACATCAGTATAAAAATTATGAACTTGCTACATCAATAGAAGAATACTGAAACTATCAATCATTAATCATCAGTGTAGCAACAGGGTGAATCCACGGACCTGGGTAACACTTTTTGGCAAGTGAATTTCGGCAAAAACAGAAAAACGCACCTCGGTCGAGGGCTTGTTAAGCCCTCGACCGAGGTATTGCGGGCTTTACAAAACCTCGGTCGAGGTATTTAAATACCTCGACCGAGGTATTGCGGGCTTTACAAAACCTCGGTCGAGGTATTTAAATACCTCGACCGAAGTATTTAAATACCTCGGTNTAAGCCCTCGACCGAGGTATTGCGGGCTTTACAAAACCTCGGTCGAGGTATTTAAATACCTCGGTCGAGGTTCATACCTCGGTCGAGGGCTTAAAAAAATAGACTTAACCCTCATTCAAACAAATGAAAAATTTCTTGTGCCNAACAGACTTAGCCCTCATTCAAACAAATGGAAAATTTCCTGTGCCTTGTAGAGGTGTAAACCCTGCCATTCCTAGCACATAACTGAGCGGAGTTGATACTGATAAATTCACCAACGAATCTTCTATCCATTTAGGTATCATACACGCATTTTGGCATTCATATGATATTTATTTTTTAATTACTTCTAAAACTTATACTTAGAAAACCACACTGCAACTTCAAAGCAGCTCAAAGAAAAATCCGCAGAGTTAAAACTACACAGCCAAAAAATTCTTTAAAATGCACACATCACATATCAACGTGTCCTCTTCAAAAGGGTATCTTTGGTTTTTCAATTTTTCAAAAAATAGAAAAAATTCCTTTACGTGGACAAATATGTGTTTAAAATGATGCTGAAATCAAATGTGGTCACTTTCAAAAAATAATAAATATTTGTATAATGCGAAAAAAATTAACAAAAAAATATGCACATCACACTGCATTTTATGTAGGTCATGCTCATATATTTATTTTTTTTAAATTATTAATGCAAGATTGAATTACTCTACGTGGACACGAGCCACTTATTAGCTTCTTCAAAATTTTAAGGTCACACAGTTCATTAAATGCAAAAATTCACACATTAAATGACATCAGAATATTTTAAAAAAAATATCACTATGAAGCCAACATAATATTCTACAATTTGTTTTTTTACTGCAAGTCAAAATTCACATGGCATATATGCGTTTTGAGGGCTTCTATCTAGCACATGAGTAAAAAATCAGGTTTTCATCGCCAAATTTGGCCAAAAAGTGTTACCCATCTTCATGGAATCACCCAACACTAAAACTATCTCGATCAAACATCTCAACAATAAACCATCATCAATGTAATAACACCGAAACAATAATCTCCACAATCAGTGTAACAACACTGAAACTATCATCTTAACTATTAGTATAGCAATACTGAAGCACGCATCTCATCAATCATCAGTGTAACAATACTGAAACTATCATCAGTATAACAATACTGAATCAACCATCTCAACAATCAACATATCAATGTTGAACCAATCACCTCAATAGATATCAGTATAACAATACTAAGCTCATTAGTATAACAATACTGAACTACACATCTCAGCATATCAATGTTGAACCAATCATCTCAACATCCATCAGTATAACAATACTGAGCTAAACAGTCATCGGTATAATAATACTGAACTACACATCTCAACATATAAATGTTGAACCAAACATCTTAGTAGCCATCAATATAACAATACTGATCTAAACAGTCATCAGTATAATAATACTGAACTACACATCTCAACGGTATGGAAATATTGTGACAACCATCATGCCCTCTAACTATCTCGGAGCAGCATCATGGTGAGTTCTCTGGTAGATCCACCTGGGAATTTGTCTAACTTACTAACCCTTTCGAGACAAAAATCCTATTTAGACATATGGATCTTCTTCGAGACCAACAAGCCTTGTCCTAGCTTACAAACCCACTTGGGTTAAACTGATCTAGCCAAACATACTAATCCCCCTAGGATCAACAGGCCTCATCTGACTAACCATTTCGGGCCAAACTGTCCTAGCCATACTTACCCTACCCTAGATTGAGCTACTCACCACTGCATCCTTCTTCCATCTACCATCATTCCCTCTTTCGAGAGAGGTCCTTTCAGACTACACCAAGCATGTCTTGAATGTATTCAAACTTTACACGAGCTAGAGGCTTAGTCAACACATCTGCCACTTGTTCCTTTGTAGGAACATACTTGATCTTTACATCTCCTTTCTGCAACTTGTTCTTTAACAATCTCTTTGTGTACATTCATTCTTCTCTTGTACATCCGCAACGGTATCATACAATTAAAACTTGCATCATTCTTATTTTGTGGGTGATTGCATACAATCCTTCCTACAAATAAAATACAATTGTATGATTAGAAACATTTCGTAACATGTGACATACATAAATATATATGTCATATAGTCATGCAACTATTTCTGTTAATGCAACAAACATCTATATATAGTATCTTCTATATGTCTTCCATCTCGCCAAGACATTATTTCATAAGTAGAAATTGAACGTTGTACAACAACATAAGACACTTTCCTATCACCTGCATATTAGTAGTATACTACAAATATTCTAATATGCATAATACAATTCCTAAATATAGAAACATATCTATGTACACATCTTGAACAACTAGATATATAGGAAATGACAATTCAAATACTTATCTTTGTTTCTTTGGTAGACTCCATCTTGATCTTTGTCTTCTTGAACTGCTCGAGTCTCTGCCAATGTGTTCAACTTCATCGTCTGATTCTGAGGACCCGTTCCTATCTTTCTCATGATTAGAAATACTGAACAAGTCTTCTTACACTAGAGATCACATAGAATTGTGTATGTGTGTCCTACTAGTGCGCCCCATCTCAAGAGTATAATCTTCATCTTCATCGGTATAATTCTTCTGGATCATATTCCTCATTACTTGAGGAATCTTTACTTGCTTTCTTCTTAGCTTCAATATATTCATCCTTGGTTGCATTGAGAGAAACACTATGCTTTCTGCAATACGTTGGAGTACATAGTACTACCAACTTAATCAAATTCATCATAACTTTGCAGTGCCCTTTAGGTACAACACTATTTGCTTTGCATCTTTTACTTGGATAAGTAAAATGTCTTCTAGATTTCATTATGCTTCTAATCTCAAGAATCATGTCAAGATTCTCAAACTTTGATATCTACCATATTCACTCCCTCTTAGGTGGAGCACCATCCTCCCTTTGCATATGTATTAGGACACTGGGGTGAAAGGTAGTCTCCTCTTCTGTTAGTCTTCTTTGTATCCATCTATGTCACCTGTCGACGACACTAGATATCAGGATCCTTCATCTCAAACTTTGTTGTAAGCTTTGTCTTGTCCTTTATAGGATTATATCTTCAACCTTGTAGTAAAGGTTGGGATCTCCATCGCTCTAGTTGATCCCCAAGATTCTCATATGACTGCATGTGCTATCCCATGGGTGCCTATTGAGCTTGTACAAATTATTATGTGCATAGGTGGTTCTTTGTAGAGAGTCTCAAACCATATAGGTTGTTTGATTTGTTCTTCTAATTTGATTACACCAATTTTCTAGTGTAATATCCAGTACTGAAGAGGTGTGTCTAGTTCATAGATCATTGTCTTACCATAATCGACTCTCTCTGTTGATAGAAACCATGAAACTTACTTCATATCTTTTGATACTTTAATCGACAGTATACTCGATCTTGTAGATCTTCTTGGAAGACATCATAAAACTTCCCTTGATGTCTTGAGCTCATATCCAAACATCATTTTGTATGATCGACTAGTACTTCTAGAACATATCATCCTTTTGTTCTTCCTTCTTAGGATATTCTTTCACAAAGTGTCCTTTCACATCACAAATGAACGATTGAGTTGTGAGATGTCCTTCTATTCTTGGTAGGTATGTTCTTAATTCTCGTTCTCTCTCTTCTTCAATAAATTGTGCCATTCCTCATATGTGATATTCCTACTAGAACAACTCTTTTGATTGAATTTGGAAAACCATTATGCTTCTGCTTCTTTGACATTCTCTTCAACAGCTTCTAATTGCTCCAGTGAGAATGCTTCAACTTGATGCTTGGCAAAGGATATTTTGAAAGACGGCTTCTGGGGTACCTAGGGTTTGATAGAGAAACCCTAATTTTTTAAATTAGGTATCTTTTAGATCTGATTGGATAGAAATATGCACCTGCTAAAGGAAAGCTGAAAAGTATACTTATTTTCCCAAAACTATGGACAGAACTGCAAAATATCGGATGCCCTATTTTTCTCCGACAGTAGTGTTAGATAAAAAAAAGAAAGTTCACTAAATGAGAAACTTCTTACATAGATATATGCACCTTCCTAGGTAGAATTTGACTATCCTCCTTCTTCAGCTGATTGGTGGAGGGAAGTGCCTGAAACGGGAAGCCCTAGCTTTTTCTCTAGTTTCTTCCGTAGAATTGACTGATATTGTTTCTACTATATCTCCGAAATTACTATTCCTCTATGTCTGAAACTTCACACTGAGGTATCCTCTCCTGTCCTCTTTCCAACACCGTAGGTTAGAGAAGAATTGGTTTCACCAATTGGAACCTATGCAATTTTTCCCAAGGTGACTTGTTTCAGGACTGTTCATCATAGCGAACTTGTACGGATGCCCACATGTCATTGTTTCATCTTCGGGGTCTAAAAATTTTACCACATAAATTCTGTTCTCGATCTGGAACATCTTGATAAATTTTATTTGGACCTTCCTAGCCCTAGATATAACAATTCTCCCTAGGTCACCTATTTAAGGCTAAATACTAGGAGAGGCTGGAACCTTGAATTGGAGGATTCATATCTCCTAGAATATAGCGAATATGAGGCTGAAACATTTACACAGGGTACATAAGGAATTTATCTTCAACCTGTAAAAGTTTTGGGTCGTGAGACTTCTTTAATCTCGAGATATAGTGAAAGTTACAGAATTACTAGTTTTGGTCATTTAGGGTTTTCAAGCATGGAACCCTAATCTTCAATAGCTGTAGCTGTAGTACTGTTTCGGCTGCACAAAGAATTATTTCAGGGTAGCTATGATACCATGTTATTGTTTAATGGTTATACAATATATTAAAACATTGAGTATCATAGCATCATAACCATAAGCAAAGGATCACTGAAAGGAAGACAAATGCAGCAACACAAGAGAACACAAAGATTTTCCTCGGGGAAACCACAAGGGAGAAAACCCCGCAAAACTTCCTTGGTATAGAATTCGACCAAGACAGTGTAAAAACCCAACAACAAGAATAGTTTCTTATCTTCCATAGTAGACTTATCTCCTAGAATATAGCGAATATGAGGCTGAAACGTTTACACAGGGTACATAAGGAATTTATCTTCAGCCTGTAAAATTTTTGGGTCCTGAGACTTCTTTAATCTCGGGATATAGTGAAAGTTACAGAATTACTAGTTTTGGTCATTTAGGGTTTTCAAGCACGAAACCCTAATCTTCAATAGCTGTAGTTGTAGTACTGTTTCAACTGCACAAAGAATTATTTCAGGGTAGCTATGATACCATGTTATTGTTTAATGGTTATACAATATATTAAAACATTGAGTATCATAACATCATAACCATAAGCAAAGGATCACTGAAAGAAAGACAAATGCAGCAACACAAGAGAACACAAAGATTTTCCTCGGGGAAACCACAAGGGATAAAACCCCACAAAACTTCCTCGGTATAGAATTTGACCAAGACAATGTAAAACCCCAACAACAAGAATAGTTTCTTATCTTCCACAGTAGACTCTCTCTCTCTCTCTCTCTCTCTCTCTCTCTCTCCAATGCAATACTTGAGTGTAAGATGTATCTAATGAGAGAGGCACCTCACTTATTTATACTCATTAGGTGAGTGCCTCCATTAACTAACTATGTCGTCCAGGCTCCCTAATTGGGGCCAACTTACCTTGGGAGACCCAAAATACATTTCATATATTACTTTTGTGGGTACTATTTCCTCGACTTACAACGGAGGTTTTACCTCATGACTTTTACATGACCAATTACATCAAGAACATCTCTGAATGGATGAGTAACATCTCCAAAGGAGAACAAAACAAAAGTGCAATAGAATATCTTCTGAAGTTACATTACTTTAACAATGATGAATCACAAGTAGCTTTGTGTGCATATGTAGTTTCATCTAGTAGTTATTCTTCTAAAGTGGAATGGATAATGGATTATGGTGCTTCTAAAAATATGACTACTAATTCTTACTTATTTAGATCTTATGACAATAATAAGCACTCATCTCAGAAAGTTTATATTAGTGATGGTAAACAACTTTCCGTAATTGGTTCTAGTAATGTTAATGTTGCTAATGGTCAACTAAAATATGTTTTTCATGTTCAAAACATGCCCATCAACTTTATTTCTATTTATCTTGCATGTCAAAAAGGTTATAAATTTGAAGCTTGTCCTAATAAATATGTTCTTAAATATATCAACCAAAATTACAAAATAGTCTCTTTTGGCCTTGTTGGTCATATAACTAGTTTATATAAGTTTGTTGGTTTTCATTCAAATAAGAAAAAACCCTTTTATTCATATGTTTCTCATGTGAATAAACTAAGTCAATTGTGCCATGAAATATTAGGTCACTTGAATTATGGTAAAATGCGATTGTTAACTAAAATGGTAATGGATATTTCTTCTACTAGTGGTGTTTTTAAAGGATGTGTTCTTGGTAAACATCATAGAGAAATGTTTGATAAAGGTAAAGGTTGGCATGCTAAATAACCTTTGCAATTGATTCATAGTGACATTAGTGGTCCTCTTGAAGTTCTCCCTATATCTCATGCAATTTACTTTCTAACTTTTATTGATGACTTTAGTAGAAAATATTGGGTTTACTCTTTGAAAAATAAAAGTGAAACATATGTGAAATTTCAAGAATTTAAATCCATGGTTGAGAATGCATCTAGTAAAAGTATTAGAACTTTGAGATCTGATAATAGGGGGGAGTTTGTTAAGAAATAATTTGAGGCATATTTATCTAAATATGGAATTCAACATCAAAGGAATGTTCCTTATACACCTCAACAAACGGGTAACATGCTACAAAAGTTGTTAAGCACATTACCCTAAGGCAAAATGGAATGGAAGAAAACTGGATATTAGTAATTTTAAGGTGTTTGGTTGTGAATGTTGGGCTCATATTCCTGATGAAAATAGAAAAAAGTTAGAACCCAAGTCTCAAAAGTGTATATTCATCGGTTATGATGAGAATTATAAGGCTTACAGGTTGTTTGGTACTTCTACTCAAAGTGTCATAATCAGAAGAGATGTTCAATTTCATGAAGTATCTCCACCACCAGAGTCTGTAGAACCTCATATTACCCTAAATTTGTCAATATCACCTATCACCCTTATCTCTGTTACTCCTTCTTCTAGTTATGTGCCTATTGTTGATCTTAGTTCATTCTCTTCTCCAAGTATTACACATGAATCTAAACAAGCTCTTGAAGTAACTTATGTTGCTTCTCATCTTTCTGTTTGGGATTGGAAAACTCTTGAATCTGCAGATAGTGAGGTTAGTAATCCTTCCAATACTCATAGAACTAGATCTAACTTTTATCTTATGACCAAATTTTTGGCTACACGTAATACTACTTCTTATGCACAAAATAAGGGTAAGCCTCATTGGGAACAAGTTGTGTCTGCTAAGTATGAATCTCTTTTGAGAAACAAGTATTGGTCTCTTGTTCCTCTTCCTTTAGGAAAGAGTTTATTTGGTGTAAATGGGTTTATAAAACTAAGTTCATTACAAAAGTACAGATTGAAAAATATAAAGCTATATTGGTCGCAAAAGGTTTTAATCAACTTGAAGGAATTGATTATAATGAAATTTCTGCTCTTGTTGCTAAAATGAACATAGTAAGAACCATTTTATCTATTGTTGCATCTTATAAATGCGAATTACACCAAATGGATGTTCAACGTGTTTTTTTAACTGGTGATCGTAATGAAGCCATTTATATGCAACAACCTCCTAGTTTTATTTCTACCGAATCATCAAGTTTAGTATGAAAATTAAACAAGTCTTTATATGGTCTCAAACAAGCACCTAGGGATGGGTATGATAAAATTGATGCATATTTCTTGACTAATGGTTTTAAGTGGTGTATATCTGATCCAAATATGTATGTTAATAACTTTGGTGATAATGTCCTCATTATTGTTTTATATGTGGATGATCTTATTATCACTCATTAGAGGAAATTTGGGGTCTAAAATGGGCCTTATAAGAAAACGTGCCAAAATAAGTTTTTGTGAGTAGGAATTCAAGAATCAATAGAATTTCAATAAAATAAGTCAACCATAATGGTTGAATTGACATATTTGTCATTAAAAAAAACTATTTTTTTTGTTCGTATTTTTGACATATCTCATTGTGTTTTTACTCAACTTTTGATCGGGAGAGCTCGTTGGATGCGGAATTTGATTCCGCATCCAACGAGTACCCTAACTGCATACTTTTGACGGACCCCGCTACCCCAAAAACAAGAAATACCTGAAAAAAATGTGATGATGATGTCATCATCACATTTTTTCAGGTATTTCTTGTTTTTGGGGTAGAGGGGTCCATCAAAAGTATGTAGTGTGGGTACTTGTTGGATTCATAATCAAATTCTGCATCCAACGAGCTCTCCCGATCGAAATTTGAGTAAAAACATAGGGAGATATGTCGAAAATACGAACACAAAAGTAGTTTTTTTCTTTCTTCCTCCAAAATTAATCAATATTATTTTATTATTTTAACTATTATTTTATTATTTTCCTTAGGAGGCCCATTTTAGACCCCAAAATTCCTCTAATGAGAAGCCAAATTGTTTTAATTCAAAATATGAAAGTGATCTTCAAAATCATTTTGAGATGATGCATCTTGGTATATTGCAATACTTCTTGGTTCTTCAGATCTGTCATATGGAAGATGGGTTTTTTCTCTCTTACCCTAAGTATGCAACATATTTATGGGCTTGTTTACATATGAGTGATTGTAAACCTGCTCCTATGCCATTTTAGTCAGGTGTAAAGTTAATTGTTGAGTATATCACTCCTCTTGTTGATGTTACTCTTTATCATCAGCTCATAGGCAGCTTGATATATTTAACTCATAACAGACCGGATCTCTCTTTTGCCGTTAGTATGGTTTCTCGTTTCATGCAGCAATCTTGTGAAATTCATTGTCAAGCAGCCAAGATAATTCTAAGATATTTATAGGGGACATTACATTATAGTTTCTTTTATTCAAGCAATGCTACAGCTTCATTGTCTGGTTATACACATTCTGATTGGGTAGGTGACATTTCTGATCAATCGTCAACTACCAGATATATATTTCAACTTGGTTCAGGTCTGATTTCTTGGTCCAGAAAGAAGGTGAAGAATATTTATTTATCTTTGTGTGAAGCAAAGTATAGAGAAACAAAAGAAGAGGCTAAAGAAGCGGTTTGGTTATAACATGTTCTTACCAAACTTGGTCTGGTTCCAAAATTGTCCTTTATGTTGAAATGTGACAATCAAGGTGCAATTCAGCTTGCTTATAATCCAGTATATCACTATAAGATGAATCATCTCAACCTTGATGCTCATTATATTTGAGGTCTTGTGGAAAATGGTATTCTTTCTCTGGAGTATTGTCCTATCGAGCAATAGGTCGCTGATATCTTCACCAAATCCTTAACATAAGTGAAGTATGTGCATCTTCATTCTTTGCTCGGTATGAGGGAAGTTGTCATCAAGGGGGAGCAATAATGACTCCTTTCTTCCTTAGTGTTAGGGTGGGATTTTCTCCTAGCCATTATTAAGGGGGAGTGTTGGAATATATTATATTCCTTGGAAGGTAATAATTTATTTGTATTACGTTGGAATTTGTCTACAATATTATGTAAAAGAGTAATACATTATATCCCATATTTATTATGGTAAAGTATACTCTTGATATCCATTGTTATATAAAGAGGTGTTATTTTGGAGAATTATATTATCCCACATGCAATATGTGAAAATAATTTCTCCACATCTCATGGTATATAATAGGTCAAGAGAGTCTCTTTAAATATATCATCATATATCATCATATCATCTCATGATACATCTTGAATGTTCTAGAGACATATATTGTATATTGTATTGGGATTAGTGCTCTCTTTGTAAGATTGAAGAATATTTCTAAAGATAATAGAAGACAACCTTCTCGTGGATATAGCCAAATTGGGTGAGCCACGTGTATTTAGTGTACTATTGCCTCTTTTCTCTTTCTTGTTCTTATATTTAATATGTTGTTGGTTTCTTAGATAGATATATAGTGTAGTTGATTTAATATTCTAACACTTCCCCTAGGTTGGAGTTCGACTATGTGGATGCCATCTGACTGACATGCACACAATCATTTGTCATCCACGACACTTGATCAAGGTAAATTAGTAATTTAATGCAATGATATCATATTATTATACAACAAAATTATTATTAGTGATTTTATGTTTAATTAGCATGTGTTTATATGTTTGAATAGGTTTCAATCATATATTGAAATATACAATAATGAAAGTATATTTTGCATATGTAATGATGATGATGAGGGTGGTTATTAATGTTAATAAAATCAACTTTGGTTTTTCAAATATTTAAAAATCTAAATTACCATAGTTTTGATGAGTTAAAAAATTAGGAAAGTCACAACTATAACAAATGTTTTCAAATTGCAATCTAATGTGGGTGTATAGAGAACATTCTAAGAGAGTGATTTTCATCTGCATCCCTTTTAGTGTCACAAAGATGGCATTCTTTCATATTCCCATGACTTTGTAGGAATTTTCCAACCTCGCTATGTAGCTAGAGAGTTTGTTTTTATTTTAGGAATGTTGATTATTTCCTTAAGATAGCTAAAACAAATGGCACCACAACTTCTCCTTAGATTTAGATGTTATAATTTACATATTGGATCCCCAATGGTTTAACCAAGACTTGTCATCTTTATTCCAAAGTCACTTGTAGGTGGTTTTGACTAGAGTTTGAAGAAATATTAGTGAGTCTCTCGTCTCCTATGTTGTTTATATTGTTCTTATACATTAAGGACCCAATCATAGCCATGCTTTCAATAGGGAGAAATTAATATAGGATGTATTTCCTTTAATTTTGATATTATATGTTTTTTTCTAAACTAAAACAGGTAAATTGACATTACAAAAGGATAAAAAAATCAATTGCAAAATGTTACGACAATCCAGAAAATGGATTTAGACATTCTCGAGCAGTATCCAACTTGTTTACATCTTTCCATATTCTTAAAACTATTTGCAAAATATTATCAACTACTACACTACTATAGATTTTTACATATTGGCCTAATAATAACTGGTAAAAAAAGTTCATAGACAACTAAAAAGTGGAAGGAAATTAAGTGGTGGAATGGCCACTATCCATGACCTGTACTTCGTCTGATGACATCTGCATGCTCCTCCAATCTGGAGATAATGACAACATCATGAACATGTTGTTGTATAGTAATATATTCATTTCTCTTAAACTCCCATCTTGATCAATTAAAATGAAATATTTTGCAATCAACAATTTCTCATGACGGTCCAGAGTGACCATGATTATGTCCACAAGTGTGTTTCATAATCCCTAATGTTTCCATTAGCATCATCCTAGTGATGATATAAACAAGAAAATTGCATTCCATGGGCTCTCATATTTCCTTCAACTCATCCAAACACTAGTCCAAATCATTTGTGTGGGTAGTGATCTATATGAAAACTTCCAATACTCCCTCCAAGCGTGAGTTCATCCAACAAATATTGGATCAAATGTCTCTAATGTTATCTCTAACATCTTGAATTATTTCTGAAATATTTTGTATTTTAGCATCCCAATCCACCTTGGCCTTCATTCTAGATGCGGGAAGGAAGAAACCCAACAAAAGACCCATTATCCCACACCTTCCAGAGCAATGTATTCACTAAAGATCCCAAGTTCCATGCCTTTGATAGAAGGGTATTCATCAAAGGACCCAATTCGAATGCCTTATAGAGAAATATATTCACCAAAAGAACCAAGTCCCTCTCCTTCCAAACTAGGATAATCTCCACGAAACCAAAATTAGGTTTAGTAATGATCAATTGTCCATCCTCCACACACCTAGGCCTATGACCATAGCTTACCACTTATAGATCCTCCTTCACACAACCAACAATAACATCAATAAATATAAAATATCCACCTCCCTAGGGAAAAGGGAATGGTGGACCTTCTTCTTCTCCTTAGATAAAAAGCACCATTATGAGGTCATGAGTGATACCAGACTTCCACCACGTAGAATTCTGAATTGCGTTAACAAAGATCAAACTAGAAGATTCATAAGGCAAGGAGCCTAGAAGAATCCATGGGAGAATCCTCATGCCTAAGCTTCCTACAGAGTCCTCGACGCTGGGGGGTGTTGGAATATTATAAACCCACTCACAACTTAGGATAAAATAATTAATCAATTTTGATTAATTTCCTACCCACTAGCCTAGATAGTTGGCATCCACTTGCACTACAAAGTCAACAATTTCCATATATACCCAATGCACACCCCATGAATGCTTTAATTATGGTTCTATGTTTATCTTTACCACTTTATTGACTCATAGAATTATTAACTTCGCTTTCCTGCATATTCTTCCTTATTCTTCTTTTATCCATCTTTTCTGTGGATAAGTTAAAGCTAGTTAACTAGGAAACTTGTATCTTTTGTTTCCAACCCATCCTCCATTATTTTCTCTCCATATTCTAGGATTAGAAAGTATTTCCTTTACACATCATCACTCACTCATGCCTTAGCATATTTGTGAGCTCTTTGGTCTAATTAGGAAACTACTTTATTCACCTATGGGGGTTTATCATATTTAGTAAGCCTGATGTATGAGCTAGCATGAGTTGTCTCCTAGCAACTCTATTTTCCTTTATAAGGATGTATTACCTATTTAATAATATCAATTATCATTTATTGGTCATTCATTAATCTGTGTTCATTAATTCCTCTTCTTCTCTCCTTATGTTAATTCTATGCAATTCTCCATGAGGTTAATTATGTGCCTAGATCCTTAGCTAGTTTATGAAATTATTTATTCCATCAGGGATTTATAATTTTTACATGGTATCAGAGCTTAGGATATCATGGCTCTACATGACATTAGAGCTTTAAGAGCTCATTAATTAATCCGTCTTTTCAATTTTGCAGGTTTATTTTGCAGGTACAACTTCAAATAGATTCGATAGTATCAGTTCCTCTTCTTGTTCCAATCACAAGCTATTCAAAGTGGAAATTGAAGATGATTTCATCTCTTAAGAGACAAAATCTATATGAGATATCTATTAGAGTTAGTGAAGAGTTCTATGAAGAGCCAAGTGACTGGATGAATGACTATGGCAGAGAGTTTGGAGCTATATGTTTAGCTATTTCTCCAAGCATGCACTATCTTATTGATTATGCTACATACCCAAAGGATCTATGGACAATATTGGATAGAGTTTTGGGAAAGTACAATAAGGATCCTTATAGAAATTTGGAGAGCTCCTATGGCTCCTCAATGATTTATCTCTCTTAAGATGTCTCGACCTCTACAGGCTCTGATTAAGTTGATCATGATGAATAAGTTTCTCATACAGTTCATGTTGTTTCTACCCTCTTTGATTTGAATGCTTCTTCTTCCTATCAAGAAGAAAATA
Organism: Pseudotsuga menziesii; assembly: GCA_001517045.1. NCBI lineage: Eukaryota > Viridiplantae > Streptophyta > Pinopsida > Pinales > Pinaceae > Pseudotsuga > Pseudotsuga menziesii. The sequence goes on along the minus strand of LPNX010593470.1, from coordinate 500,814 downwards.
GTGAAGAGACATCTTTTTCAGTATCTCTTGAAGTTGAAGATCTTGATTCATCTTCTTATGATGCTATTAATGAAGAATAAGTGACTAGTGGAGCTGCCATTTCCATTGTTGGTGATTCTATCACACATTCAATGTTCTCTATGTCTTCTTTCATGGATTCTGAGATCCATATGCCAAATCCTTCACACTTCGTGCATACCTCTCTCCTTGATGGTGCACAACTCAGTGTCTTCCAGGGTGCTTGTTTAGCTAGATCAAGTCATATTTGTGTCATACCACTCACCATACTTGATCCCATGTGCTTCTACAACTCCTCCTTTTTTCTTGGCATCGATCCTCAGAGCCTCCTTGAATATTTTGAACATCACTCTCTTTCCTCCTCTCATACTTCTACCATAGAGGATTATTTATGATTATATTCCCATAAGTATACTGTGCTTATATGTGATATCTTGGATTCTTTAGATGTTATATCAACCCATGGAGTCTGTGCATTCGCACTCCTTTATCTTATGACCTCTCCTAGTTCCTACATGATCACTTGCTCATATCCTCTCTGTGTAAATTAAGATGGAGACATTATACATTCACTTGGATAGTTATTTCACCTATATGGAGTTGATTTCATCTCTACTAGTTCAAAGTTCAAGTCATCTTATTATCTTGAAGTTGATTACAACTTTCAAGAACTTTCAGTCTTGCTTACACATCATTAGATCTCAGTTGTTCTACATGGTCCCAGTTTCCATCCTGCAGTTGTTTATGTTTTGTATCCAGGTGAGAAGATTTTTCTTTTTCCCAAGAAGAAGATTCCTCCAAACATCAGCATTTAGTTTGGAGCAGCATCAGCAACAGTTCAACATTTTTGGTTTTCCTTTCATGTCCTTTCTCGAGGGAGGATTTTCCCCATGTGGTTTTGCCTCTTTCCTCAATTTTTTGAACATAATAATTGTTAAAGGATGACCATAGCCTTGTTGTTGGGACCTATATGCATCCATATACATCTACATATCATCATAAAGCCAGACTTAAAGGGGGGTGTTGGAATATTATAAACCCACTCACAACTTAGGATAAAATAATTAATCAATTTTGATTAATTTTCTACCCACTAGCCTAGATAGTTGGCATCTACTTGCACTACAAAGTCAACACTTTCCATATATACCCCAAGAATGCTTTAATTCTAATTCTCGGTTGATCTTGACCACTTTATTGACTCCCATAATTAGTAATTGTTCTTTCCTGTAGATTTTTCCTTATTCTTCTTTTATCCAACTTTTTTGTGGATAAGGTAATTGTAGTTAACTAGGAAACTGATATCTTTTGTTTCAACCCATCATCCATTATTTTCTCTCCATATTCTAGGATTAGAAAGCATTTCCTTTACACCTCATTATTCACTCATGCCTTATCTAATTCATGAGATCTTGGTCTAATTAGGAAACTACTTTATTAGCCTATGGGGGTTTATCATATTTAATAAGCCCGCTTTATGAGCTAGCATGAGTTGTCTCCTAGTAAATATATTTTCCTTTATAAGGATGTACATTACCTATGTAATAATATCAATTATCATTTATTGATCATTCATTAGGGCGCTCGCACGAATTTGGTTCCACTTTTTGGTGCCACTTAGGAGATCAAAAACGCACTTCCGAAGTGTAAATCAAGAACGCATATGCGTTATTGATGGTACGTTTGGAATAACCCGAGCCCAAACACAAGGCTAAGGTTCGGGGAAATCTATATCGTATATCCGATATATCGCATTTACGTTTTGTAATGTTAAATATCGCATATGCGATATATCGCATATGCGATATGTAACATTACAAAACGCATATGCGATATACCGCATATGCGATATGTAAATTTCCAAAATGCATATGCGATATATTGCAAGTGCGATATGCAACATTTAGAAAACGATTACATTTTCATCATTTGTGGAGGTCCTCTCCTTTGTCAATGAATTTCATAATCAATTGTTGCTCAAAGGGCCTATTTTGTGTGTTATTAACACCTAGTGCATGAGAGAATAATACTTGTTTGTATATCCCTATAGATAATTTTCCAATTCATTTATAAAACAAATAATTCCATGATACTTCTTAATGTTGGTTGATGGGGGATAATGCCTCCCTTCCAACAAATATCTTCCCAACAATGTCAACTATTTTTTTATGGGAAATATATTTAGATACCTTTTACTACGTTAGGCAATGTATTCATCAATGTAAATATCCCTCTCTATTGAAAGTGCAAAATCATCAATGTCCCCTAATTGATAATTTGTACAAGTGTTTGGTGACAACTCCCTTAATTAAACTTGCTATAATGTACTAGCACCTTGATTCACATAATAATAATCAATGTGTTTTCTTGCATTTGTTAAGAATATAGATGAACGAGTGGTAATAAATCGGTGTTCACCATGTTTTTTTCAACTTATTTATTCACATGGTAAAAGCACATACATATCAAATGTTTTGGTTGAAGACCTTGGTCTCTAGTAACTCTTTCACCATTTCAATTACTTGAGTTTTGCAAGACTATACCATATGTCATATAACATTTGTACTACATGGAGAATCATTTTACGCCCACTTCAAGTTCTATTTGTTATCATATTATATACTACGAAATAGATCCATAGTGTATATGTTTGTGGCTATGATCTATTTTTGACATTCAATCCACTATGTATCTTTTTCAAGGACATGATTCATTATTTCTATATATAATGGATATGTAGTATAGTTGATTCGGAGTCCTTTCTTATTTACACCTGAGCATCGATATGCATATATTGGGAAGAGATTTTCTAATACTTTGTTTTTGTTTGATTTTCCTTTTCTAATCTAGTTTTGGTGCACTCTATCCTAGTACACTGATCAAGTTTCTAGTCCATTTTATAATGCATTGTAGCCATCATCTTCTCTTCTGACCTCATACATATATCATGTTTAGAATGATTAATGCTTAAAACTCCTTGCACCCCTCTTGCACACACAAATGAATGATAAACCCTTCTAAAAACTAATTTTTTTCTTACAAATGATTGTTTCCTATTAGAAAAACATGTATAAACACCTTACACTTCAGAAAAACATGTATACATATTAAAGCACATAAATAAAAATAAATAATTGTGGTCACATTTGTGTTTTAAGTGGTTTAAGTTAAATATTATCCAACCTGGTCTTGGTTACACCCGACTCAACTCCTTGAACTACTTTCTCCAAGCATAAAAGCAATATTCAAACATCCAAGCATAAACATCCAACCCTCCCAAATACAAATTAATTTGGGTGGGATGATGAAAGGCCTGCCAAACTGACCCAAAGAAAGTACTAGTTACAGCATATAGTTGTTCCAAGCTTCATAGGCAACACAAGGAACATCCAAAATGTGCATTGGTTGAGTTGGAGGGAAACTCAACACATGGATGAGTACTAACCATGGATGAGAGTTTTTCTAAAGAGGTGTTTAGAATTTTTATGATATGAATGGCATTAAAAGACAACTCACCACTACTTATACACCTCAACAGAATGGGATAGTTAAAATGAAGAAACGTACAATGATGGAAATGGAAAGAACTATGTTACAGACCAGGGAATTAAGCAATTCCTTTTGGGGAGGTGAAGTTGCTACAACAATATACATTCTCAATCAAAGTCCCACAATTGCACTTGAAATTATGACTCATTACGAATCATGGTATGACAAAAATCCTAATGTTAATCATTACAAAGTTTTTGGATTTTTATCCTATGTTCATGTAGTTGATAAAAAGAGACAAAAGTAGGATCCAAAAAGCGAACCATGCATTTTTGTGGATACAGTGAGAAAATTAAGGTTTATAGGTTGTATAATCCTCACCAATAACATCGTTGTGTCTAGGGATGTGATTTTTTTATCAAGGGGGAGTTTACGGTCATAAAAAACACCATGTTGAGAAGTCAAAAGATGGTTTGAATAGTGATATTATTGATGATATTAATCATGAGAAACCCATTAATGTTTTAGTTCCAAATTTTGTAAATACACCAAGTAGCCCCTCATCTAGTTCTCCAATTTCATGCACAAGTCCTACAAGGAAGGTAAGAAGCCTAAATGAAATTTATTAGAGAAGCTTGGCACACGAAGAAAATCCAAGAGGTGAGACTGTACCATCATGTTTTGAAGAATATTATAAGTTAGTGAGTTTTCGGTGCAAGATATGCAATAAGATATTATACTAATGTTATTTGCAATAAGATATTATACTAATGTTATTTTTTTTAAGGGGACCACAAAAGAAGTATATCGCAAGTGCGATATATCGCAAGTGCGATATATCGATGAAGATGATCTGACCGTGATGATGAGGATGATGATGATGATGATGATGACCATGATGATGATGATGAGGATGACGGTGATGAACGATGATGATGATGAGGATGATGATTATGATGATGATGATGATGAGGATGATGATGATGTTGAGGATGAGGCTGTCGATGAAGATGATCTGACCATCATGATGATGATGATGATGATGATGATGATGACCATGATGATGATGATGGTGATGATGATGATGATGATGATGATGATGATGAGGGTGATGAACGATGATGATGATGAGGATGATGATTATGATGATGATGATGATGAGGATGCTGATGATGTTGAGGATGAGGCTGACGATGAAGATGATCTGACCATGATGATGATGATGATGATGACGATGACCATGATGACCTCCATGATGATGATGACCATGATAATGATGAT